>BLSH010110553.1:1980535-1994370 GCA_018402905.1 Glandirana rugosa | reverse complement strand
CCACTGACACCAATGGTGGGGCATTATTCTTATCATTAATACCCATTATGGGGCACAATTCTTACTACTACTGACCATAGGCGCTATGTGATTTTTTTTTTACTCCCACTGACCACAGTCCGGCCCCCCTAAAGTCTGAAGGACAGCAAAACTGGCCCTTTGTTTAAAAAGTTTGGAGACCCCTGCCATAGAGCTTCAATAGCCCATGGTGCAGACCCCTCCACTGTCAGCCAGATTTCTGGTGTGCAGAGGATTGTAGACTATCATAAAGACGGAGTTAAGGTAGTAATATGAACAATTAATTTAGTCCTTTCTTTTGTAATGATGATTGACACACTTTATCATTTATCACACTAAAATATAACTTTTATTTCAACATTTGAATATCTCAATCTGTTTGAAATGAATTCCCATTTTTAGACAATTTAATTTGCAAGTATTTAATCTAATTGGGTATGCATTGTTTTCCCCTAGAGAGTTTTAAATGTGGAAATAAAAGTTATGTTTTAGTGGGAAAGGGTAGGCTCACAGTAATGATACGTTGTGTCAGTTATCATTATAAGAACTTATACAGTTATCTTTGCAATCTTTTAAACCATATTTAATGTTTTTGTAACCATTTCCTGTCTTTAGGATATCCTTAGGATATGCCCTTGAAAAATTTCCTAGGGTGTAGGATGTGCTCCTCCTCTTCCCAAGCTACCAATCCCAGGCTACTATTGCCGGCAAATCCTGGCTGTCAAAATGTCAGCCAGGACTTCCTCTATATCACTGGTGCAGCTGCAGCCAGTGTTGTTTAAGGGCTCGTTCACACATCAGGTTGTAAAACACCGCAGTTGTGCCACATTTGTACCACCCCCAACCAGTCCCCCTTTAGCTGCAGAGGTAGCCACTGTGGGTGAACCCCAATGCTTTGCTTTGCAGCTGTGGCAGAAATGATGCTCCCTGCCACATAGCACCATGGAACATGACCCATTCAAGTGAATGGGGCTGCTCCACAAGCACCCGCAACTCAGTGTTGCCAACCGTCCGTATTTTTACGGACAGCCAGTAAACACGAGCCTGTTTTCCCCCTGTCCGTAGTGCCCGTAATTCTGCCTAAAGTGCCAGTAAAATTGCAGTGACCGGGTCACCTGGGAACTGCGCATGTGCAGTTCCCAGAGCAGCCCGATCCAACCCTGCACGATCTCTCCACCATTCTTCCTCCGATCACTCGTCTTCCTCTCTTCTTCTGCACAGGGGAGGGGGCGGGGCCAGGCTGCCAGGTGGAAGCAGGGTGAGTCTTGTGTACTCAGGCAGGTGTCACATCGATCTTCCCAGCCTCTCCCCTGCCACCTGCTGGCGGCCTGTGTGTACTGCAGCATGGCTTATTATTAGCACACTGACGTATGAACCCCAATGAACAGACAATGCCAGACACCCAGCAAGAGTGACAGCAGGTGATCCATGGAGTCTGCAACTTTTTTTTATTGTAATCTTTCATCCCCAGCATGTTTTAAGCTGAATGATTAAAATATATTTTACACAATAAATATTTTACAGTAATGCATTTTCTATATTACATATTGCATTGGCCCAGCTGGCACATTGTAAGCATGCCTATTTCACACCACAGGGGAAGCTGTAGTAGTTGCTGCTACTACTGTGATCATAGTGATTTTCCGGGTCCCCTCTGCACACTGATCACAGGGGGTCACTCACAGAACATCTTATATACAAGGTGTAGCACTACCCCCATAGGGGCCGCAAGTGAAAGGGTTCCCCACTTCTGCACAGCCAGTCACTATGCAGGGTTGCCAACCGCCACTAAATTTACTGACAGTTTGTAAAAATCTGTGATTTTTACAACTGTCTATGAATAGCAGAGTCTCATTATTTGTCATGCTGTGCTGAATTTTTAAGTGTAAACTAAGCAAATTATTGATATGGGTATTGTCAGTGTTTCCATGTTGTGTTTGAATATCAATTGCCTTAGTTTTTAATAGGAGTTCTGTTATTTTTCAGGTTGCCAGTAAAAAATGTGCTCCGCCAGTACATTTTCCAAGTTGTGCCAGTAAAAACCGCTGCGGGAGGTTGGCAACACTGCCGCAACTGTGTGCAGTGCACTAGTGCAGGGTTCAAGGGGTTAAAGCAGGCCTTTACCTTAAATTATACCTTTATGATAGAAATATTTTGTACATGTAAAAATAAATAAATTTGATAAAAATTAATATAATAAGTGAACGAATAAATAAAAAATATATAAGATAGTGTTTCTACTAAACCTTGAAGTATTGCAGTGCTCACATAAACCTTATTACTCCAGGTGAGCGAGAACTCACTTGGTGTAGTATTTAAAGTGCAAACGTCCTATACAATATGGAAAACTTATAAGTATCTTAATTCATGTATTCCTTAAAGTGCAAACCTACTATATTATTTAAAGTGTTCTGTGCCTATTGTTGAACCATAAGGTGTATAAAAAATCCTGTTCAAAATGTGTGTAACCCCCACAGGTGTGGGATAATTAGCAACTCAAGTCCTTCAATCCTTTCAAAATGTCAACCCAGTTACTTCAATCCATTCAGAATTACACAATTATACAGTTCAAATGCTGCTTAATAGGTTGATGTGCTAAGTCAAAACGATGCTCTTGCATATTTCATATTAATTGCCATAAATGAAAAAAGGTGAAAAAGTCTATAAATAATTAATAAATAATAAAAGGTGTTCTTCCAATTATGTGCATCAAGGCATTCCACTTTTTGTGAGTCACACGTGCTCCCCTAGGACCCCTCCTTACCGGACGGCACCACCCCACACAGGGGTACAGCGCAGGGACGCCTGTCTGGTCGCTTGTGGGGAATCCTATGTGGTCCTGTGATTGTTGTCTCCGGTCTCCTATTATGCTCCTCGGATGGGTGCCTGAGATTAAGAGAGTGCTCCTAATCTCAGCTTGTTACCTATATAAAAGACACCTGGGAGCCAGAAATCTTGCTGATTGATAGGGGGTGAAATACTTATTTCACTCATTAAAATGCAAATATATTTATAACTTTTGTTGTTGTTATTCTGTCTGTCACTGTTAAAATATACCTGCCAAGAAAATTATAGACTGATCATTCCTTTGTCAGTAGGCAAATGTACAAAATCAGCAGGGAATCGAATACTTTTTCCCTCACTGTATACGATTAAGGTCTGGAGACTGGCTAGGCCACTCATTAAGCCACTAATGACCTTAATGTGCTTCTTCTTGAGCCAATCCTTTGTTGCCTTGGTGGTATGTTTTGGGTCATTGTCCTGCTGGAAGACCCATCTTCAGTGTTGTGGCTGAGGGAAGAAGGTTCTCATCCAAGATTTTACAAAACATGGCCCTGTCCATTGGCCCCTCAATGCGGCAAAGACGGCCTGTACCTTTAGCAGAGAAACAGCCCCAAAGCATAATGTTTCCACCTCTGTGCTTAACTGTAGGGATGGTGTTTTTAGGGTCAAAATCAGCATTTTTTCTTGCTCCAAACATGGCGAGTCGAATTAATGCCAAAGAGCTGAATATTGGTCTCATCTGTCCCCAGCACTTTCTCCCAATCCTTCTCTGAATCATTTAGATGTTCATTGGCAAACTTCAGACAGACCTGTACATGTGCTTTCTTGAGGAGGGGGACCTTGCGGGCGCTGCAGGATTTCAATCCATGGCGGCGTGTTGTGTTGCCAATGGTTTGTTTGGTGATTGTGGTCCCAACTTTCTTGAGATCATTCACAAGCTCCTCTCGTGTAATTCTGGGCTGATCCCTCACTTTTCTCATGATCATCCTCACCCCATGAGACAAAATCTTGCATGGAGTTCCAGACCAAGGGCGATTGATGGTTATTTTGTATTTCTTCTATTTGCGAATATTCGCTCCAACAGTTGTCTCCTCACCAAGCTTCTTGCTGGTGGTCTTGCAGCCCATTCCAGCCTTGTGCAGGTCTACAATCTTGTCACTGACGTCCTTTGACAGCTCTATGGTCTTGCCCATGATGGTGAGGTTTGAATGGAAGAAAGAGATCCTGTGGCCAGGTGTCTTTTATACACATAATGAGTTGTTAGGAGAACCTTCTTAAATTGACAGGACTAATCTGTGTACCACATGAGCACCTACTGTAGCCAGTTTGTGGGAGCCAGAATTATTGTTGGCTGGTAGGGGATCAAATACTTATTTTACCCACTCAACTGCAACTCCATTTATAACATTTGTATCGTGTTTTTTTTCAGGTTTTTTTGGTTGATGTTCTGTCTCTATCATTTAAAATACATATGATAAAAATTATAGACCCTTCATTTCTTTGTAAGTGGACAAACTTACAAAATCTGCAGGGGATCAAATAATTATTTTCCCCACTGTATCTATAGGGGGAGGTGTTATGTAGTCCACAGAGAAAACTGGGAACAGGGATGTACTGGCCATCTGGACTACCGGGAGTTTCCCGGTGGGCCGATGGCTCAGTGGGACGGTTAAAGTGACAGCAGGGGCTATTACTGACTCCAGAGTCTCTCAAATCACTAGTATTATGGTCACCGGCAGGCCAGTAGCGGCGCCGAGAGAGATACCCTGGTATTGTTGCACCGCGGTGCCACGCTACTGGCCTGGCTTCTACTCTCCGCTGCACTGGTTGCTAGTGCCTGTGCCGACTGGCGTCTAGCAACCAGTGACGTCAGTCACTGAGATCGCTCTGTATAGGACTACATGAGCTCTGACCTGCTCACATAGTAAACTAGCAGGCTCGGACTCAGGCGATCCCAGGTGTTGTCAGGAGGGAGGGACAAAGGAGGAAAGCTCAAATACTCATTGGCTGAGGAGGCAGCAGGAGGCGGTGCTGCCTCCTTAGCCAATGAATGCACAAGGAGGGCCGGCCCATCTGTTCCATGCATCCTGCGCGGTCTTCCTTTCTTGGTGTGAGATAGAGCGGCTGTGAATGAAGCTCCTAAGGCTGCAGTGATTAAGGTGAGGGAATGTGTTGGGCTGTAGTAGTAATTAAAAGATAAAGTAGGGAGCCGCTAGAAGTGCCTGTTCCTGTGCAGCCTCTGCTCCCCACCAACAATGTTGCCTCGTGTAATAACATGGTTTTGTTTCATCTTTGTAATGCCACCCATATTCCTGTTGTTATAACAAGATGAAAGTAACCTAACACTTGTGCAGCATAGGTGTCAGGCTACTGTCACCATGTTATAACAACAGGAATATGGGTGGCATTACAATGACTGTTACAAGGTTAGGTTCTTGCTAGCCAGTGTTCTGAAAAGTGATCCATGGTGGATCGCTTTTGAGTGCAGCTAGGCAGCTGGCGTGAGATGATCAGGAGATGATCCAGCCACATCCTGAAAGCCTGGATTTTTTTTTTTTTTTTTGCAGAGTGCCAAATTTACCACAAATGAGCAACAACTGTTTGGCTCATGGCTGTGGTGCGACCCCACTGACCTAAATTAAATGTAAATCTGATCTGCCTATTTTTACCAGCCCCTGACCACCTGTGGGAAGGATGGCTTAGCAGAGCAAATGTATCTATCTGAAAGCACTGACCTTTTAAAGAGGAAGTAAACCCTGATGGGGTTTACTTCCTCTACATACCCCTGTAATGTAGAAGCATAATGGGCTACTATGCATCGCATAGTAGCCCATTATGTGCCACTTACCTGCAAGCGAAGCCTGCGACGTCCAGCGATGTCCCCTGTGCAGGCCGCATCCATCTTCTGCCCCTCTTCCTTCCGGGACCGCGACTCCATCGCTGTGACTGGCCTGAGTCGCATGACGTCACATGCGCACGAGAGCCGCCAGTCACGGCACAGGGTCAGTGGAGAAACGGCACGGAGGCCGTTTCTTCACTGCGCATGTGCTGACATGACATCGGCACATGCAGAACACTGCATATCTCCTGAACCGTGCAGGTTTGGGAGATATGCAGGGAACCTACAAGTAAGCCTTACCTGTAGGTTAAAGTGGTTGTCATGGGTTGACAACCACTTTAAAGGCCAGTTGATGACTCTGCATTTTGTGCTTTATGCATTCCTGTCTCCTGCGCTTTGTATGTTACACCCTCAACCCCAACACTTTGTACATTATACATTCCTGATCCTTGGTTTCTGTGCATTATCCACTCATGAGCCCAGCATGCTGTACATTACATGCACCTAAAGTCTGCACTCTACATGTAGGTTTAAAGTGTTACTAAACCCAGGAGCCTGCAGTCACTATATCTAGGCTCTCCCACAGTACACAGAACATGGAAATGCAATCATTTTAGTAAATATAAACTGCCAAATACCTTTTCTCATCAGCAGTATATAGCAGTCTTGTGACTTCTTCTTATGAGTGTTCAGGAGAGCACTGGTTAAAGCTTGTAGCTAAGCAGGACCCATGATCCTCTGTCTGGAGAGTGCTGATTGGCCCTGTGCTGATCACATGCACCATCCCAAAAAAAGAAAAAAACTCTTTAGCAATACACACCAAACTGAGCATGTGCAGCTTGCCCCCAAGGCTCTGTTTTATAAGGAGATAGGCTGGGGACAGTGGAAGAAGGGGAGGATCAGAGAAGACAGGATCAAACAGCCTTTTGCAATGCAGAGGATTAACCCCTTAGGTTCCACAGTGAGTATAACAAGCATCTTTTACTGCATATACAGACTGGTTTTACTGTTGCGGGTTTAGTAACACTTTAAGTTTTAAGAACCCCCACAGTTAACACTATTTTGTCACACCCGCGGGTGACTTTATCATTTTCTGCTGGGTGCCCAAGAGGGGGCCTGACAGATAAGCTATACGGGGCCCCATGATTTCTAACAGCAGCCCTGGTGAGGCCCCAGCATTCAGAGCAGAGCCGTCTTCCTACGCTGCGCCTAATGTGAGCTCCACCGACATCCTCCCTCCATGATCTTCTCCAGGCTCCAGCGTGGCTTGAAGACAAAATGAAGCAGTGGCTGTGTCATGAGATGCTTCCTGCAATCCCAGATCCAGCTTATCACTATTGCTCCTCCATGGGAGCCCCTCCTCCCACCAGAGCACCAAAATATATGAATAAAAGTGAGTAATTTATTAATGACTATATATAAAATGAATATATATATTATAATAATATATTTGATATACAATTAATATAAATATTAATTGTGGAAAAATCACAGAATACAGGGTGTATGCCATTATTTATGAAAAAAATGCTGTCCTTTTAGTATTGACATTTTTGTCTTGTTCAATCTTAAAGCGGAGTTCCACCCAAAAGTGGAACTTCCACTGATCTGCTTACTCCCCCCTCTGGTGCCACATTTGGCAACTTTCAGGGGGGAGGGGCGGAAGAGTACTTGTTTTTGACAGGTACCCTTGCCCACTTCCAGGAGATGGCACCGTCCTTTGGCAGTTTGGCCCCCCTCCTCCTTCCCCCATCACCGGACCAATCAGGAAGCGCAGCGTGCTTCGCACATGCACAGTAGGGAACGGGCTGTGACGGTGAAAGGCTTTTTTCTAGCAGTGCCCCTCCCGACACAAGACTCTGGATCCGCCCCTGAGTGACAGCCTGTTAAAGTAATGGCTATATGACGTTACCCTCCCACTTCACTTGTTTTTGTGCGTGTTTGCAAAATTAAAGTGGGCTGGTCTGGATGAAGTCCAGGGCCAAATTTTTGTCCCAGTCCAGCCCTGACTGGGAACAATGTAACTGTTGACCGAGTGCACAGGAAGCTCTCAGCTCACAAGATTTCTGCCAGGATCAATGTTTTTTTTTCTGCACTTATCAAACAAAATGCTTTCAATGGTATATTTAAAGCGGTAGTAAACCCGCTGACAAAAAAAAAAAATTAAAAAAAATCCTGCAAGACAATCGCATAATATGTTAGTATGCATCGCATACTAACATATTATGAAATACTTACCTTAGAACGAGGCCCCCGATGCCCGAGTCGGTCAGCGCTAAGGACGCTGACATGTTTGTCCTCTTCTGTCTTCTGGGTACGAGGCTCCGGCGCTGTGAGTGGCCGGAGCCGCGTGACGTCACTCCCGCGCATGCGCGCGGGAGCTCTTCGTTCCGGCAGCCAGCTCTGAGTTGCCGGACGCCTCGGCCGGATCGTCAGAGCGCATGCACCGCTAATGTCAGCGGCTGCATGCAGGGCGAATATCTCCTGAACCATGCAGGTTTAGGAGATATTTTTTTTACCTACAGGTAAGCCTTATTATAGGCTTACCTGTAGGTAAAAATAGCTTTTAGGGTTTACTACCGCTTTAACAAACCAAAAAGGTTCATTGTTAGCACCTCCCCCCTCTCTTTAGATTGTAAGATCCACGAACAGGTGGTGGCAGCGGGGTGTATGGATATTTTTAAAAGATGTGCATGGATGTGCATTGAACTAGATGGACTATTGTCTTTATTCAACCTTACCAACTATGTAACAGGACTCTCCTGTTCCTTTTGTATTGAACTGTATTGTAATTGCCTTGTCCCCCTTTATATTGTACAGCGCTGTGCAATCTGTTGGCACTATATAATTCCTGTATAATAATAATTGTTAGAATTTACATACAATTAACTTCCTTCCCTTCTCCTCTAGGCTACTATGGGGGATATACAAAATAAATGAAGCCCCCAAATAATACCCCTGAAGCCAAAGGTGCTTTTTTTTTTTTAATCAAGGGAAGCACTGCAGAAAACACAGCAGTGTAAAGGTCCTATCAACATATTAGATCAATAGTTGATAGAACGGTTTATTAAATTTGCAGTACAAGTACACTAAAGTTTATTATAGTGTACAAAAACACAGTATATTACCCAACGGTAAAATAAAAAAAAATAAGATTTTGCCGAATAAATAGATACCCAACATGTCAAGCCATAAAATTGCATGCATTCATGAAAAAGCCAAAAATATCCAAAAATATCCATAGGCAACATAAGTCCTTGCAGGTCATCAGTTTACAGTTAAAGCGAAGTTCCACCCAGTTAAAAGTCAGCAGCTACCAAAAGGGTAGCTGTTGACTTTTAACAATGGGACACTCACCTGTCCCACGCTCCAGCGATGTGGTCGCCCGAGGGCTCGCTCTTCTTCCCTCCCCACGGTGGCGCTGACATCACAAGTGTTTGCACCCGGCTTTGGCTTCACTGCGCCTGGTGAATTGCTCGGCGTATCTTCTGGGACCTGTGACGTGTCCCAGAAGATTGCCAAGAGGGACGGGGGGAAGTGAACTTCCTTCCGGAGCCACAGCTCTAGGAGAGGAAGTGGACCTGGGACCCTGTGAAAACAGGGCCCCTGGCCCCCCCCCCCCCAAAAAAAATGACATGCCAATTGTGGCATGTCGGGGGGTCATCTTCCTTTAAAGCAGAAGTTCCACTTTTGCAAATAACGGGACTAGAATTATTGCTCTCATTGTGGTGTATATAACATAATCATTATTTTTGTACGTAGCGCATCCTACGCATTTATGTATATACAATATTTCACAAAAGTGAGTACACCCCTCACATTTTTTTTAAATATTGTATTCTATCTTTTCATGTGACAACACTGAAGAGCTGACACTTTGCTACAATGTAAAGTAGTGAGTGTACAGCTTGTATAACAGTGTAAATTTGCTGTCCCCTCAAAATAACTCAACACACAGACATTAATGTCTAAACCGCTGGCAACAAAAGTGAGTAGAAAAATCACCCCCATACCAACAGTGAAGTTTGGCGGTGGGAACATCATGGTGTGGGGCTGTTTTTCCCCTTATGGTACTGGCAAAACTTCATATTATTGAAAGGAAGGATGAATGGAAGACATTCTTGATAAAAATCTGCTGCCATCTACCAGGATGGTGAAGATGAAACGAGGGTGGACATTTCAGCAAGACAACGACCCCAAACACAAAGCCAAGGAAACTCTCAA
The DNA here is from genome assembly GCA_018402905.1 of Glandirana rugosa. Taxonomy (NCBI): domain Eukaryota; kingdom Metazoa; phylum Chordata; class Amphibia; order Anura; family Ranidae; genus Glandirana; species Glandirana rugosa. Next base: position 1,984,505 of record BLSH010110553.1, on the reverse strand, counting down.
TTGGTATCCAAGAAAGAAAATAATGCTGCTAGAATGGCTCAGCCAATCACCTGACTTGAATGCAATAAAAAAAAATCTATGGAAAGAACTAAAGATCAGAGGTCATAGAAGAGGCCCACGAAACCTTCAAGATTTGAAGAAGGTTTGTGTGGAAGAATCGGCCAAAATCACAACTGAGCAACGCATGCGACTCATTCCTCTATATAGGAGGCGTTTAGAAGTTGTCATTACCAACAAAGGATTTTATAAGAAGTATTAAATACATTTCAGTTAGCGTGTTCAATACTTTTTCCCTGTGTCATTCCATTTTATTACACATAACTTCATTTCTGAACCCCTTTGTTTTGGTGTCTTTGTATGTATGGATTGCATGGATTGTTACTGACACGTGGTGAAAATTTCATGTCAATAGCACCTTTAGAAATATATTTACCTAGCAAAATAGTGACGGGTTCAATACTTATTTTACCCGCTGTATATGCTTGTACATGGGGGCGGGTGCTTTAATTGTTTTTATTTTTATATGTCACTTTTTTAACAGAAAAACAGAAAAGTGAAGGCAGAAAAGACCAAAAGTCCATTAAGTCTGCCTGTTTTTTGTTTTGTTTTTTAATTCTGTATTATTTTTGTATTAACTTTCTAGATCTAGGTTTGTCCCAAGCATGATTAACCACTTGAAGTCCGCGCAATAGCCAAAAGACGGCTACAGCGCGGACTTCAAATACCGGAAGTGCGTCCATGTACGTTCTCATTGGTCCCCTAAATTCCAACCAGTGCGGCTGATCAGTGCCCTCAGTGCTGCAAATACATGCCCACCAGTGCCATCTATCTGTGCCCATCAGTACTGCTAATCAGTGCCTACTAGTGCCACCTATCAGTGCCCATCTGTGCTGCCAATCAGTGCCTCATCATCAGTGCCTCCTGATCAGTGCCCACCAGTTGCGCCTATTAGTGCTCACCAGTGCCACCTACAGCCCAACAGTGCTGCCTATCAGTGCCACATATCAGTTCCCATCAGTGCCACCCATCAGTGCCCAGTTCCACCTGATCACTGCCCACCAGTGCCGCCTTATCAGTGCCGCATCCACAGTGCCCATCAGTGCAGCCTCATCAGTGAAGGAGAAAAATTACCTGTTTGCAAAATTTTATAACAAAACATGGAAAATGTTTTGGTTTCTTTTCAAAATTTTCAGTCGTTTTTTGTTTGTTTAGCAAAACATAAAAAATGCAGTGGTGATTAAATACCACCAAAAGAAAGATCTATTTGTGCAGAAAAAATAATATAAATTTCATATGGGTACAACGTTGCATGACCACGCAATTGTCATTCAAAGTGTGACAGAGCTGAAAGCTGAAAAGTGGCCTGGGCAGGAAGGGGGTATAAGTGCCCAGTAAGCAAAAGTTTAAAGCCACTGTTGACTGACTCACTACCTCTGCTGGAAATCTATTCCAAGCATCAACTACCCTTTCAGTAAAATAAAACTTTCTAAGATTAGTTTTGAACTTTACTCTTGTTAGTTTGAGATGATAATTTTATTGGTATCACATAGGGAACTAAAGATCCTTATGTGCTTCCTATGTGACAGGTTCCCTTTTTATTGAGACATCAGGGGTCTATTGATGAATCTTTACAATTAGGGTCCGATGCTGAGTGTATCTAGGGAGGCAGGAACTGGCATGCTGAGGCTTGTTGTTCACCCAGGCCTGATGGATGTCGTTCTGTCCCAAACCATCTTAGATTAGAAGAGATGGATTGATGCAGCAGGGCCATCGCTCACGATGACAACATAAATCTGGGGACATTGCTAGGCAGGACTCCGCACAACAATGATAAACTGACGGAGATTCCAGCCAAGTGGATGAAATGACAAAGTAGCAGAAAGTGACATTGTGATCCTTCTATGTAATAGATCACAATCATCAGCAAGGACACCACTGGGCATACTTAAAAAAAAAAAGGGCTTAATTTTGGGACACTTTACAGTGACAGAGACGCAGCTCTGGGTGATTGTATGGATCATGCTCTGCCTACAACTGCCAGGATGTATAGTTACTGCTGAGACTGACCTACTAAAACCAGCATTAAAAACAATGCAACATCTCCCCCTTGTGGTGCAGAGAGGGGTAACCATTGAGGTTCATTTTCAGGACCCATTTACGGTACTGTGTACATCAGCAACTCATGAAGTTGTCATATGCTAGTTATTTAACCCCATCTATTGTTTTCTGGGTCTTGAAACATTTGACAAGGTTTGCAAGTGTTTTACCCACTTCAGCCCCAGAAGGTTTTTCCCCAAGGCCACTTTTTGTGATACGGCAATGCGTTACTTTAACTGACAATTGCGCAGTCACGTGACGCTGTACCCAAATAAAACTGATGTCCCTTTTTCCCACAAATACACAAATATAGCTTTCTTTTGGTGGTATTTGATCACCTCTGCGATTTTTATTTTTTGCACTAGAAACAAAAAAAGCCGACAATTTTGAAAAAAAACAAAACAATATTTTTTACTTTCTGCTATCAAACACATCCAATAAAAAATGTAAAAAATCAAATTTCTTCATCAGTTTAACCGCTTACCGACCGTCAATCGGCAATTGGCGGCGACAAGGTTGCGCTCCTGCGCAAATCGCCGTCATATGACGCGGCTGCGAGATCGCGCCCAGTGAGCGCGCGCGTGCCGCCGGAGGCGCGCCCGCGCGCTCACTGTGTCCGGGGAGGGCCAGGGAGCGGGTGCGGCGGCTTCAATTGCCACTGGCCACCCGCGATGCCCCCCGGAGTGAAAGAACGGAGGTCCGTGTAAGTAAACACGGACCTCCGTTCTGTGAAGGGGGAAGGGCTGTGATCACTTCCCTTCCCCAGCTAGGGCAGTCCCCCCACAGTTAGAACACGCCCAGTGAACACAGTTAACCCTTAGAGCGCCCCCTGCAGGTTAACCCCTTCACTGCCAATGGCATTTACACAGTAATCAGTGCATTTTTATAGCACTGATCGCTGTATAAATGCCAATGGTCCCAAAAAGGTGTCAAAATGTTCCGACATGTCCGCTGCAATATCGCAGTATCGCTAAAAATCGCAGATCGCCGCCATTACTAGTAAAAAATAAAAAAAAAATAAAAACCCCAGAAATGAATTCTCATCATCCGTAAACGCGACCATTTTTGCGCAAACCAGTCAATAAACGCCGATTGCGATTTTTTTATCGCAAATATGAGGAAGAATATAAATTGCCAAAACCGATGAAAAAAAATGTTTTTTTATATTTTTTTTTTGGATTTGTATTTTAGCAAAAAGTAAGAAATTTGTGTTTTTTTGCAAAATTGTCGCTCTTCTTTTGTTTCTAGCGGCGATCAGAAATGACGCAGCGGTGATCAAATACCACCAAAGAAAGCTCTATTTGTGGGAAAAAAGGACGCAAGGACGCAAATTTCGTTTGGGTACAACGTCGCACGACCGCGCAATTGTCAGTTAAAGCGACGCATCGCTGAATGGCAAAAAGGGCTCCGGTCCTAAAGCTGGAAATCCTTCCGGGGCTGAAGTGGTTAAACCCCTAATTGCCTTACTACTGTGTTGCTGTCACAGGTTTAAATCAGTTGGTGAGGAGGCGACATATCGCCTCCTGAGATGGAATGCAGTTGGTATCGCTTGGCATGGGACAGGAGCCAGCACTACAGAGGAGGCATTGGGTAATGTGGCTCTTGCTCTCTGTTACAGCTCCAAATTTACAAGAAATCCCTCTACATTTTGCACTCTGTTTGATGCTCTGGGATGGCAGATTAGCAAGCCCAGATCGCGATCTACCAGTCACCAGTCCACAATCTACAGGTTGCTGACCCCCACTGACCCTGAACATCGAAACGTTGACGACCTCAAAGTGTCCAATTCTTCGGTACGAGATGTCACCCCCAGTCGTTGGACATCTAACACCTGACCACTGACCATCTAGCGCTAGACCCGAACGATTAGACG
>BLSH010110553.1:1966191-1980347 GCA_018402905.1 Glandirana rugosa | reverse complement strand
TGATCCCTGTCACTGGGATCAGTGAGATCTGTTCTGTCCCGACCAGCCCTGCCCCCCCACAGTTAGAACACACCCAGGGAACATATTTAACCCCTTCACTGCCCCCTGCAGGTTAACCCCTTCACTGCCAATGACATTTATACAGTAATCAGTGGACATTTAAATTTCTGATCGCTGAATAAATGTCATTGGTCCCAAAAATGTGTAAAAAATGTCCGACATTTCCGCCCCAATATCGCAGTCCCGATAAAAATCGCAGATCGCCGCCATTACTAGTAAAAAAAAAAATAATAATAAAAACGCCATAAAGCAATTCCCAGTTTGTAGACGCGATAACTTTTGCGCAAACCAATCAATATACGCCGATTGCGATTTTTTTTTTTACCAAAAATATGTAGAAGAATATATGTCGGCCAAAACTGATGAATAATTTTTTTAATGGATTTGTACTTCAGCAAAAAGTAAAAAATATTGTTCTTTTTTGCAAAATTGTCGCTCATTTTTTGTTTATAGCGGCGATCAGAAATGACGCAGAGGGGATCAAATACCACCAAAAGAAAGCTCTATTTGTGGGAAAAAAAGGACGCAAATTTTATTTGGGTACAATGTCGCACGACCGCGCAATTGTCATTCAAAATGTGACAGCGCTGAAAGCCAAAAATTGGTCTGGGCAGGAGGGGGGTTTAAGTGCCCGGTAAGGAAGGGGTTAAGCAGTTAATCTCTGTCTATTGTTTTCCGTGTCTTGAAACATTTGGCAAGGTTTGCAAGTGTTTAAAAGTGGTATTAGACCAATTTATTATATTTTTATTTACATTTATTATATTGCAGCTTACTAATTCTTAGATGTGTTGGCTACATTATTTTTCTTTTTCAGACTTTCTTTCCTTTATTTTCACCTAGAGATTATGCTGGTAAGTCTGTTGTTTTACAAAAGAACAAGTTGTCCTGCAGATGTATCCATTAAGAGTTTTCAGACAAAGCATTTACCACTGACGGGGGTCTTTACAATGATCAGCTTTTATTGATTTATGTAAAAACACATAGGCTTACATAGAGGTGAATTTATGGACGAAAAAAAGAAAATTCAAACACCTGTAAAAGCTGCGTTTTTAGGTCCTGTGTGCATGAGCCTTTGTTGTAGATAAAAATTGTTAATTTTATTCTATAATCTGTCCTGCTGATAATGACAATAAAATTACGATTCTGGTACAAAGTGTTCCAGTGCATTTTTTTGTTTTGTTTTGTGTATTTTTTTTTTTTTTTTTGAAGGAGATATGAAATTTAATTTAAAAGTAAATAACTGAAATGGTTGTAAAGTCTTCAGGTTTTTTTCTCTGTACAGCTTTCCTCCCAGCCCCCCTAAATACTTACCTAGCCCAATCTCGATCGAGCGCTGTGCCCAAGAGCAGTGGTCCTTCTCTCTCTAGCTCTCTCCTCACAGGTTTCAGTAACAGCAGCGGGAGCCATTGGCTCCTGCTGCTGTCAATCAAATCCAGTGATGAGGGAGAAGAGGCGGGGCTCAGGATCAAGCCCACATGTGTGCCACCAGAGGAAGAGGAAAGAAAAACAAACCGTTTTTCACATTTTGTTCTAAAATTTTGCAAACAGGTAATTTTTCTCCATCACTGATGTGCGCTGATGTGGCGGCACTAATGGGCACTGATAGACACTGATAGGTGGCACTAATGGGCACTGATAGGCGGCACAGAAAGGTGCCACTGCTAGGTGGCACTGATGTGGGCACTGATAGGCGGCACTGGTGGGCACTGATAGGCACTGGTAGTTGGCACTGATAGGCAGCACTGATAAGTGACACTGATGATGAGGCACTGATGGGCACTAATTGGCAGCACTGATGGGCACTGATAGATGGCTCTGGTGGGCACTGATTAGCGGCACTGGAGGGCACTAAAGGGGCCGATGTCCCTCTAACAGAAGCCGGTTAATGGCTTCCGTCATTTCTTCACGTTCAGAGCGTGAAGAAAAAAAAAAAGCAGATAACCGGCTTCTGTTTACTTCCATGGTCAGCTGTCATTGGCTGACAGCTGATCACGTGGTAAAGGGCCCGCTGTGATTGACCCTTTACCCGATCTGTAATCAGCCATGGACTCAGCGATCACAGAGCGTGGCGCGTGGGCAGCACGAGAATGGGAGGGCGCCCATGTATGGCCTCCCGGAATTTTAAGCCCGCACTGTAGCCTTCTTTTGGCACCAAGTGGTTAAAAATCTAAAATAATAGCTAAAGGAAGAAGCAAAAGAAGGAATGAATTGAATATTAATTATGGCTGATTAGAGTTAACACAATTTATAAGGAGTTTTATAAAAAAAAACAATTTATTTTTTTACTGGTACCGTTTCTTTAACCAAGATCATATACATATAAGAGGTCATCTCTTTGATCTGCAGATAATTAAAACAGTGAAAATAGAATGTATCCATAATGTTGTTACATTGTATTTCTGGATGAAAGTTCTGAACAGTGTTCAGTATAATGTCCAGCTCTGCAGTTTCACACAGCAAAGGCTCGGCAGCTGCAGTAATAGGCTGCAGGTTTCAGCAGTCATTTTGACAGCTGGGATTTGCAAGAACAGTCATTTTAGCAGCAACAGGGGAGAGGGACAGGATATATGGCATATGCCCTGTATATTTCATTTAGGTTTTTTTAGGGCATAAATCATAGACCAAAAGTCCACAAGAGTTTATAAAAAGACCTGTGGAATAAAATAAGGAACTTGGTATACTGAATACTGTCATTACCAGTATTATTCACATACAGTTATCGGATTTAATATTTTTTCACAATAGTGGACCTGTAAAATACATTTTTACATAATTTCTGAAAACAAGGACTGTGATAGTTGTACCTGATGTTCTATGTGGTCCTGCAGGATATTAAACCAGGACTTCTTGATGGATGTCAGTCCGTCGCTGAATGCTTCTTTTGGTCGCCACAGAATGTCTTTAGGGATGAGATCGGAACTCTCGAAGGCTTCCCTCAGGAGGTATTTTTCTACTCCATTCTGTGAAGACAGAAATATTTTTTTACTTGTTTAAGCTAAAAGTCCAGCCAAAACTTATTTTTGATTTGGACAGATTGAGAAAGGGTCAGAAGCTTTTATTTGAAGTTTTTATTTGCAGACCTCCACTGGGGAGATCTCAGCCTCTCTTGTCTAGGCAGGAAGTCGTGGACCAAAACACTTCTTTCAAGGGCTCAGCCCATTGTTTTTGACGGACCTGTACACACAGGTGTATAAACGAGTGTTGTGCACTGATTAGTAAAAAAAAAAAATTGGAAAATCTGCATTGTTGGTCAGTATTTTATGTATATACGCCACACCCAGGGCTGGCCCAAGACATTGTGCTGCCTGGGTCCAAGAATTAAATGCTGCACCCCCCCCAAAAAAAAATCACGCTCACCAAAAGGCCCCCACATCCATTATTTTGTATCATGATAGTTAAAACTAAAATTACATTTATCAGGAAGTCAATGTACATGCAACCTTGTCTATATGCAAAATTATATGACATACCATTATGTTCAATTCCAAGGGGCAGGCTAGGGTAGTATAGGGGCAGGCTAGGGTGGTATATGGACAGGCTAGGGTAGTATAAGGGCACACTAGGGTAGTATATAGACAGACCAGGGTAGTATATGGGCAGGCTAAGGCAGTATAGAGGTAGGCTAGGGCAGTATAGGGGCAGGCTGGGGTAGTATATAGACAGGCTAGGGCAGTATAGGGATGGGTTAGGGTAGTATAAGGGCAGGCAGAACAGCCCAGGGGGCAGTTGTCGTCATGACACACAAAACTACTGGAAAAAAAATCTTGGTGGTCAATTTTCTGGGTAAATAGAAGAGGAGAGGCAGCTGTGGTTCAATTTGCTGCCCCTCTCAGAGTGCTGCCTGAATCCAGTGGAACCACTGGGACCCATGGTAGGGCTGGCCCTGGCCACACCCCCTTGATTTAAAAAGCTGGAAGAATTTTTATGCATGTGTAGGCAGATCAGGAGGACTGGCCACAACATGACATAATTGGGTAATTTAATCAACATGTCTGTGTTAATGTTATCGGTTACCTTAGGAATTCGTAGTTCAGGAGGCAGAGACAGATAGTAAGCTGTAAAACGATGATCCAGGAAGGGCACTCTAAGTTCTAGGCTGGGGGGCAAAATGGAACAAAAGTCAGTGTTGTGTCATAGCCTAGTTTTTCCTTGCTTATTTTCTCTCTAAAACCATAATACCAATCTTGTATCCCATCTATTTAGCTGGACTTTTACGATAACTTATTTACCCATGTGCAGCTGTTGTCCGGTCAGCACGAAGCACATCGAACATATAGAGTTCTCGTAGCAAGCGCTCGCTGTCCTCTGCTGCCTCTTCTGAAGATGGTGCCTGTGAGAGAATTGCTGTTGTGCATTATTGCATTTAAATACCCAGCCAGCTACACGTGAAAACAGCCAGCCCAATATGAGTTCCATAAAAATCTAAGGAACACCTAAAAGACCACCAGCCCCATCTAATCTCAGCCTACCAGCTGTATTGGATGATCACCACCTAGTGTGAGCTTCATCTAAAACTCGGAGACCTACTGGCTGTATGTGAAGGCCACCTCCTAGCATGAGCTCCATCTAAATCTCAGGAAGTCCTACCAGCTGTATGGGAGCTAAATCTCAGAGAGATCTAATGGCTCTTTTGGAAGACCACTACTCAATGTGATTTCTATCTAAATCTCAGAAAAACCTACTAGCTGTTTCAGAAGACTGGCATTGAGGTGTGAGCTCCATCTAAATCTCAGAAATAACTGCCAAATGTATGGGAAGACCACCAGCCCGGTTGGATCTCTATCTAAATCTCAGGAATGCCTACCAGCTGTATAGAAAGAGAGTTTACAGTCTAATGTGAGTGTCATCCACAACTTCCTAGGGGCTAATCTTATGAAGAACTACCAACTGTATTGGATGGCCACCACCCAGTGTAAGTGTCAGGGCCTGGACTTGTACCCAGGACCTCTGCTGTGTCTGGTAGTAACTCTTCTCACTGAGCTACTTGAGATGCTGGATGATTCTGAGCCATTAGACAACCCTGCCTTGTGCCTCGACTTCTGCTGATTCTTTAACTCTTTGCTCTTCCAATGAACTTCCTGATTTAAGCCATGTCTCTGCACTTCCTCTTTGCCAGATCATTGTGCTCTCTCAGCCAGTATCTCACTCTTGTCTTCCCTGCTGCTGTCCATATTTTGCTACCACTCGTTATCGACCATTGGCTTGTTCCGTGACTATGCTCCTGCCTGATCCCAACCTGCAGCTACTTGTTACTGACCTTTTGGCTTGTTCCTCGACTATGCTTCTGTTTGATCCTTACCTGCTTAATCCGTTACTGGACCCCTGAGGACAGCGACCTGGTGCTAACATGCAGAAAAATCCATCTCCACCATCGGAAGCTCTAGTGAATGCCAGTATTTAGATTCCGCACCTCAGGTGAGCCTGCGTCATCCGCCAGGGTGACCTGCCTGTGTACCTATCCTGCTGGTTTCTGTGCGAGCTTCCCACTGCTATAGCAACTGGTCTTCGAGCCTGACCCCTGATCCTGACAGTAAGCTTCATCTAAAATTCAGAGCGAGCTACCAGCTGTATGTAAAGACCACATCCCAGTATGAGCTCCAGCTAAATCTCAGGAAGATCTACTAGTTATATTGGAAGACTGCCATCTAGGGTTGCCACATCATCCCTTTAATCCAGGACACATCTGAATTACACAGGTTCTGGGGCTAATTTAATGCAGATAAGGCACCAAGTCAGTTTAATTACCACCTTAATCAGCCACAGAACCTGGGTAATGAATATGTGTCCTGGATTAAAGGGATGATGTGGCAACCCTACTGCCATCCAGGTGTGAGATCCTGGACAGGGAGTCCTACTAGCTGTATGGGAAGACCTTCATCTAGTGTGAGCTCCATTTAAATCTCAGAGACCCCTACTGGCTATTTGGAAGACCATCACCCAGTGTGAGCTATATCTAAATCTCAGGAAGACCTACTAGTTGTATTAGAAGACTGCCATCCAGGTGTGAGCTACATCTAAATCTCAGAAAGACCTACCAGCTTTATGGAAAGACCACTGGCCCACTTGGAGGTCCATCTAAATCTCAGGAAGACCTACTAGGTGTATAGAAAGACTACCATCCCAGTGTGAACTCCATCTAAATCCCAGGAAGCTCTAACAGTTAGGATGACAGCTACTCTAGTGTGAGCTCCATCTAAATCTCAGATTAAACTAGCAGTTGTACGGGATAAAAACCAACTCAGTCCATGATTCATATAAATCCAGTATGAAAGACCACCAGTCCAGCTGGATTTAAATCTAACAAGATCTTATTAGCTGTATATTTGGCCAGAGTTATATGTGAGGATCACCAGTCCAGTCTAAGCTCCATCTAATTATTAAGAGTTCCTAACAGCTGATCTGGACACCTGCCAAATCAGTCTGGGTGCCATTTAAGTTTCAGCAATTCCTAACAGTTATACGAGAAGACCAGTAGCTCTGTCCGAGCTTCACATCAATCTCAGAAATTCGTAACAGATGAAGAACAGTGTTGCCAACCCCCCACAGCGTTTTTTACTGGCAAACCATGGAAAATCTTACTGGCAGAGCACATTTTTTACTGGCGACCTGAAAAATAACTGAACTCCTATTAAAAACTAAGACAATTTATATTTAAACACAACATGGAAACACTGGCAATACCCATATCAAGTAGTTTGCCCAGTTTACACTTAAAAAGTCAGCACAGCATGACAAATTATCAGACCCTGATATTTATAGACAGTTCAAAAAATCACTGACTTTTACAAACTGTCAGTAAATTTACTGGCGGTTGGCAACACTGATGAAGAATAAGGTGTCCAGTCTAATCTGAGCGCCATCTACAACTTAAGAGCTCCTAGCAGCCAGGCTTCCAGTTTATTCAGCCAGACTTCCCGTCTGCTCTCAGCTCATCTACAACTCAAGAAAAAATTCAGGATGAAATTAGAATTCCTGATCTGCATACTTGCTATGGGGCAGGGACTCACAAAATGCTGAAGACACTGGATCAGCGTGACAACCAGATGAACAGCATTTTTTAGAAAGGAGAAATTAGCAATAGAAGCCTTTATATTTCCTCAAGACCGGTATCCTTTAAAAGCTACATTCATTGGCAGGCGGGCGACAGGAGGATGTAAGCCAACAGCCATTTGCCCATGAAGAAGCAGCTCCTAAAGAAAGGTTTTAGAACAAAGAATAAGTGATGAATCATTATAATGTTTTTTCATTTCAGCTTAGTATTTACTCTGAAATATATTTTCATTTCCTCTTTTTTTATCCTTACAAAGTTTTTATAATTGAGTTTTTGTAGTCTCCTTGTAATGTAGTATAGAGGTAATTGGATTTTGCTGCTGATATTACAATTTCATATTGTATATCTGAATCGAATCAACCTTCACTGTTTCTGCTACCTAAAATACAAATTGTACATACACAAAGCTGATTAAAGTTTTGCCATCTGGATTTTGTTTTCCCCCGTTGGAATGAGCTGGTCCATGACCCTCACATGGAACAAGAGCATTAATGGCGTGTCTCTGGGCCACGCCGTATTCCGCCATGTTCCGGTCCGGAACAATTACAGAAATTCCATAAATGCATCCATCATCTTCCCACAAGACTCAGAATTCAGATGAGAAATAATGAAACTTATTAACCTTGTGGAAGTAGATGTACCCCTGGGTGAGCTCATCAGATCCTTCACCAGAAAATATAACCACGCTGTCCGTTTTCTTCCGAATATACTTGGAAACCAGATACATTCCTGCAATGAATACGAATAATATATGTTACATTATTTGTCAGATGGTGTATTATAAGCCCTGAATTACATCTAGTTTGCTGAAGCCCTTTGTGCTGTGAACAATTGCATTGCTTTTAATAAAATATCTGTTTTCTTCTTTTCTGTTATATCATTATATTAAGCGGTCCGCAAGGAGTGCAGGGGCAGCCCCCCCAGCCCATACCTTCTGTATGGCCTTGCACTGTGCGATGCTTGGAACAACAGGTTTCTACCAGGTCCCTCACCCCCTCACAGACACGTGACCGCATCCCGAGGCCCCAATTGGCCAGCTTTATATTGTCCTCAGAGCGCAGAGCACTGCACCCCAAGCCCTACCACCCAGCGGATCCCAGTGAATACCAGCATCTTCTGGCTTCCCAGCCAATGAGGATAGGAAGACCCAGAACCCAGAAAGAAGACCGGGTGTCAGACAGTCCAGGGGAGCCGTGACAGCAGCAGGGCTCCGCCGTAGGGTGAGTGCGGACCTAGAGGGTCCCAAAATCTTCCAGCACCAGCCGCCACTGACTGCAGTGATGGCTACATGGCATTTCTCTGGGTGAGTTTGTAGGCAGCTAATAGTTAACACTGTCCCAGCCTAGAAGTCGAGAGTTGTGTTCCCAGGTTTTCTTTTGGCGGGCTTCACTATGTCGAAACCACTGGTTTCATGCGATATAAAAGGAACTATAACTAGGGTTTTTCGTGCTGCTGTTCTACTGCAGTCTTGAAATCCAGTGATGTGCCAAAGTCGGAGTTCCCACTGCTCAGGAGGATCACTGGGGCTTGTAGTCCCTCTTGAACATGCCAACTATGGACTTTGCCAGAGATGGATTTCATCTGCAGGTATGCTGGGGCAACCACAAGCCTGATTTAGCTCAGACTTGTTCTGACACACCCTCCCTGCACAGCCTTTCACTGGGAACATCAGAGTGCTGCTGGTTCTCCTCTCCCCCAGCTCTTATGCAAATGAGAACAGAGGGAATGTGATCACTTATTAAAAAAGGGGAAAAGGGTATTTAAAATATTTTTATATCTATACTCAAATGTTTTACCTTTCATTTCTGTTTTAAACTGAATTTGTTATTTTACAAGGTATGGGTTTACAATCACTCTACGCCCCAATTCGGATTATGTTTTTTTTTTGTTTTTTTTTTTTAAATAGTGCCCTAGGACAGTGGTTCTCGACCTCAGTCCTCAAGTACCCCCCAGCGGGCCATGTTTTCAGGTTTTCCTTTACTTTGCACAGCTGCTTTAAATCAATATCAATGACATGGTATTGATAAGAGCTATTTTATCAAAGGGAAGTTCCCAAAACATGGTCCGTTGGGGGTACTTGAGGACTGAGGTTGAGAACCACTGCTCTAGGAGGTTCAGGGTGAAAAAAACAGCTCTAGCTGCAATACTCACCTCTTGTGTGGCACTGTCAACTGCAGTAATCATTTTCCTCCACCAGATGTCTCAGTCTCCTGGGTTGAATGACGCCACTCAACCCAAAAGACTGAGGACATCCTGTGAATGCAGGGTGTCATTGACTTGCCCCTGATTTTTCTAGCAGACTGGATCGGATTGGAGCAGAGTCCATTTACTCCTGATGGTCCAAAGGGGTGAACGGAGGGTCCGCCTGAAAAATTGATAGGCAGCTCTAATCATCCCCCTCATGTGAAAGGGGCCCATACTTGTGTTTTGAGCAAAAAAAAAATTAAGCTCTTTCATGCTACAACCCAGACTCTACATTAAACATGCATACAAAAATAACAGTTTAAAACCTATAAATGAAAAGAAAACCTGAAATACAATTGACCCCATTGACCAAATTGACATATCCCAGTAACGTACAGTCAATTCCCTCCTTTCATTTAGCAGACACTTTGGTCTTTATAGTATTTTGTTGTTCACCATGAGCCATAATAAAACATAATTATTTTAATGTTGTCTGTTTCTTGTCAAATATTTTATATTCTTTCAATAAAAAAAAAAACAAACACTAAAACTGAGATATAAAAAGCAGCTCGTGCCATGTCGGAGCCTTGGCACAATGAAAAATCAAAAGATTCTCCTCTTCAAAGAAGTACGCACATTACTGCCTGAATGAGAAAGAATGTTATTATCTTAGACAATTCTGGGAATTACAGAAGGCCGGATTGTTCCATTTATCTTCCTGGGTCAGAGCAGCCCGATCCAGGAAAGACACATCTAATTTAATAAAGGCAATCTGTAAACCTTGAGGGTTTCAAAGACCTGTGAAGATCCGGATCTTACCAACAGAGGCTCGTACTGTTGTGATGTCATAGGTCTCCAGAGAGAAGATGACCTCATCCACCGCTTGGATCCCCTCTTCTGCATCAAACATGACCTCGTGGTGCTCGCTTCCTATGTGATTGGCCACCTGAAAAGTATATAAGGGGTCAACATGGGCATCGCAAAAAGTGCTCTGGTCAGGAAGGGGGTAAATCCTTCTGGGGCTGAAGTGGTTAAACACAGATAGATATATTAATCCCTCACTGTAAGAGAAGAAGCCATCCATCCCCCCCAAACCTTATCAAATTTTAGGAGTGCCCCCCTGTTCAAATATGTGGCCTTATAGAATGGTAAGGCCTCATTGACTGATGCCTTCCAAGACTCCACCGAAGGAGGGGTAGGACTCTTCCAGGACAAACCTATGCGTTTCCTGGCATGAAAGAATAGTATGGTAAGTAATGTCCGTATGGCCGTAGTAGGAGCCAGATCATCAACCAACCCAAGCATACAATGCCTTACCGACAGGGCTAGAGGAATAGTTGTTACCTCCTGCACACAGAGCATAATATCCTCACAATATTTCTACATACCTGGACAATCCCAAAAGACTTGCATAAAGTCGCCCCCCCCCCCCCCCCCCCCGCAGAACAATGCCAGCAAGAAAAGTCGACTGAACCAAAAATTTTAGCTATCTTGCTGGGGTCATGTAAATACGGTGCAGGAATTCGTAGTGGATAAACTGATCACGGGTTGAAATTAGTCTGGTGAAAGGTGCATCCCAGACATCCTCCCAGTCCCCTGTGTCCAGGTTAGGAACCACCGACTCCTACTTGGACCTACATCCACCGAGGAGACGACTTGTCTCCCGAAGAGAAATTTATAAATGGTAGATGAAGGGTTTTACTAGATCATCATCCCGCGACAAGGATTCCAGATCAGACACCGCAAAGGATGGTCTGGCATTTTTAAATTGCGTCTGATATGCGTGTCTTAGTTGTATATACCTAAAAAAAATGGGTATTAGGTAAATGTTAAAGAGATTTCAGTTCATCAAAGGTTTTCAGTTAACCATTTGTGGAGATATCCCCAAGCTTTTTAATCCCAACATTTGGCCAGACTATCGGATCCTCAAAAGTAAAAAATTGGGGCAGATTGGGAATCCTCCTTACCCTGAGCAACCATCCAAGCTCAGAGAACAGATCTCATAGGGGCGATAGTTACATTTTAAGACTGATCATGTAATGATAATATAGGTGAAACCTTCTTGAATTTAAACGTTTCAGCAAGTGCACTAGAAGGGGCTCAATGTCTACAGGGCAGGTGGAGGTAAGATTCTGCCATATGGATTACTAAAGTGTATATAGTTGACCTGAATTGTTTTTCTATTGTTTCATAAAAATAAGTTCAGGTTCACTTTAAAATACAGTCCAAGTTTGTGAAAAATGTTCCTTGATGTATTTTTTTAAAATATGAAGATCCATCTGCAGCATGTACTGTATGTAGCTAATTGCCAGGGTGAATTCTGCCACCTTGTGGTAATATGTAGTACAGCAACTTTAAAACTTTTTCTTTATCTATTTCAGGTACTTTATAGCACCATCAATTTATGTAGTGCTTTACATATGTATTATACCTTCACACAAGTCCCTGCCCTCAAGGAGCTTACAATCTAAGGTCCCTAATTAGCATTCATACATACACATAGTAGGGACAATTTAGACAGTAGCCCATTATCCTACCAGCATGTCTGAGCAGTGTGGGAGGAAACCGGAGGACCGGGAGGAAACCCACACAGGTACAGGGAGAACATGCAAACTCCAGGCAGATAGTGCTTGTGTTAGCATTCAAACTGACGGCCCTAGTGCTGCCAGGCAGAAGTAATAACCATTTAGCCACTGTGCTGCCCAAGGATTTTTTTAGGGAAAGGGTCCATCGAAGGGGTCACCACATTCATTAAACAAAATTGCTGTCCATGATCACAGGACTGGTTGACCACACACCAATGTTACAGATAAAACATCTACTTTTGAAATTGTTAAACCATATTGTTAGAAAACATCACAGGGATCCTCAGGGAATGCTACTGACTCGTTCCACGCCGCTAGGGCACTTAATTATGATATTATTATTATTATTAGGTTTATCTGTGACATTGGTGTGTGGTCATCCACGTTCCTTCTCTTTTGCATTTCCAACCATGGATTTTATTTCTCACGCATCTGACACCCTATGAATGAGATCAATGAAAGCTGATCACAGGATGTAAACACAAGCGGGTTATCGGCACTCCTTTCCTCATGCTGACAGCGTGAGGAGAGGAGAAGGGAGCCGAAAACCGACTACTGTTAAAGGGACATCAGCACTGATTATCAGTGTCTAGATTATCAGTGCAATCCCAACAGTGTCCACCAGTGCTGCCAATCAGTGCCCAACAGTGCTGCCAATCAGTGCCCAACAGTGCTGCCAATCAGTGGCCACCAGTGCCGCCAATCAGTAACTTTCAGTGCCGCCTATCAGATCTCATTAGTTCCATCTGTCAGTGCCACCTATCAGAGCACATTAGTGCCACCTATCAGTGCCCTGGCTTCAGTGCTGCCTATCAGAGCCCATTAGTTCCATCTATCAGTGCAGCCTCATTAGTGCCTCCTCATCAGTGCCCACCTATCAGTTCCCATCAGTGCAGCCCATCAGTGGCACCTATCAGTACCCATCAGTGTAGCCTCATCAGCGCACATCAGTGAAGGACAAAAAATACCTGTTTGCAGAATTTTATAACAAATTATGAAAAATGTTTGTGTTTTTTTGGTCTTTTTAACAAAAAACCCAGTGGGGATTAAAGACTGCATATATATTGCAGCAGGACGGCTCTATTGTGCGAATCAATGTACCTGTACGTTGTTTCATGCAATAGATACTGTGGGTGTGCGCCCGCTGCAGGGAGGGGGAGCTAATCCACGGGTCTATCGGACCCGATGTCCGCTGGCCACCCACGATCGCTACACAGAGAGGCAGAATGGGGATCTGCCTGGCTTACATGGTTACACTGGTTCTGACAGGGGAGAACATGGAGATCTTCTGTTCGTAGTAATCAGAAACAGTCAGCGATCTCTGTGTCCAGTCCATCCCCCACACAGTAAGAAAACACACTGAGGGAAAACACTTAACCCCTTGATCATCCTTCCCTGCCAGTGTCATTTATACAGTGATCAGCAGTGGCAGCTGGTGTTTTTTTGGTGGCAAACAACCATCCCCCCTCCCCCCATTGGTTGGTCAGCAGCATTCTCTGCACCCGCACCCACCCCATCGGTTATGGGCTTCGGCAGCAGGCTTCTATGGGCAGTGAGTGGTCTCCTGTGTGGCTCCTCCCTTCTTCTCCTAGGCATCCAATAGACTGTCCTTTGAGCCAATAGGATGACAGGTCTCAGACCCGCTGTCAGGACCTGGGATTGAACCTGGGACTTCTTCCATGTCTGCCATTGATCCTTCTCACTGAGCTATCTGAGATGCTGGACAGCTCCCTGCCTGATCTGTTGGATATTCTGCCTGGTCCATTAGACAAACCTGTCTTATGTCTTGATTGCTGGTGAACCTTGAACTTCTTGCTCCTCCCATGAACTTCCTTTATAAGCCTTGTCTCTGCACTTCCTCTTTGCCAGGTTATTGTGCTTTCTTAGCCAGTGCCTTGCTTTGTCTTCCCTGTTGTTGTCCGGATTTGCTACCATTCGTTATCGACCCTTGGCTTGTTCCACGACTACTCTACTGCCTGATCCCAACCTGCAACTACTCGTTACCGACCTTTTGGCTTGATTACTGACCACGCTCCCGTCTGATCCTTATCTGCTAATCCGCTACTGGACCCCAGTTTGCAAACACCCTGGTGGGGCAATCCTGAGGACCGCGACCTGGTACTGGCACGCAGCTAAGTCCATCTCCACCATCAGGAGCTCTGGTGAATGGGACCGTCTACTGTGTCCGAGTGGACTCCACGCCTTAGATTCATGGCTGGCCACAAGTGGTCTCGAGGACTACCACCTCTACCTGAATCGACGCACGGTCATGGTCC
>BLSH010110553.1:1944061-1954290 GCA_018402905.1 Glandirana rugosa | reverse complement strand
TAAAAAAAAATTAAAAACCCCAAAAATGAATTCTCATCATCTGTAAACGCGACCACTTTTGTGCAAACCAATCAATAAACGCCGATTGCGATTTTTTTTATCGCAAATATGAGGAAGAATATAAATCGGCCAAAAACGGTGAAAAAAAAATGTTTTTTTATATTTTTTTTTTGGATTTGTATTTTAGGAAAAAGTAAGAAATTTGGGTTTTTTTGCAAAATTGTCGCTCTTCTTTTGTTTATAGCGGCGATCAGAAATGACGCAGCGGTGATCAAATACCACCAAAAGAAAGCTCTATTTGTGGGAAAAAAAGGACGCAAATTTCGTTTGGGTACAACATCGCACGACCGCGCAATTGTCAGTTAAAGCGACGCAGCGCCGAATCGCAAAAAGGGCTCCGGTCCTAAAGCTGGAAATCCTTCCGGGGCTGAAATGGTTAATGTTTATACCGAATAAAGTGGATTGTTGGAGTGCAGCCATCCAGATCTTCCTTGTCTGACATGGATTATAACCCTGTCTTACTCCATCCAAAATGAAAAATGTTTTGCCTATAGTTCTACATTACTTAATTTTAATAAATATGCTGCTAACATTAGTAAATAAATAGGAAAGTATATTATTTTTTACGTGTTTTAAACTTTTCAAACTGGTCTCTGGCATAGATCAATATATTAGTCATAAAACCCCAGGAATCTTTATGGGAGGAGGGGAGGAGGGTCTTTCGGTGTCACACACACCCTACTGCCTGCATGCCTGAGCTAAAGGCAGGTGGATTCCAGGAATTAAAGCGGTAGTAAACAATACTACAATAGCATAATACAATGGAGACAATAGCATAATATATACTAACATATTATGAAATACTTACCTTAGAACGAGGCTCCCGATGCCCGAGTCGGTCAGCACTAAGGACGCCGACATGTTGGTCCTCTTCTTTCTTCCGGGTACGCAGCTCCGGCGCTGTGAGTGGCCGGAGCCGCGTGACATCACTCCCGTGCATGCGCAATGGAGCTCTTCGTTCCGGCAGCCAGCTCTGATTTGCCGGACGCCTCGGCCGGATCATCAGAGCGCATGCGCCGCTAATGTCAGCGGCTGCATGCAGGGCGAATATCTCCTAAACCATGTAGGTTTAGGAGATATTTATTTTACCTACAGCTAAGCCTTATTATAGGCTTACCTGTAGGTAAAAACAGTAGTGGGGGGGTTTACTACCGCTTTAAATGCCACACAAATCATCTTCCCAATGATGATCACAACTAGAAACCCTAGGGGGTGTTTTTCAAAGTGATTTCTCAACAAAATAAAGCATGGAGACATGGATGAGTGAGTTTGCTTTGAATATAAAAAATAATAATATATATATTACAGAATTAATTAACATAATTAAAAATATAATTATAGTATTATAATGATACAATTATAATTATATTACTATATAATATATATAATTATATATTATATAAAACATAATATTTACACATTTAAAAATAATTAAATAGCATTTTCAGTTTGTGGTGCTTATGCTTAGATGCCTTTTAGTTCTGCTTTAAGACTTAACCACTTGCCGACCGCCAACCGCAGGTTGATGGCGACAAAGTGGTTCGATATCGCAAACCGCCGTCATACAACGGCAGCTGCAAGATCGCGCATTGTGAGCGCCGCACGCCGCCGGAGGTGCGCCCGCATGCTCACTGTGTTCGGGGAGGGCCAGGGAGCGGGTGCCGCGGATCCGATCTCCGCCGGCTACCCGCGATGGCCCCCCCGCACTGAAAGAATGGAGGTCCGTGTAAGTAAACACGGACCTCCGTTCTGTGAGAGGAGGAAGGGCTGTGATCACAACCTTCCTCTACACGGAAGCTGTTATCACTTCCCTTCCCCTGTTAGGGCAGTCCCCATACAGTTAGAACACGCCCAGGGAACACAGTTAACCCTTAGAGCGCCCCCTGCAGGTTAACCCCTTCACTGCCAATGGCATTTACACAGTAATCAGTGCATTTTTATAGCAATGATTGCTGTATAAATGCCAATGGTCCCAAAAAAGTGTCAAAATGGTCCGACATGTCTGCCCCAATATCGCAGTACCGCTAAAAATCGCAGATCGCCGCCATTACTTGTAAAAAATAAAAAATAAATAAAAACCCCAAAAATTAATTCTCATCATCCGTAAACGCGACCACTTTTGCGCAAACCAATCTATAAACGCTGATTGTGATTTTTTTATCACCAATATGAGGAAGAATATAAATCGGCCAAAGCCGTTGAAAAAAAATGTTTTTTTATATTTTTTTTTTGGATTTGTATTTTAGCAAAAAGTAAGAAATTTGGGTTTTTTTGCAAAATTGTCGCTTTTCTTTTGTTTATAGCGGCGATCAGAAAAGATGCAGCGATGATCAAATACCACCAAAAGAAAGCTCTATTTGTGGGGAAAAAAGGACGCAAATTTCGTTTTGGTACAACGTCGCACGACCGCGCAATTGTCAGTTAAAACGACGCAGCGCCGAATCGCAAAAAGGGCTCTGGTCCTAAAGTGTGAAATCCTTCCAGGGCTGAAGTGGTTAAATAGCTAAATGTAAAGTCAATCCCTCCAGGAAAAAAAATGCAGCTCTTTTAACAAGTACAAGGAATCTCATCAAATCCAAGCAAAAGAAAAATGTAAAGAAAACACTCCTCTCTATTAAATTTTACAGACCATGAAGCCGGTCTTGAAAGAAATGTCCTAATTAAATGTTTATAGCTGATCACTGTATGTTAAAGTTGACCTGCCATGGAACATTGATAGATAACGATTTCAGTCTATAGAAGCAGAATGTAAATGAATAAAACTCATCAATATCTGTCCTTAGAATTGTCAGCTATAAGAATGCCTCGGTTTGCCCTGTACGAAATGCCATGGCAAAAGTTACTATCATAGGTTGATGACTCAAGGCGCAGATAATAAAGAGTCTGCAGTGCATGATGGGAAAAAGCTGTTCGCAGCTATGCAGTACCATGGTGAGAATTCCATTCACTAACACAAGCTATCTATTGACAGCCATTGTGAAGCTGGCCATAGACATTAGAGAATGGTTGGCGGCAGATGCATGATCCATTGATGACCCTCTGGTTGATTTACTAAAACTTTCTATACAAAGCTGTACCGGATTTTGCACTCTTCATTTTAGTAAATCAACCCCAACACCTCAATTTACTCTCCTCAACAGGAGATCACTAGGCCTAAGCCTAACTATGTAGCTCAGCTTTTTTCAACACAGAGGAACCCTTGAAATAACTTTCTGGTCTCAGTGAACCCCTGCTAAAAATGACTATATCTACAACTCATGATACATTTGTGTGATGGTCAGTGGGAAGAATGATCCCTATAGTTATGGTCATTGGGAAGAATTACCCCCTTGAGCTAAAAAGATAATTTGGTGTCAGTAGGAATTTATCAGAGAGGCATACATTTCCCATCGCTCAAGGAACCCCTAGCAACCTCTGGAGGAACCCTGGATTGAGAAACCCTGATGTACATGCTGGGACCCAAACTCCCAGTCTATGAAGAAGAGCTGCTGTCAGCACTAAAAACTATGGTTGGATCACTGACATCATCGAGCTTATGACTAAGCCTAACTATAACTATGTAGCACAGCATTTCTCAACCTTTTCAACACAGAGGCACCCTTAAAATAACTTTCTAATCTCAAGGAACCCCTGCTAAAAATGACTATATCTACAATTCATGATACATTAGTGTGTTGATCATTGGGAAGAATGATCCTTACATTTATGGTCATTGGGAAGAATTATCCCCTTGAGCTAAAAAGGTCATTGGTGTCAGTAGGAACTTATCTGAGAGACAGAAATTGCTCATCACTCAAGGAACCATAAGCAACCTTTGAAGAAACCCTGGATTGAGAAACCCTGATGTAGATGCTGGGATCTGCTGTTGGTTTGGCAGCCAAACTACCAGTCTATGAAGTAGAGCTGCTGTCAGCACTAAAAAGTATGGTTGAATCGTTGCCATAATTGGGCTTATAATGACAGAAATAGTGAAGCGCAATCCTGAACAAAGTACTATAGATGCCTCTACATAAATAAACGAGGCTGGATAAATGAGCATGCACAAAGCCAAGAATAAATAAATATACAGTTGATGAAAAACAAGTACCCACCGAGTGTAGGCACCTCTGTGCAAGAAACTGTGCAAAATTATCAAAAACAGTACTTCTGAAAAGTGACCGAGTGACAAATCACTCTTCAGTATGTGCAAATATATTCTTAAAGTGCTAATGAAAAGTGACAAAGTAATAAATCACTCTTTATAATGTGCAAACAATAAAGTCCATATAAGTCCATATAATGGTGATGCAACTCTTATTGTGTTAAGAGAACAGTGATTTAGTGGGATCACTTTTCCAAAAACATGGTCATAGAACATAATCCTCCACACATGATCATCCACCTGAGTGCCCTTGATCAAGGCATGCAGTGCCTTAAAGTGCTCGCACACACCTCCACCCGGCAATCCTATGCGCTCACCTCAATGGGCGACCCCCACTCGGGTCTAGTAAAGCAGTCCCCACTGGGGCACAATCCTCCACAGGTTTCAGGAGCGTGGTGCAAGTTGTTTTGCAGCATCTAATTTATGGCTCCCCTTATCTGCACATATTTTGCCCTTCTTGGCCCTTTTGACCATTGAGTGGCCCACTCAATGATCACCTGTGGAGGAAATCTGTGCAGGATTGTTGGCCGATCAGAAGCCAGTGCAGGGATTGGCAGAGAGGGGTGGCGGACACTGAGCGGTTGGTAAGGTGGATGAGTCTGGCAGCAGCATTCATGATGGACTGAAAATGGGAAAGCCTATTGTGAGGTAGGCCAATGAGAAAGGAGTTGCAATAGTCAAGGCTAGAGATAACAAGGGAGTGAATGGGTAGCTTGGTGGTTTCATTTGTTAAAGAGGACGTATTATAGAGATGTTACAGAGGTGAAGTCTACAAGCTTTTGACAATGACTGGATTGAGTTAACATGCAATTTTTGGCTTCAGAGAAAATTTCCAAAGACAAATCTTAAAAAACAGCATCTGCCCCAGAAATCTAGGACAATCATATCTATGTATTCACATATAATGTTACCTGCTTGTAGTTTCCCCAGCGTATCGTAGGCCGCGTGCTGAGGTTCATCCTTGAAATTGCGGAACTTTATCAATTCAACTGAGGCAACCTTCCCGCTGGGTTTTAAATCAAAGACTTCACAGTGACCAGGAGGGAATGGGTCTACTTTTGGGCATGAGGTCATAGAATGCTTCAAGTTAATAAGACCTAAGATGGAGAAAATGTGTTATATCTACAAATTTTGGAGAAATCAACAGTACATAGTTTACATAGCCGTTGTAAATATGGAAACTTAAGAGCTTTTGCTAAAGAAAAGTGATGTTGAACACCAATTAGGTCAAACATAGATTGCACCCACATTTGAATAAGTCCATGCCAATGTCCCCATGATAACTGCACTCCTATTTTTTGGTGGTCATAGGATCAGGCAGTGAGAGTAAATCTCCCTAATGGAGTCTCATTCAAAAATAAATATTTGACAATTATAACTCCCTGCTTTATACAAAACACTTTTTTATGGATTCAGGGCAACATCTTATTATGATTACCTTTAGCTTCAGAGCAAACTCCCAGAAAGCCATCATCGGTGAGAAGTTTGAAGAGTGGCCTAACGCCATATGAGTCCCGACCCAGATAGACCTTTCTATTGGCTGTATCCAGCAGGATAAATGCAAATACTCCATCCAATAAGGCAGCAGTTTGCTCAATTCCATGGCTATTGAAAAGATGGAGGATTACCTCTCCGTCCACAAGGGTCTGGTACTCGAATCCAAAATGTTTTCCCACCTGCCGGAACAAGAGAGGTTAGTATAAAAGTATTTGTAGAGTGCATTCTCAAACATTGATGCTACATAATGCAGAAGTAATAGTAGCAATGACCGTAGTATTTTCTGCTTTCATTTTTAATTTGTGAGTTTATCTGAGCATTCTTATGAGGTTGTGTGGGTGCAGTGTGGTGGGGTGGCAGAAAACACTCGGAGCCCGGGTGCAGAGAACAGAGATATATTGTGTAGCACCCTGGTCCTAAACAGGGCTGCTCACATATTTAGTTCTGCTAGGTGGTAACTAGCCTGCTTAATTGGTAGGGTGATCCACTGACTTTTGCCCTAAACCTGAATTTGGTGCACCTCTCTCTTCTGTCACTAGGTAGCATTGCTGCCAGTGGCATTAGAATGCCAAGAGCACAGTGAATTCGGATTAGGAGTGGATAGGTTGTTCCAGCCAATTGGTAGAAGTTTCTTTGGCCCCATGGCCTGCTGGAAGAACCTATTTATTTGGGAGGAGTCAGGTGATTGGGGTTCTGTGCCACCTGGACAGCCGTCTGGGTGGACATGTGTTGTATTGCTCCCAGTTACTAGACCAGAAGCCTATCTGGAAGCACCTGGCTGCTAGGCTGTCTGAGGCCTATCCAGGATTGTGAGGAGCAGTGCAGGGTTGGGACTTCAGGTCGGGAGCCCAACCAAGTTGCAGAGGTTCAGCCGGAGGGGGATCCAAGTTGACACCAGGGGCGAAGGAGAAGCAGTTGCCATAAGGGACGACCACCCCTGTTGCCAGAGGCACGCGAGGACTAAGGCCAGAGTTAAAGGGGAAGCAGTTGCCACCAAGGGACAACCATTTCTGTTATCAGAGGCCAGTGTATTGGAAGTCTGAAGAAGTACCAGAGCAGCCTTTTTCACTAGCCGGGGACGGTGAAGAAGTGGGAATGCTTCAGCAGAGTGACAAGCCAGGGGTCCAGCGGGTTGCGTGGGTGAAGCTTGGTGAGTATACAGTGGGTTAGCTGTGTAAGAGCTCAGGGGATCCAGCAGAGGCTGCGTCCCAGAAGTCTCGAGAGAGACGGGGAGCTCAGTGAGTGAAGATCGGGATACTGTGAGTTACGTGTGCAGATCTACATTGACTTGTTGAAAGTTTAGTTGCTATAGGAGACAGCAGCTCTACAAAATACAGTTTGCTGCATCCAGCTTAAAGCCCCTCTACCTATATGGCTGTCTGCCTATTACAATTTTTGTCTGCAGAGTCTGTCAATTGCTTTTGCATCTGCCTAAGGGTGTCCTGGCCCTAACACTCTCTCCCCCAGTTCTTGTTAAGAGAAAATAAATCTCTTTTTGCAGCCAAAAAGTGACTGGCACCCATGTTTCCAACTTGTATTACACCCACCATGCCTAGTAACCTGCACCTTGAGGAGGAATATCAGTTGCCCCTGACTCTGGAGGTCGCCATCAGGCCTCTGTAGCTCGGGGCATTGGTACAATTGCAATATATATTCAGCAAAATACAACAAGCCCGATGGGAAGGCAACCTGACTGGGAGCACTCATAGGCTGTAACAGTGATGAGTAGCAGCTGAAGGTCTCAAGTGTGCTGACAACATCTGTCTCAAGAGGCAGAATGTGGGCTAGCTGTTCCGTAGCCAAGTGTGGTGTTCCCCTGCACTTAACATACTCTTGGGGAACCTCTCGATGATGCTAAGCACTCTTCCTGACAGACAGGTGACCTGGCCCTTTTCTAGCCTCACGCGAAATGCACGCCAAGCCTGGGAGCCAGGGTCTTAAATAGATTCTGCCTGGCCCAAGATGGCTGCCAGCATTCAATCAGATAGCCAGGGCCGTCTTTAAGGTGGGGCAAAAGGGGCACCCAGTCATTGCTGTTGGGCCCAAAGCAGCTGCCAGCTGTTTGTGTGGAAGGAGACTGACATGTGACAGTGGGAAGTTTAGCGGCAGATATCTAGCGCTGCACACAGTGCCCAGCTAAGCGAGAGGTGGCTGGAAAGCTTTGACAGGTGGAAAGCAAGAGGTGTATGTGAGGAGGAGAGCTGTCAGCACACTCCGAGTTAATGATGTTGGAGACAGTGAGCCCGTGTGGTGAAGCTTGTAGTAACTTGGCTTTGCTTTGCTAACACTAAACACTGCTCTGTCCTAAGGTGGGGACTAACTTAAGACCAAGTGCTCTTTGCTACTTTACTCTGCATAAGTCTGCTTATTGTATGCAAGCTGCTGCTGATAGCCTATATGTATCTGCAAATACAGTGCAATGGGACGTCCTTTGTAGGGTTGCCACCTGGACAGTTCGTGTTTGGAATCATGCGTCCACCCTCCCCCTCCTACAAAACACACAGACGGGAGAGGAGAGAGGGCTCAATCTCTCTCCCACTTAAATTAGGGTTTCCAGAGCATCCTTTATGTTAGAGTCCCCAGAGTTCTCCCTTACATCAGAGTCTGCAGAGTCTCCCCTTACAGTGAAAGGGAACTCTATGAGTTCAGATGTAAAGGGGGAACTCTGCGGATGCAGATGTAAAAGGGGAACTCTGAAGATGCAAATGTAAAGGGGGAACTCTGAGGATGCAGATGTAAAGGGGGAACTCTGCAGATGCAGATGTAAAAGGGGAACTCTTGTTATTAACTTTATATGATTGAAATGTTATTTAATAGCAAAATATATGTATAGTTTAGACTATAAAATAGCTATGAAATTGCTGTGTGCCACTAAAGTGTTCGGGTTTGAAGAAAAGGTGGCAACCCTATTCCTTTGCAAGCTTGGTGGTGGTGGCAAAGCATTCAAGTCTTTTTGTACAAGCCTCTCCTCACTGCTTTGGACCAGTTAGTGTATTGTAACACCTTTTACGATATTCTGCTAAAGCAATTTCTTAAAAAGGTATATGTTTATCCAAGCCTACTCACAAAGTCTGATTGCCTCTGTAAAAGGAGCACCCTTGCAAATATAGTAAGAAGTTTCAGTTGTGAGAAGGACTACTAATGCCAGCAAACCCAAGAGTTATTCATGCGCTGATATTTTGCATGACCTCTACTTCATGATTCAGTTTGCTTGCGGTGGGAGTTTATGCCTGGATTGGGTTAGCTATACATAGAGGACTCTTGATGTATAGAATTATGATGGGCCCATCCTAAGCATACAATTTTTGGTCAGTATTGTCCGGAATGTGTATTTAATAGATTAAGACAAGGTTGTCTTTATTAACTGGGAAGGTGTAAGGTGTGTTATGTACTTTAATATATTTGGAAAATTATATTTATAAAAAAGTTTAATTTTAGAATTATTTTTTTATTTTCTTTTTGGGATACATCGACTGCATGAAAGCCGCATGGGTCCATAATAGGGCGGTAATTGAGCCCTTAGGCACAACCAGAAAGGTGTCCAGGCGTTTTACCCCTGTAGGGGTGATGCCGTTTGGTAAGTGGGGTACCCCTGGGGGAGCACGAGTGACCCACACACGCCCGGCACCTGCAACAAAGCATAAAAGGACTTGCTACTTATTATATCCAATAAGAAACTGTATACACCTAGATTGGGATACTAACTTGTATAGACAAGAGACTTCACTAGCACATTGAGCACGGTGCACTTTTTGTATCTCTGCTGAAAGATTACTCTATTAGTTCATTCGTTTAATTTAATATTTATGAGTGATTTTTGTTTCAGGATCACATAGCATTTGTTTATTATGTTTTTTCCTATGAGAATTTCCTAGGCTATTTATATACCAGCCAGTTTTTCATTATATATATTTTTTTTTGCACCAGCACTTTGAGAAACCACTGCACATACATCAATCGAGAGAAATAAATATTGGTATATTTTATATATGGTCTATTAGTAATACACAGGACACATACCGTATTTTTCGCCATATAAGACGCACTTTTTCTTCCCCAAAACTGGGGGGGAAAAGTTGGTGCGTCTTATACGACGAATAGATCCGCGATCCGAATGAACAAGAATCCGCGGAGCGCAACGCCGCCGCGGCCTTAGGAAAGGCCGCGGCTTTGGCCTAGCTCCGGAGCGGACGGCCATCTTGGTACACCCGGCGGCAGTGCGCGCTGACATCATCACCCCTCTGCTCGTGGATCCTACCAGAGCGCATCTGCAACAACAGTGAGGTTTGTTGGACTGGCCATTAGGGGGCAGGGGCAATGCAATGTTACTGGCTATTATTAAGCATATTCTGCGTGGTTGAAAAGGGGGGGTCAAAACCCCTTCTTTTTCACGCAGAATATACCGCTTTTTATGCCATACACAGGACACATAATGATTATCTGGTATATATTTTATATGGTTATAAATAAAGAGAGCTAACTACATACACGTCACCAAAGAGTTTCACGACCACGTTTTTTTTTATATATA
>BLSH010110553.1:1923094-1933102 GCA_018402905.1 Glandirana rugosa | reverse complement strand
AATTTTCAGTGATTGGCACCATAGCTTGTAGACTCTATAACTTTCACAAAGACCAAATAATATCCACTAATTAGTTTTTTTTTTACCAAAGATAGGTAGCAGTATAAATTTTGGCCAAAATTTATGAAGAAAAATTACTAATTTGCAAAATTTTATAACAGAAAGGAAGAAAAATTCATTTTTTTACAAAATTTTCGGTCTTTTTTTAATTATAGCGCAAAAAATAAAAAACCCAGAGATGATTAAATACCACCAAAAGAAAGCTCTATTTGTGTGAAAAAAAGGACGCAAATTTCATATGGGTACAATGTTGCATGACTGAGTAATTGTCATTCAAAATGTGAGAGCGCTGAAAGCTGAAAATTGGTCTGGTTGTTAAGGGGGTTTAAGTGCCCAGTTGTCAAGTGGTTAATGGCATCCCAGTCTTGGTCTGGGAAGGCTGTCCACAAGGTTTAGGAGTGTCTATGGGAATGTTTGATCATTTTTCCAAAAGCGCATTTGTGAGGTCAGACACTGATATTGGTTGAGAAGGCCTGGCTCACAGTCTGCGCTCTAATTCATCTCAAAGGTGTTCTATCGGGTTGAGGTCAGGACTCTGTGCAGGACAGTCAAGTTCCTCCACCCCAAACTCGCTCAGCCATGTCTTTATGGACCTTGCTTTGTGCACTGGTGTGCAGTCATGTTGGAAGAGAAAGGGGCCACCCCCAAACTGTTCTCACAAAGTTGGGAGCATGAAATTGTCCAAAATGTCTTGGTATGACGACGCCTTAAAGTGTTACTAAACCCAGGACTCTGTATTCACTATATCTGGTCTCCCACAGTACACAGAACATATAAATGCAATAGTCTTAGTAAATATAAACTGCTAAATACCTTTTCTTATCAGCAGTTAGATCAGTCTTGTGACTTCTACCAGTGTCCAGCCAAGCACTTAAAGTTTGTAGGAGGAGTTTACATTCTCCCCTGATTGTCCAATGAGGCTGTAGGACCCCCGACCCTCTGTCTGGACAATGCTGATTGGCCCTATGCTCACATGCACCCTCCCAAGAAAAAGAAAAACTCTCTAGCAATACACACCAAACTGAGCATGTGAAGAGTGCCCCCAAGGCTCAGTTCTATCAGGGCTAATAGGGCTCATAGAGTCTACAAGCTATGGTGCCAATCTCTGAAAATTTATCTCATTTCTTGAGGCCCTCACAAGCCAGGAAAGTACAAATACCCCCAAATGACCCCTTTTTGGAAAGTAGACATTCCAAGGTATTTAGTAAGAGGCATGGCGGGTTTTTTGAAGTTGTAATTTTTTTCCCACAGTTCTTTGCAAAATGATGATTTTTTTTTTCAGAAAATTGTCATATTAACAGGTTATTTCTCACACACAGCATATGCATAGCACAAATTACACCCCAAAATACATTCTGCTACTCCTCCTGAGTATGGAGATACCACATGTGTGAGACTTTTACGCAGCACATGCAGGCGTTCTAGGGACATAAAATACACATTTAATTTCTTGACTACCTCTTGCACTTTTGAAGGTCCTGGAGCACCAGGACAATGAAAATGCCCAAAAAATGACCCCATTTTGGAAAGTAAACACCTGTATACAACGTATATAATCTATGAGGCATAATGAGTCTTTCGAACATGTCATTTTTTTCCAGAAGTTTTTGGAAAACGTGGAAAGAAAATGAAAACGCATTTTTTTTACACAACGTTGTCCATTTATACAATATTTCTAACACATAGCCTGTACACAGCAAAAATGATACCCCAAAATATATTCTGGTACTCCTCCTGAGTATGGCGATATCCCATGTGTGGGACTTTCACACATTCTGGCCACATACAGAGGCCCAACATGCAGGGAGCGCCATCAGATATTCTAGGGGCATACATTTCAAATCAAATTTGACTACCTATTACACTTTTGTGAGGCACTGTAATGGCACTGATGGGCACTGTAGTGGTACTGATGGGCCCTGTAATGGTACTGATGGGCCCTGTAGTGGTACTGATGGGTCCTGTAGTGGCATGGATGTGGCACAGATGAGAACTGATGTGGCATGGATGAGCATGAATGAGGCATTAATGAGCCATCGATGGAGATGGATGAGCATGAATGAGCCATGGATGGGGATGGATGAGCCATGGATGGGGATGGATGAGCCATGGATGGGGATGGCGGATTATGGATGGGGATGGCTGAGTATGCATGGGGATGGCTGAGCATGGATGGAAATGGCTCAGCATGGATGGGGATGGCTGAGCATGGATGGGATGGCTGAGCATGGATGGGGATGGCTGAGCATGTATGAGATGGCTGTGAGTATGGATGGGATGGCTGTGAGTATGGATGGGATGGCTGAGTATGGATGGATGGATGAGCCTGGAATGGGCACAGCGCAGCGCTGTGGGCACTACAGATTCTGCCAACAGCGCTGCTGCACCCGATCTCTCCCCTCTCCTCTCCCATTGTACCGATTGGTAAGGAGAGGGGAGAGATGAACCAGGCATGAACCAGCTTGTTTACTACTGATCGCTCCGTCATTGGACGTAGTAATCACGTGGTAAAAGGCCGCTGTCCTCGGCCATTTACCGTGATCCGTGATGCACCGAGTCCTCCGGACTCGGCTGTCATGGATACTCCCGTGTGTGCGCCCCAGGGGGCGCGTGGGATCGCAATTCTGGAAGGACGTAATTGTACGCCCTCCCAGAGTTAACAAACCGCGCTGTAGTCATCAATCGGCTATGGCCCAGTTGTTAAGTGGTTAAAGACAAAAAAATACTATACCTTTTCTCTGTGGGCAGGGTGGACCATGGAGGTGATTTGAATGTGAAACGTTTTTACGCTCTTTTCATTTGTACTAGCAGATTTAAATACAGTAACAAACCAAAGCCAAACTCCAGCTCACACTTTATAATCAGTTACAGCAAACATTCTTTTTTTTTTTCCTTTTGGGATAAGGGTTATACCTAAATAAATAAAAGCAGATCGTTGTAAGCACCCTTGCTGGTGGTAAATGGTTTGTCTCATCCATGTAATATGATGCATGGAGAGCTTGAGCTTTTGAAAAACAACAGACTTGCTGGCTGGAAACTAATGCAGCCATCACATGTAAGAATAATTAAGCTGCAATATAATATATGTTTGCTTTGGGGGTTCAATACTGCTTTCAGTTTTAAATCTAATTATTTTATAACTCCTTCACTCACTTCCCTTATTTTTTTTTACGGTTTGTATAAACCTATGTTTAATTTTTGTTATTTAACCACATCCCACCTAGCCTATAGCAAAATGAGGGCCGGGCGGTGGTTTAATTGTTGTGACTGGACATCATGTGACGTCCTTAACAACAAGCAAGGCGGCGATCAGTGGTGCTTCGCTCGGACACACCACTCATGACTCTTTACTATGTGACCAGCTGTGTCCAATCAC
Organism: Glandirana rugosa; assembly: GCA_018402905.1. Classification (NCBI taxonomy): domain Eukaryota; kingdom Metazoa; phylum Chordata; class Amphibia; order Anura; family Ranidae; genus Glandirana; species Glandirana rugosa. The sequence goes on along the minus strand of BLSH010110553.1, from coordinate 1,929,666 downwards.
AGCTGATCACAGTGTATATAGGAAGGGCAAGTTATTGGCATTCCTCTACTCACGCTGACAATGATTATCAGTGCAGCCCCACCAGTGATGCCCATCAGTGATGCCCAACAGTGCCCATTAGTGCTACTTTTCAGTGCCCATCAGTGATGCCTCTCAGTGCCTCCTCATCATTGTCATCTATCAGTGCCCATCAGTGCCGCCCATCAGTGCCACCTATCAGTGCACATCAGTGCTGCCTATCAGTGCCCATCATTGCCGCCTATCAGAGCCCATAAAGGCTGCCCATCAGTGCTGCCTATCAGTGCCCATCAGTGCTGCATAATAGTGCCGCCTATCAGTGCTCATCATTGCCATCTATCAGTGCCCATAAAGGATAACCATCATTGCCGCCTATCAGTGCCCATAAAGGCTGCCTATCAGTGCCACCTATCAGTGCCCATAAGTGCTGCTCATCAGTGCCCATCAGTGCAGCCTCAGAAGTTCACATCGGTGAAGGAGAAAAATTACTTATTTACAGCATTTTATACCAAAGGAATCACTTTTTTTTCTTAAAAATTTTCGGTCTCTTTTCATTTATTTAGCAAAAAAAACCCGGTGGTGATTAAATACCACCAAAAAGGAAGCTCTATCTGTCTCAAAAAAATGATCAAAAATTTAGTTTGGGTACAGCGTTGTATGAATGTGTAATTGTCATTCAAAATGTGACATTGCTGAAAGCCGAAAATTGGCCTGGGCAGGAATGATGTAAAAGTGCCTTGTATTGAAGTGGTTACAGAACGCATGGGGGGGGCACTTTGGCATCTTTACCATGCGTGCCAGAGGACTTTGACCCACCCCGGGAGGGGCACTTTAGGATCTTCACTGTGGGTGCCAGAAGACTTTGTCCCACTCTGGACAGGGAAATTTGGTGTCTTCACCTTGGGTGCCAGAAGATTTGTCTCACCCCTCATCCAGGTATAACAAAACGTGGACTAGAAAGAGACGATCCCAAGATATGTTCCTGCCAGGCATGACTGCATTGCCAACCTGGAAGGTAAATGTTTGAAAGACAAGTTCTCTGAAAATGAATCAGCATTGGACGAAGGTCAGAGGATGTGATCTACCGGCTGGTGACAGAAGGAAATGTAACACTAAGGCCGGATTCACACCTTTCCATGCATGTTTTCACACTTTTTAACTTTTTTGTAACAATCACGCGGTCATTGCCATCAATAGGCCCTATAACGCATAACGGTGCTTCACAAAATAAATGACACAAAAACGCATTGAACTAGCAAAATGTAGAACAAAGGGGGCCATGTGTACAGCCACAGCATACACTTTCATTTTTTAACCATTTCAATACCGGGCACTGTCACCCCCTTCCTGCCCAGGCCAATTTTCAGATTTCAGAGCAGTCACACTTTTAATGACAATTGCGCGGTCATGTAACACTGTACCCATATGACATTTTTATCATTTTTTCCCACAAATAGAGCCTTCTTTTGGTGGTATTTAATCCCCACTGGGGTTTTTTATTTTTTGCTACAAATGAAAAAAGACCAAAAATTAAAAAAAATAAAATAAAATAAAATTGTAAATAAGTAATTTTTCTCCTTCACTGACAGGCACTGATGGGCGCTGATGAGGCTGCACTGATGGGGCTGAGCTGATGGGCACTGATGAGGCTGAGCTGAGGAGCACTGATGAGGCCGCACTGATTGGCACTGATGAGGCCGCACTGATGAGGCAGCACTGAAGGGCACTGATGGGGAGGCACCTATATGCAGCACTGTTGGGCACTGATGAAGAAGCATTGATGGGCACTGATGAGGCAGCACTAATAGGCAGCACTGATGGGCAATAATATGCAGCACTGATGGGCACTGATCAGGCAGCACTGATATTCAGCACTGATGGGCACTGATAGGCGGCACTGATGGGCACTGATAGGTGGCGCTGAAAGATGGAAATGATGGGCACTGATAGGCAGCAATGATGGGCACTGATGGGTACTGGTGCAGCTCTGCATAGAAACCAATCAGCTTCCTGGTTTTATTGTCAAATCTTAATTGAAGAAGCTGAAGTTGGAATCCGATTGGCTACCATGCACAGCTGCACCAGACTTTGCACTCTCCAGTTTTAGTAAATCCCCCCCAATGTGTCACATAATTCAGGGAAGTTAATGTGCGGGGATCTTCACACAGTAAGTTTACAAACTTTAAGATCATTCAGATGAATAGAAGAAGGCTAGAAATCATTGAAATACAACGTGGAAATGAAAACATTTATTTCACTAATTTAGCCTATAGGAAAACTAGGTGAGTATGGATAGCTTTAACCACTTGCTGACCGCCCATACCTGAAAACTGCTGCAAGGTGGACATATTATTCCAGGACGGTGTACTATAATGTCCTCCCAGAATTGCACTCCCGCGCGCCCACGGGAGTCTCCGCGCTCGCCGGGTTCATGGGACCCGGCGGGTCACGGATCGTGGTAAAGAGCCAATGGCAGCGGCCCTTTACCATGTGATCACTCCGTCCAATGATGGAGTGATCACAATGTAAGCACGCCAGGGTCATCCAGGGTGTCAGCTCTCTCCTCTCCTCACACCGATACAGTGTGTGTGGAGAGGAGAGAGATTGAGTGCCCAGCAGTGCCAACAGTGAGTTTAATTGTACTTTTACTGTGCCCAGCTGTGCTACATCAGTGCCACATCAGTGCCCCACAGTGCCTAACAGTGCCACTAAGTGCCACATCATTCCCTACAGTGCCATCAGTGCCACTACAGTGCTCATCTGTGCCCTCAGTGCCACCAGAGTTCCCATCAGTGCCACCTGTGCCCATCAGTGTAACTACAGTGCTCATCTGAGCCACCAGTGCCACTACAGTGCCCATCAGTTGCACACCTGTGCCACACTAGTGCCACCTTTGCCACTACGGTGCCCATCAGTGCTACATTAGTGCAACTACAGCGCTCATCTGTGCCATCAGTGCCACCAGAGTGCCCATCAGTGCCACCAGTGGAAATCATTGCCACCTGTTCCCATCAGTGCCACTACCATGCTCATCTGTGCCATCAATGCCACTACAGTGCCTCATCAGTGCACCCTCATCAGCACCCATCAGTGCCACTCATTGTCCTGGTGACCAGGGCCTTCAAAGGTGTAATAGGTGGTTGAGAGATTAGATGTGTAATTTATGCTCCTAGAACGCCTGACGGTGCTCCCTGCATGTTGGACCTCTGTATGTGGCCACGCTGTGTAAAAGTCTCACACATGTGGTAACGCCATACCTGGGACGAGTAGTATAATGTGTTTTGGGGTGTAATTTGTGCAATGCATATGCTGTGTGTGAAAGATAACCTGTTAATATGATAATTTTGTCAAATTTGTTTAAAAAAACTCGCCATGCCTCTTACTAAATACCTTGGAATGTCTACTTTCCAAAAAGGGGTCATTTGGGGGGTGTTTGTACTTTCCTGACATTTCACGGTCTCAAGAATGAGATAGGCCGTCAGTACATCAGGTGTGATCAATTTTCAGTGATTGGCACCATAGCTTGTAGACTCTATAAGGCCCCATTCACACGGGCATTCCATTCAGATCCACCTGTCAGTTTTTCAGGCGGACCTGAATGGACGCTCCATGCAGCCCAATAGAGCGGTGGCATGTCCGCTGACACCCGCCGCTCTCCGCTCCGATCCTGTCTGTGAAATCCAGACGGATGGAGGTCCTATTTTCCACCCTTCCGGAGAATCGGATCGGATGAAAACGGACAGACGGATCCGTTTTCATTCGATCACCATAGAGGAGAGCGGCGCTCTGACAGATCTGTCTCCGCACAGTGAGTGGGGTTCAGCGGATCGATCTGTGCTGAGCAGAGCAGAGTTCACAAACGGACACGGCCATGTGAAAGGGGCCTAACTTCCACAAAGACCAAATAATATACACAGATTTGGGTTATTTTACTAAAGATATGTAGCGGTATGAAGAAAAATTACTAATTTGCAAAATTTTATAACAGAAATTAAGAAAAATGCATTTATTTACAACATTTTCGGTCTTTTTTCATTTAGTTACATAGTCAGTGAGGTTGAAAAAAGACACAAGTCCATCAAGACCAACCTGTGTGCCTTTATAGCGCAAAAAATAAAAACCCAGCGGTGATTAACCACTTCAGCCCCGGAAGGATTTCACCCTTTAGGACCAGAGCACTTTTTGTGATTTGGCACTGCGTCGATTTAACTGACAATTGCGCGGTCGTGCGACGTTGTACCCTAACAAAATTTGCGTCCTTCTTTTCCGACAAATAGAGCTTTCTTTTGGTGGTATTTGATCGCCTCTGCGTCATTTCTGATCACCGCTATAATGAAAAGAAGAGCGACAATTTTGTAAAAAAAAAACAAATTTCTTACTTTTTGCTAAAATACAAATACAAAAAAAATATAAAAAAACATTTTTTTCCATCGGTTTTGGCCGATTTATATTCTTCCTCATATTTTTGTTAAAAAAAATTGCAATTGGCGTTTATTGATTGGTTTGCGCAAAAGTTGCCGCGTTTACGGATGATGAGAATTCATTTCTGGGGTTTTTATTTTTTTTTATTTTTTACTAGTAATGTCGGCGAGCTGCAATTTTTAGCGGTACTGCGATATTGCAGCGGACATGTTGGACCATTTTGACACTTTTTTGGAACGATTGGCATTTATACAGCGATCAGTGCTAGAAAAATGCACTGATTACTGTGCCATTGGCAGTGAAGGGGTTAACCTGGAGGGGGCGCTCTAAGGATTAACTGTGTTCCCTGGGTGTGTTCTAACTTTATGGGGGCTGCCCTGGCTGGGGGAAGGGAGTGATCACGGCTTCCATATACAGGGAGCCTGTGATCACAGCCCTTCCCCCTCTAACAGAACGGAGATTGATGTTTACATACATTGACCTCCGTTCTTTCACTGCGGGGGCGGGGCATCGCGGGTAGCCGGCGGCGATCGAGTCCGCCCTACCGGCTCCCTGCCCCCCCCCGAACACAGTGAGCGCGCGAGCGTGCCTCCGGAGGCACGTGCTCGCAGTGAGTGATATCGCAGCCGCCGTTTGCGATATCGGGCCACTTTGTCGCCGTCAGACTGCAGTCGGCAAGTGGTTAAATACCACCAAAACAAAGCTCTATATGTGTGGAAAAAAAGGCCAAAAATTTAATTTGGGTACAGTGTTGCATGACTGAGTAATTGTCATTCAAAATGTGAGAGTACTGAAAGCGGAACATTGGTCTGGTTAGGAAGGGGGTTTAAGTGCCCAGTGGGTGAGTGGTTAATCTAAGCTTATGATCAGTTCTGCACTCAGAGATCGGCAAATAGCTTTCCAGCTGCCAAGGAAATTCATCTCTGGCAAGTCAAAAGTGGACCCAGCAGTAGATATATTTTTTAAGTACATGCACGTAATATGTAATTGTGGCCTATAACTGCCTGTTCAGTTCTTGGCTGTGTTTACAAATGTCTCACACAGATCAGCCCCTTGCTTTTCACCTTGCAACTTGTTGCACACTAACAATGGTACAATGTAAACATTGGTGTAGTGAGACTAAAGAAATGCTTTTATGCGCCTCCAGCAGATTGCTGACATCATCTTAGCTTAGAAAATGTCGCCGGACTGGAGCATGCAGCTTTTTGAAAAATGATACTGTCGTTGTATATTCTATGACCGTCACTGAACTTATTAAGGCAGCATTGTAAAGTTACTGAAGGATCAACTTTAGAGCGTTTGTAAACTTCACATATACCTAATGAAGGGTCTGATTTCAAGTGATACACAGAGATTAAACAAATCCTCCTACATAGGTTATACCTGTTCATATGCAGTTGTTTCTTGTCTACAGCCATTCAAAGTGTAGAATTTATACAGCTTGTCTTAGTTGTCAGAAAACAGAGGGCTGAAGGTACACACTGCAGAGCTCAGTGAGAGAGCTGATTGGAGGGAAGGGATCCCCCCCCCCCCTTCTATATACAGCACACAGGAACAGAGCTGAGGCTGTCAATCACAGGCTGTGTGCTGGAGCTCCCTCCCCTGTCACCTTTTTTCTCTTGCTGTTAGAAGTGACTCACACAGATAGCAGAGGAGGAAGGCAGCAGATAGAAATTACACTGTGGGGTTGATTTACTAAAAGTAGACTGTGAACTTTGCAAAGTGCAGTTGCTCCAGAGCTTAGTAAATGAGCAGAAGCTCTGCTGACTAAAAATGTCTGACAGTCATTTATATGATCGCCAACCGTTTTGACGGAGTCTGTACTTTATACTTGTTTTGTATAGGGTATCACACGTGAACAGAGTTAGGTCTCGTGATTCCACAGTTAAATGATTTCCGTTTAACTGACACTTGAAACGTCTCACGTCAACGGGGTCTCGAATCATTTACTCTACTGGCAAGTGAAACGTTTATTATGGGTTAGTGCACGTTCCCTTTAATTTTTTGTTTTTTGTTTTACCTTCAGTCGTCTCGAAGACGAGTAAATGATTCGAGACCTCGTTGACGTGAAACGTTTCAAGTGTCAGATGAAAATCATTTAGTTGGGGTGTCACATTAAAGATAGACGACGG
>BLSH010110553.1:1907170-1921936 GCA_018402905.1 Glandirana rugosa | reverse complement strand
ATGTCGGAACGTTTTGACACTTTTTTGGGACCATTGGCATTTATACAGCGATCAGTGCTATAAAAATGCACTGATTACTGTGTAAATGTCATTGGCAGTGAAGGGGTTAACCTGCAGGGGGCGCGCTAAGGGTTAACTATGTTCCCTGGGCGTGTTCTAACTGTATGGGGGACTGCCTATCTGGGGAAGGGAAGTTATCACAGCCTTCACGTAAAGGAAGGCTGTGATCACAGCCCTTCCCCCTCACACAGAGCGGAGGTCCATGTTTACATACACGGACCTCCGCTCCTTCACTCCGGGGGGGGGGCATCGCGGGTGGCCGGCGGCAATCGAAGCCGCTGCACCCGCTCCCTGGCCCCCCCGGACACAGTGAGCGCGCGGGCGCGCCTCCGGCAGCGCGCGCGCGCTCACTGTGCGCGATCTGGCGGCCGCCGTCGTATGACGGCGGTTTGCCTTACAGAGCCACTTTGCCGCTGTCAATCTCCGATCGGCGGTCGGCAAGTGGTTAATAGGAGTTCAGTTATTTTTCAGGTTGCCAGTAAAAAATGTGCTCTGCCAGTAAATTTTCCATGTTTTGCCAGTAAAAAACGCTGGAGGAGGTTGGCAACACTGGTCTGAGGTTTACAACCACTTTAATCTGGCTATAATCCACTCATTAAAAGCAAGCAGTGATATTAATTTCAAGCATTTTTTGCAATTATTGGGTCATTGCTCCTCTATTGCTACCAGGAACACACATACACTACAGTTACCATCAGTGATGGATCTTGGGGGGTCCATGCACCTCTGCTATTAGAGACAGATATCCATATCACTCATCCATGGATGTGAAGAGTGTAGATGGAAGGCAGACATCTACCTGTCCATCTGAAATGTGCCACCTGCCATATTTCTAATTTTTCCCTCTTCTCAAAGAGCCTAAATGGGATTACTTATTGGAGACATTGGTGCCTCCAAAGGCATAGCAATAGGGGTCTCCAGGGTCAGAATTGTGACCCCTCCTATGCTCCAGGGGGGCCATGTTGCCTTACACTGATGGGCACTGATAGGTGGCACGGATGGGCAGCACTGATAGGCTGCACTGATAGGTGACACTGATAGGTGGCACTGATGGGTAGCACTGATAGGCTGCACTGATGGTCACTGACAAGTGGCACTGATGGGCACTGATAGGCGGCACTGATGGGGGCATTGATCGTTGGCACTGAAGGGCAGTGATAGATGGCACTGATAGGCAGCACTGATGAGGAGGCACTGACAGGCATTACTGATTGGCTCTGATTGGCATTGATACGTACTTGTTGCCTTGTCAATGTGAATAGAGGAATGCCGATAGCCGGCACTTCCTAGTAACACTGTGATCAGCTAAGTTTGGACACAGCTGAACACATGGTAAAGAGCCTAAATTATAGCCATATTAAATAGTATAGATGGCGCTAAACACAATATTAATTAGGAATAGGGGTCAACCTATAATGGGTAGTCAAACAAAGTAAATGATAAGGTTATATTGAAGATACAATAAGAGATGGTCTATTAGTTGAATAAATAGTCCACACAAAATGACACGTATGTGTTATAAAGTGAATAAATGGCACAAAGTGCTAGTCCAGTGCAGAAACTGTGGTGAAAAAAGCTAGTAATGTGATTCAAAAAAATTTGCCATAGGCAAACAACTATATGTAGTTCAAGGCAGCAAGGTTCTTCAGGTTGAACTGGTAAAATATGTGTAGAAACTCAAAAGTTCCAAGTGACATCAATAATGCATACTTAGTGCGTAAAAAATGGTAACAAGAATAATGGTGAAGAATATATAATGGACAGGATCCTATCACCATGGAAGGGTCGCGTCACACTGTCCTCGACCACTCGGGGGACCTCAGCGGTGGGGAGTCGTCACACAATCCTATGGGTCTGTTCACTGCATCCGGTAGAGATGGATTCTCACCAAAGGGTCCAGATGGTCCAGTGCCAGGCTCAAAAATGTGGAACAAAAGGGAGACTCTCCATAGTGTAAAAAAGCCTCTATCACGAGGTAACAGCTCTATTGAGTAAATCCAAAAGTAAATATAAAATCCATAAGCTTATAGATATCGTTGTAAAATCAAATGGCGCAGCAATCCAGGGTCAGCAGCGTCCGACGCATTTCGTCTTAATAGACAGCCCCCAGGCCACCAAAAGAAAGCTCTATTTGTGGGAAAAAAATTATAAAAATTTTGTTTGGGTACAACGTCGCACGACCGTGCAATTCTCATTCAAAATGCGACAGCGCTGAAAGCCTAAAATTGGTCTGGGCAGGAGGGGGGTTTAAGTGCCCAGTAAGGAAGTGGTTAAAAAAAAGGCCGCTATGGCAGCAATACTCACCTTCTGTCAGGAGATGCAAGAATCCAGCAAGGGAAAGCAGATCAATGGGTTGCACCTAAAAGAATCAGGACTATATGGATAAGTAAAAGAAATACATTTATTATGAAAAATGACACACTTGCAAAACACCAACACCAATAACAAAAACGAGCAAGTGAAAGATAATGAAAACAGCAATCCAAAAACAAACGCCTAACTAACTAACTAAATACAAATGCAACACACCCATAGGCAATATAGGCAGACATCAGATGAGGAAAATGGAGGCAGATACTGAGAGCTGAATGGTGAATGAGGGAGCAGGGAGCAGGTTCCAGGGGGACAGAACTCCAGGTGGGAACACGGATCAGGACAGGTCAGGCTAGGGCAGGATACGGCTTACAGGGAAAAAGCTGAAGCACTGGGACTGGGTGCAAGGTGGGTTTATATATTCCCAGCAGCCCCATCAGGTGTAGCTTAATGACCTGTGTACTCCATCTGCTGGGAGACACCCACTGGTGGCCACCAGAACTACACCCTTTGGTACTCCATACAACAGTGCCACCAGCAGGTGACCCGAGCAAGTACAGAGGTCCTGACAGTCCCCCCCCCCCCTTAAGGAGTGGCCTCCAGACGCTCCATTCTGCTATTAACCTGACAGTCCATGCGGGAAAAGTCCAACAGTCTCCACTCCATGTCTGCAGACGTCCTTGTATTGTTCAGGGCAGAGTCTTCCAAACTGCTGGGGGGTGTGCCCACTGAATTAGGTAATAGATCATGCGCCCCGCCGCCAGGTTCGGGAAGTTTGGATCTGGTATCACAAGCTGGCTGTCACGCACCCGGTGGTGGAGTCTGTCTTGTGCAGGGAACGACCGCTCTTGCGCACCCGATTCAAGGACCCCTGGTAGAGTGGACAGAGGTCCAAGAGTGCGGGATGGCACGATGGCTGGATGATCACTGATGATGTTGTGATGCTCCAGATGGACGTGCATATCAGAAGGGTGGTCGTGCAGGCTGGGTCGGCAACAGGCAGGTAGTACGGTACAAAAGGATCAGGCAAACGGATAGTCAAGTTCAAGCAAGGTTCGTCAAGGGGCGGGCAGCAGAAGTACAAGGGAGCAGACAATCGGATGGTCGTGGATAACCGGGGTCGGTGCAGGCAGCGGAACAGCAGGTCAGGACAAGTCGGGTCAACAGGAAGCGGAACAAACACAGGAACAGGTAGTTGGAGCTGGGGCTCACAGGTCACGGACGCTGTAGAACGAGCAGCACTTGTTGCTGGGATTACAGGGCTTAAATGGCACAGTTTGGTGCCGTTTCCAGACACGCGCGCACCACCGTGAAAATAGCCAGAATCCACTGGTCAAAAGCTCTTTAACACTGGCTGGACAGCGGGCATGAAACCAGCAGAGGCAGACAACATAGGGGCATCAGAGGCAGTCTGGGTTTCAAGCAGGGGGAAATCAGTGGCCATTTTGGCATCAAGCAGGAAAGCAACAAAAGGCACTGGATCAGTGGGCACCGGGTCATCAGGCCCTGGATCAGCCGGCGCAGAATCATCAGGCAAGGGATTAGCGGGCACCGAATCATCCGGCTGGGCAGTAGGCACTGGGTCATCAGGCACTGGATCAGCTGGCATCGGGTCATCAGGTACTGGATCAGCAGGCACAGGATCATCAGGCACTGGATCATTAGGCTGAGTGGTAGGCACCGGGTCATCAGGCAGTGGAGCAGTGGACACTGGATCAGCAGGCACTGGATCAGCAAGCGCCGGGTCATCAGGCACTGGATTAGCAGGCAACGGGCCATCAGGCACTGGATCAGCAGGCACTGGGTCATCAGGCACCGGATCAATGGGCAGCGGGTCATCAGGCACTGGATCAGCAGGCACAGGATCATCAGACACTGGGTCATCAGGCGTTGGAGCATTGGAGACTGGATTATCAGGCACTGGATCAGCGGGCATTGGGTCATCAGGCACTGGGTCAGCAGGCACCGGGTCAGCAGGAGCAGGATCAGCAGGCACTTGATCAGTGGGCACCGGGTCATCAGGTGCTGGATCAGTGGGCACCGGGTCATCAGGCACTGGATCAGTGGGCACTGGTTCGTCAGGCACTGGATCAGCGGGCACTGGGTCATCAGGCACCGGGTCATCAGGATTGGGTCAGCAGGCACTGGGTCATCAGACTGGACAGCAGGCACTGGATCATCAGACTGGACGGCGGGCACCACATCATTAGACTGGACAGCGGGCACCGGATCATCAGACTGGACAGCGGGCACCGAATCATCAGACTGGACAGCGGGCACCGGACCTTCAGACTGGACAGCAGGCACCGGATCATCAGACTGGACAGCGGGCACCGGATCAGAGTCTTCCAAACTGCTGGGGGGTGTGCCCCCTGAATTAGGTAATAGATCATGCGCCCCCACCGCCAGGGTCATGAAGTTTGGATCTGGTATCACAAGCTGGCTGGACAGAGGGCATGAAACCAGCAGAGGCAGACAAGTGACCAATGAAAAGCAGAGTATTTTTTTACATTGCATTTGCATAGTGAACCTCCTGTTCATGATTTTGTGGTGGTGGTTGGTGTGCTTTGTTCGGTTGTGCCAATGTGCTCTCCTGCTTTTGTAGAACATGGCTACTAAATATGAATTTCTTGTGTGTACAGCAGTTGCACTTTTTATGCTGGAGGAATTGCTGGAGGAAGAGAGGAAGCAAAGATACTGGGTCCATCCTGTGATTGCTAATCAATAACAACGTAAAAACACATTGCAAACTTAATTTTGTCATGCTGCTCAGATGCATGCAGCACATGCTCCTGCAATGATGCAGACAGCAAAGCAAAAAAGGCTGAAAACACATTGCAAACTTACCTTTGTCCTGTTTCTGCATATTTGTCAAAGTCAACCACCCCAGAAGAACTTGGGATGCAATCTCTGCCTAAGCTCTGTGTTTCTTGTTTCTGTTTTTGTAATGCTCATTCTTGGAGTCATACACATATGGGTGGGTATGCACTAGTGCAATAAAGGTTTCTGCTTCTAGCAGAAGAGAGCTGTCCTCCATCTTGCTGAGCTTGTGTAGGAAAGAGGTGTGGCAAGGGGTGGAGAGCTGCTGTTTGAGCAGATTGGGAGCAATTGCTCATGTATCACTTTCCAGTGTTTCTATAGAAGTCTATAGAGCCAAAACGCCTGTAATCTGCCAAAAAGAGAAGCTCATGTACTTTTTTGAGCGACAGGCATTTTGCCTAGAACTGACAAAGAAAGACAAATATCCGGGCAGCCTGCCAAGTCTGAGAACATCACTGATAAATGAACCAAAAGATACAATGTTTATACTTATCAAAGGAATGAACACCGGTGTGTAAATGAGATCAGTTTAACCATTTAAAGACTAAATCTTTTCTGACATTTGTTCCTTACAAGTAAAAATCTAGTATTTTCTGCTAGAAAATCACTTAGAACCCCGAAACATTATATATATTTTTTAGCAGAGATGATAGAGAATAAAATTACGGTTGTTGCGGTTTATGCTGTTTGTGCAGCGGTCTTTCAAACACAATTTTTTTTAAAAAAATACACTTTAACCATCTGAGATCCGTGATATAGCTGACGGCTACAGCACGGATCTTAATTTCTGGGGCACCGTCAACTGATGTCCGCCCCTTTGCACGCTCCAGGCAGCATGAGCGTGCCCGTGGGTCGGACGGACTCGATGTCTGCCGGAGACCCACGATCCATTAATAGAGAGCCTCTGTGAGGGGGGCATGACAGATCTACTGATCCCTGTGATCGGGATCAGTTAGATCTGTTATGTCCCTTTCAGCCCGGCCCCACACAGTTAGTCCCCATACACACTATTAGATTTTCTGCAGGTTTTTTTCCTTCAGATTTACCAAAACCATATCATATTAGGTGAAACCTTATGAGTTTCGATTTGTATGCAATCAGGCAGACCCTTCCACTAAATGGTTTTGGTAAACCTAAAGGAAAAAATCTGCAGAAAATCGAATAGTGTGTATGAGGTCTTAGAACACAGTTAACCCCTTGATGGCCCCCTTAGTGTTAACCCCTTCCCTGCCAATGACATTTATACAGTAATCAGTGGCTATTTTTAGATCTGATCGCTGTATAAATGTCATTGGTCCCAAAAAAGTGTCAAAAATGTCCAACATGTCCGCCACAATATCGCAGTCCCAATAAAAATCACAGATTGCCGCCATTACTAGTAAAATAAATAATCAAAACGCCATAAACCAATTCTCATAGTTTGTAAACGCTATAACTTTTGCGCAACCCAATCAATATGCGCTTTTTGCGATTTTTTTTTTTACCAAAAATATGTAGAAGAATACATATCAGCCTAAACTGATGAATACATTTGTTTTTTTATTTTTTATTTTTGGATATTTGTTATAGCAAAAAGTAAAAAAAATTGTCCTTTGTTTCAAAATTGTCGCTATTTTTTTGTTTATAGTGCAAAAAATAAAAACCGCAGAGGTAAACAAATACCACCACAAGAAAGCTCTATTTGTGGGAAAAAAAGGACGTCAATTTTGTTTGGGTACAATGTCGCATGACCGCGCAATTGTCATTCAAAGAGTGACAGAGCTGAAAATTGGTCCGGGCAGGAGAGGGGTTTAAGTGTCCAGTAAGCAAGTGGTTAATGAATTTAAAAAAAAACTAAACAGTAAAGTTAGCCCATTTTTTCTTTGATTACCTGTTTTTGTGTATTTAATATTTATGATACTTCGTTTTTTTATCTAAATTATACATACAAGAGCACTGATTGGAGGCTTGTTGTGTTGTTTAATAAATGTTTAATTTAAAGCGGTTGTCTACCTAATTTTTTGACTTTTACCTACAGGTAAGCCTATAATAAGGCTTACCTGTAGGTAAAATTAATATCTCCTAAACTTGCATGGTTTAGGAGATATTTGCCCTAAATGCAGCCGCTGATGTCACGGCGCATACGCCGTAAGGTCCCGCAGCATGCTCCGTGAGGTCCCGGCAAAGGCCCGGCGCATAGTGCCGGACCTTGCTGGAAAGACGGCTCCAGCGCACATGTGCGGGAGTGACGTCTTGCGGCTCCAGCCACTCACAGCACCGGAGCCGTGTACCCGGAAGGATCTCCCAAGGGAACATGATAGGCTCCCTCTGCGGGGACCGAGCGGACCCATCGGAGCTTTGTTCTGAGGTAAGCATTTCATAATGAGCTAGTATGCACTGCATGCTAGCTCATTATGCCTTTCCCTTACAGGTTTTTTTTTTTTTTTTTTTTGACAGGTATACAACTGCTTTAAGCAATTTTCTGCATCACTTCTTATTACTTAACTTAGATTTTATGAGATGAGGGGGAAAAAAAAGAAAAATCGGTCTAACATATTGGTCCAAAAAAATCTGCATCATCTACAAAAGGGAAACACTGAGGGGAAAGTAATACTAGGGATATGCTATAGACCAGCGGGAAGAGGGGGAGGCGGACCTCCTGTCACAGTTTGGAACTGCGGCAAAGATGGGAAGTGTCATTATAATGGGGGATTTTAAGTATCCAAATATAGACTGGGTACTGCACACTCAGCTAAGGCTCGACATTTCCTAAATATCCTGCAGGACAATTTCATGGGTCAGATGGTAAATGCACCAACTAGAAAAAAAGCATTATTAGACCTTCTAACTTCTAACCTTACTAACAACACAGACCTGATCACAGACGTGAAAGTAAGGGGCAATCTAGGAAATAGCAATCACAGGTCAATTAGTTTCAGTGTAAGTCACACAAATAGGAAACATAAGGGGAATACAAAGACACTGAATTTAGGAGACTCCTTGATGGAAGATGTTAGTTGGAATAAGATTCTAGGAACAAAGAATGCGGAGGAAAAATGGGAGTGCTTCAAGGACATACTAAACAAAGGTATTAGCCAGTGTATCCCAATGGGAAATACATTTAGAAGAACTAATAAAAAACCAGGATGGCTTAACTCCGAAAGCACATATAAAGGCAAAGGAGAAGGCCTTAAAAAAATACAAGGCTGAGGGGTCTCTGTCGGCACTCCAGCTTTATAAGGTATGCAATAAGGAATGTAAGGGTGCAATCAGGGTTGCTAAGATAGAACATGAAAGACACATAGCTGAGCAGAGTAAAAAGAATCCCAAGAAATTCTTTAAGTATATAAACAGTAAGAGAGGGAGGTCAGATCATATTGGCCCCATAAAAAATTATGAAGGGAATCTGGTTACCAAGGATGGAGAGAGGGCAAAGGTGTTAAACTCATTTTTCTCCTCAGTATTTACAAAGGAAACAGGGGCTCAAGTATTCAAAACCATATTATAGGACCTCACGACACGTCACAGGAAGCATCCTCATTGGTAACTGAGGATCAAATTAGGAATAGACTTGAAAAACGTAACGTTAATAAGTCACCGGGACCAGATGGCTTGCACCCGAGGGTCCTTAAGGAACTCAGTCAAGAAATTGCCAGACCTCTGTACCTAATTTTTAAGAACAGTCTGCCTGGTATGGTACTAGCTGATTATAGAAAGCAAATGTAGCACCAATATATAAAAAAGGACCAAGATATATCCCTGGAAACTACAGGACAATTAGCTTAACAACAATAATATACAAGCTCTTGGAGAGAATAATAAGGGATTATATGCAAGATTATTGTAAGGAAAACAGTAGCATTAGCAGTAATCAGCATGGTTTCATGAAGAATCGCTCATGCCAAACCAATCTATTAACCTTCTATGAGGAGGTGAGCTGCCATCTAGATAAAGGAAGGCCTGTTGATGTGGTGTATCTGGATTTTGCAAAAGCATTTGATACAGTCCCCCATATACACTTAATGTACAAACTAAGGTCTGTCGGCATGGACCAAAGGGTGAGTACCGGGACTGAAAAGTGGTTACAGGGGAGAGTGCAGAGGGTGGGGATAAATGGGGAATACTCAGAATGGTCCAGTGTAGAAAGTGGGGTTCCCCAAGGTTCTGTCCTGGGACCATTCCTATTTAATATATTCATAAACGATCTGGAGGATGGGATAAACAGCTCAATCTCAATATTTGCAGATGATACCAAGATACAGGATGTGGAAACCTTACCAGAAGATCTTAACAAATTAAATTGGTGGGCAGATAAGCGACAAATGAGGTTTAATGTAGAAAAATGTAAAATAATGCATTTGGGTACCAAGAATATGAATGCAAATTACTCACAAGTGGGAGAGCCTCTGGGGGAATCTAGGATGGAAAAGGACCCAGGGGTCCTAGTAGAGAACAGGCTCAGCAATGGCATGCAATGCCAAGCTGCAGCAAGCAAAGCCAACAAAATATTGGCATGCATCAAAAATGGGATAATCTCCAGGGATAAATCAATAATTCTCCCGCTCTTCAAGTCTCTGGTGAGGCCGTACCTGGAGTATGCCGTCCAGTTCTGGGCACCAATCCTCAGGAAGGATGTCCTGGAACTGGAAAGGGTTCAAAGAAGGGCAACAAAGCTAATTAAGGGACTGAAGGACCTTAGTTATGAGGAAAGATTACAAGGACTGAACTTATTCTCTCTGGAGAAGAGACGTTTGAGAGGAGATATGTTTTTAATGTACAAATACTGTACTGGTGACCCCACAATAGGAACAAAATTATTCTGCACAAGGGAGTACACAAAGACATGCGGCCATTCATTAAAAATAGAGGAAAGGTGGTTTAACCTTAAGCTGCATAGAGGGTTCTTTACGGTAAGAGCAGTGAGGATGTGGAATTCTCTTCCACAAACAGTGGTTTCAGCTGGGAGCATAGATAATTTCAAAAAACTATTAGATGGGCACCTAAGGAACCACAAAATTGAGGGATATACAATGTAATACTGACATAAAAGCACACACATAGGTTGGACTTGATGGACTTGTGCCTTTCAACCTCAATAACTATGTAATTATATATCGGCCATCAGCATCGGCATCGGCCAGAGAAAAACCCATATCGGTCTACCTCTACACAGCTGTACAAGATTCTGAGTGCATCAGGTTTAGTAAATCTCCCAATTAGTGTCACTTAAATCGGTAGCAAACTGGATAAAAAAATATATAGGCACGGGCAGTTTAAGTCAAAATGCGCTAGTATGCGTCGTATAACAGCACATTATGACAGACTTACCTGAGAACGAAGCCCTCCAGAGGTGCGCTATCACCGCTGAAGGCGCTTCCATCTTCACCCGATCTTCCTTCCAGCTTCAGCGATATGAATGGCTGTGCCGAGCCGGCGATGACGTTATTGAAGGAACGTCACAGGTATGCCGCTCCTTCAGAGCGCATGCGTCGGTGATGTCACCGGCACCATCTAAAGTAAAAGTCTCTTAAATGGTGCACAATCCTATTGGATGCCTAGCAAGAGGAGGAGAGAGGAGAAGCAGGCTGGAGGAGAAGACGCCACTATGACCATGGATGGCTCACCCGCAGCGGTTAAGCCATCCAGCAATCCTGGGCTTGGACAGGGGAAGGAGGAAAAGGGGAGATCTGAGTCATCCCAGGCAGGTAAAGGGGCTCACGGGGGGGGGGGGGGGTTGTTCCCCACATTCATTTCCCCCGGGTTAGAAAAAAAGCAGACATGATATATGAACAAAGCATATCCCTCTATAGTGTATACTTGTCTCAATCCAGAGCACAAACTGTCATCTCTGTCTGCTGCCTCCTTCCTCTGCTATAAGCATGAGTCACTTCTGACAGGTTTCCCTGACACCAAGAAAAAAAAAAGCGACAGAGGAGGGAGCTCCAGCACACAGCCTGCATTTGACAGTCTCAGCTCTGTTCATGTCTGCTGTGTAAAAGGGGTATGTCTCTTTCCTCCAATCAGATCTTTCTCCAATCAGAGCTTTCCTGACTGATATCTGTAGAGTGTAACTTCAGCTCCCTGCCCCCTGCTTCCTGAAAGCTCAGACAAGCGTTATAAATTCTGGACACTGAACATATGTAGAGAAGAGAAGACTGCAGATAAACAGGTACAACTTATGTAGGAGGATTGGTTTCATCTCTATGTATCACCTGTGGCCAGTCACTTCACTGGGTATATGTAAAGGTTTACAGCCACTTTAACCTGGAAGACTGGGGAAAATTGCAGGGTGTCATGGTCCCCCGCCCAGAGCACTGTGCCCTATAATCACAGTGTACTGATGCAGAAAGCAGTGCTACATCATCAGGTTAGTGCAGCTCTTTGCATCAGCCACCCACCACAGGAAGAAGACTGAAAAGGAAGAGAAACCCTGAACATCGCTTGACCATCACCAGATGATATCAGGAAAAGTTAAAAAAAAACTAAAAAGCGTAACATACTGCTTAAGAGAGCCTTATGGGGTCCTCGAGAGAAGGGGGACTAAAGGGGATCCTTGGGTGAAGATAGCCTCAATGGTGACCTTGGAGGAAGGTGCCCTCAAGAGGGGCTCTGGGGGAAGGACCCTTCAAGGGGCCTGTGTAGGAAGGGGGCATCAAAGGGGTCCTCATGGGAAGGGGGCCTCAAGGGGGTCCTTGTTGTGGGAAGGGGGCTGCATTGGGGTCCTCATGGGGAGGGGGCAACAATGGGTTCCATGTGGGAATGTGGCATTAATGGGGTCCTCTGGGGAAGGGGGTCTTGTGGGGAGGGGGCTACAAGGGGGTTTTGATGGGGAGGGGGCCCCAAGGGGGTCCTCCGGAAAGGGGGCCTCAAGGGGGTCCTTGTGGGAAGGGGGCATTAGGGGGGTCCTCAGGGGATGACAGATTCAAGGGGGTCCTTGGGGGAAGGGGGCCTCAAGGGGGGTCCTTTTGGGAAGGAGGGATTAAGGGGGTCCTCAGCAGAAGTAGGCTTCAAGGGGGTCCATGTGGGAAGGGGGCATCAAGGGGGTTCTCAGGGGAAGGGGGCCTCAAGGGGGTCCTTATGGTGGGCCTCAAGGGGGTTCTCAGGAAGGGAGTCTCAAGGGAGAACTTGTGATAAGGGGATATTAAGGGGGTCCTAAGGGGAAGAGGGCTTCAAGGGTTCCTTGTGAGCAGGGGACTGCAAGGGTGTCCTCATGGGGAAGGGGTCCTCAGGGGAAGGGGGTCTCATGGAGGTCCTCGTGAGAAGGGGCATTAAATGGGTCCTCGGGGGAAGGGGGATTCAAGGGGGGCCCTTATGGGAAGGGGGCTTAAAGGAGGTCCTTGTTGGAAGAGGGCATTAAGGGGATCCTCATGGGAAGGGGGAATCAAGGGGGTCCTCATAGAAAGGGGGCTTCAAGGTGGTCCTTGTGAGAAGCATTAAGGGGTCCTCAAGGAGGTCAATGTAGGAAGGGGGTCCTCAAGGGAAGGGGACTTCAAGGGGGTCCTCAGGGGAATGAGGCCTGAAGAGGGTCCTTGGGAAAGAGGGCATTAAGGGGGTCCTCGGGAAGGGGGATTCAAGGGGGTCCTCATGGGAAGGGGACCTCAAGGGGGTCCTTGTAAGGAATCCTCGTGGGAGTTAGGTGTCAATTACACCTGTGTCATCCTCTGAAGAGAGATCAGCGTTGGACCAGTTATAAGGTGGTTGCAGCATTTGCTGAACAACTTGGCATGTTGAAGAAAATGATATAATAAAAAAAAAAACGCTCTGCAAACTGCCCCATTGCTCCAAACCGAACAATGAACAAATCTGCCAGGTCAGACATGGCTTGATTGGTGCTGCCCAGGTTTATTTTGCCAGTCTGGGGGCACTTGGCAGGACACAGACACTTGGCAGTGATGTGAAGCAGGCGATGTGCAGCCAGTAGTACAGAAGTAATTGGATTCAAAGCTGAATTCTAATCTAATCCAGTTACATAAGACATAAAAAAAATCACTACGTTTACAGTATGCTATAAGGCCAAATGCATATGGACAGCCCTCCACATGACTGAGTTCCGCTGTTTCATTCGCACTCAATGTTAACGAGTGCATAAAATAAAGTAAATATCCATTGACAAGCATTGGCAGGTTCTACATCTTTGGCATGAATTGGAATGCTGGTTGCCAGCCAGGTCGTCTTTTCCAACATCAGTACCTGAAATCACAAATGTCTTTTTGGCTGAATGGGAACAATTTCTAACAGACACACTCAAGAATCCCACGGAAAGCCTTCCCAGAAGAGTGGAGGCTATTATAGCTGAAAAAGGGAGAACATCTCCAAATTAATGGTCATGGTGTTAGTATGGGATGTCCAACAACCTTATATAGGTGTGATTTTCAGGTGTGCAAAAGCTTTTGAAATTATATTGCACAAATATATATATATTTATATACACTTTATTACCAAAAGTTTTGGGACGCCTGCCTTTATATGCATATGAACTTTAATGGTATTCCAGACTTAGTCCATAGGGTTCAATATTGAGTTGGCTCACCCTTTGCAGCTATAACAGCTTCAACTCTTCTGGGAAGGCTGTCCACAAGGTTTAGGAGTGTCTATGGGAATGTTTGACCATTCGTTCAGAAGTGCATTTGTGAGGTCAGGCACTGATGTTGGACAAGAAGGCCTGTATTGCAGTCTCCGCTCTAATTCATCCCAAAGGTGTTCTATGGGGTTGAAATCAGGACCAGTCAAGTTCCTCCACCCCAAACTCGCCCATCCATGTCTTTATGGACCAGTGGTGGCGCTGCCCCCCCCCAAGCTTTTCACAAAAAAAAGTTGTCGCTTTAAGAGGCGTCCGAGACACAGCTGATTGCAAGCTGGGAAACTGATTTGCCCATGTTTAGGGCGTGCTTGGGGTGCAAACAGTGCGCCTGACACTCCCCCGGCCACTCTCCACTCATCCGTCTACGGCCTCCTGTGCTTTTATTTTATTGGCCGGGACTAGAGGATGACTGGGCGGTGCTTCTTTGGCACCGCAGGGTCTCTTCCAGTTTCCTGGCCAGCTAACTGTGCTATGTGGAGTTGGATTGGAGTATAAACCGTGGAGACTGGCAGCGCCGTTTAGGGGATAAAGAGAAATGATTGCAAAGGAGTATGAGCTGCCCCTAGGGTTGCCAGCTGTACAGGATTCACCCGTACAGTCCGGGTTTTGAATCATGTGCCCAGTTTTGGACCCCCACTCAAAACCGGACAATTTATTCAGAGCGGATCATGGCTCATAGCTGGAGGGAGAATTAGTTGTTCTCCTCCCTCCAGTCTGCAGGTGGCAATAGAGAGCTGCAAAGACTGACAAGTCTCAGCACTGCCAACTTGCCAAGGAACGAACATTGAAAAAAGAAAGAGAAACAAGGAACTTCTTTGCACTGCAGTTAGTAAGTGAGTACAGGGGGCAAGGGGCTCTGATGGCATGGCACACCTGTGTAAGGGGGGCTCTGATGGCATGGCACACCTGTGTAAGGGGGGGTTTTGAGGGCATGGCACACCTGTGTAAGGGGGGCTCTGAGGGCATGGCACACCGGTACGGTAGTCTCGGGGGGAATGTGTCCACACGGTACG
>BLSH010110553.1:1832841-1861969 GCA_018402905.1 Glandirana rugosa | reverse complement strand
GTTCTCATCCCAGGACTCCCTCTCTGTCCTCATCCCGGGACCCCTCTCTGCTCTCATCCCAGGGCCCCTCTATGTCCTCATCCCAGGACCCCCCCTCTTTCCTCATCCCAGAACCCCCTCTCTGTCCCCATCCCAGAACCCCCTCTCTGTCCTCATCCCAGGTATCCCCTAAACACCAACTGTGATAGGGGGCTCAGGACAGAGGAGGACATTGCCTCCTCATCATCTTCTTTAACCCCTGGGATCTCATACTAGCATGCTGCAATGGCTTGCATTGCACATAGTTGCAGGGTGTTTGCAGTGGGACCCATTCACTTGAATGGGCCACGATCACTCACCAAAAGTAACAGGGATTTAATTCCTGCTGCAGCAAGTGTACATCCTCAGCTGCTGGCACTGCAGCTAAAGGGGTAGAGGCGAACATATGTAATATGGGCGCAGTGCGATAAGTAGGTGGTGTTTTGTGTGGCTTGAGTGTGGACAGGGAAACAGGGGGGCCCCATGATCTCCTATTGCCCGGGGGCCCCATGCGTTGTCAGTCCGCCCCTGCCTTTGGCTTAACTAAAACAGATTTTGAAATGGTACTCTAATAACACACACAGTCTTTGATTTCAGCAATATGTGTACAGTTAGAATTCGATTGGAGTTCAATGTAAAATTCAATTTGAATTTCGGACAAGTTTTGCTTCGTTATTTGGAGCTTTCGGTAAAATTTGTTTATATTGTAATCCGGGTATTCAGATATATTCAAATCTCCAGATAACATAAAATTTGTCCCAATATTAATTCAGAAAAAAATGAACCGCACATGTCTAGAATTCATTACTTCGGATCATTCGTAACTTCCGATACATTTGTATTTGTTAAGTTCACTAACAGCTACTTTAGCCAAATTTGGAAGAAAATTCCAATAAAAATATAAATCTAATTTATCCCAAATTAGCTGCTATGGCATAGAAACCTGAATAGAAGAATTACTGACTTCAGCTATTTTACCTATAATTCAATAGTTTATAATAATAAATAATAATAATTAAAACTATAATAATTGTTAATGATTTAATTATTATAGGAAATACAAAAAACAAAATTTTCCAAATGTAATCGATTCGTTAAACTCGTAGGTTGAACCGTTCTTCGTTCTTTCCGATTTTTGTATTTTCGGAATTTCGTTCTTTCTTACGATTCGTTTTCATATGCATTCGTCAAAAGAGTCTTTCGTTCATTCCGATGCTTCCTCTCTGCTGCCATCCCAGGACCCCTCCCTGCTCTCATCCCTGGACCCCTTTCTGCTGCCATCCCAGGCCCCTCTCTGCTGCCATCAAAGGGCCCCCTCTCTGCTGCCATCCCAGGACCCCTCTCTGCTGCCATCCCAGGACCCCTCTCTGCTGCCATCCCAGGACCCCTCTCTGCTGCCATCCCAGGACCCCTCTCTGCTGCCAGGAGCCTTCTCTCCTGCCACCCCAGGCCCCTCTTTGCTGCAATCCCAGAACCCCTCTATGATGCCATCCCAGATCCCCCTCTCTGTTGCCATCCCAGGACCCCTCTCTGTTGCCATCCCAGGACCCCTCTCTGTTGCCATCCCAGGACCCCTCTCTGTTGCCACCCCAGGGCCCACTCTCTGCTGCCATCCCAGGACCCCTCTATGCTGCCATACCAAGGGCCCCCTCTCTGCTGCCATCACAGGCCCCTCTCTGCTGCCATCCCAGGGCCCCCTCTCTACTCTCATCCCAGGGCCCCCTCTCTGCTGCCATCCCAAGACCCCTCTCTGCTGCCATCCCAGGACCCTTCTCTGCTCTCATCCCTGGACCCCTTTCTGCTGCCATACCAGGCCCCTCTCTGCTGCCATCCTAGGGCCCCCTCTCAGCTGCCATCCCAGGGTCCCCTTTCTGCTCTCATCCCAGGGCCCCCTTTCTGCTCTCATCCCAGGGCCCCCTCTCTGCTCTCATCCCAGGACCCCCTCTCTTCTCTCATCCCAGGACCTCCTCTCTTCTCTCATCCCAGGACCTCCTGAGATGAGAGAAACAAAGTTTTGCCACATGTCTAGAATGAAGGATGTTCTAATTCTCCTAATGTGGGACCACTGATAGGACTAAGTAATGCCACATCAAATGAACTAAAACAAGCTATGGTAGAAACTGGATCAATCAAACAAGTCACCCTTTCATAGATTAAAAAAAATGGCTTAATAAAACAATGATAACATTTATCACAAAACACAAACAGGGAGGTGGGCAATACTATAAAACTTTATTATAACAGCTGGTGGATACACTTGGAGCTGAACTCCAGAATATGCAAATATTATCTAAATACAAATACAAAAGTCATGTGTATTCTTCTTGAATCTTGATCTCCTTTGTGTATTTCTTCCCAGTCTGTGCAGTAATCCAGTGTGAGACTTTCCTTCTGTAATAAAGACCACTCACTGCTGCTCTCTCAACTTGTGCAGAGTGACTGGTCTTGTCTCCGCCCCCTCCTGTAGTGGTTTGCAGGAGCATGTAGTGGTTGGAGCCTGATGGGTCCCTCCCACAGCTCTGCTCTCTGCACAGGCTATGTACAGCACAGTGATGATGTCACTGCAACTTTTACAAGGTAATATCTGGGTTTGCAAAAGCACACAAAATGCATTTATATCTCTTGAGGTTATTGAGGAATATCGCACTTCCAGGTGTCTTGATGTCACGCGGTACCGCCTGCCAACATGACTGTGGCTTAACTGTTTAGCCTCTTCCCAACTGTCTACCGCAGATGTACTGCGGCAGGTCAGATATTTGGCATGAAACAATGTACCTGTATGTCATTTTGTACAATAGACACTGGGGGCATGCTGATTGGACAGAGAGGGAGCCAATCAGCGGGTCCGGCGGGACCCGCCAATCGTTCCCCAGAGAGGTAGAACAGCGATCTGCTTATGTAAAGGTAGATCACCATTCTGACAGGGGAGAAGATAGAGATCTTATGTTCCTGCTAAGCAGGAACACAGATCTCTGTCTTCACCCAGTCAGACCATCCCCCACACAGTTAGCAAGCACCAGCTAGGTACACACTTAACCCTTTAATCGCCCTTGTTGTTAACCCCTTCCCTGCCAGTGTCATTAATATAATAACAGTGCATATTTTTAGCACCGATCACTGTAATAATGCCCCTGGTTCCCAAAAAAGTGTCAGTTAGGTGTCAGATTTGTCTGCCGCAATGTCACAGTCCCAATAAAAATCGCTTATCACTGCCGTTACTAGTAAAAATGAATTAATTAAAATGCCACATAAATATCCCATCATTTGTAGACATAATCAATATACGCTTATTGGGATTTTTTTTTTTACCAAAAATATGTTGCAGAATGCATATTGCCCTAAATTGATGAAGACGTTTGATTTTTTACTTCCTTTTATTGGATATGTTTTATAGCAGAAAGTAAAAAATATTGGGTTTTTTTTTCAAAATTGTCGCTTTTTTTTGTTTATAGAGCAAAAAATAAAAACCACACAGGTTATCAAATAACAGCAAAAGAAATCTCTATTTGTGGGGGGGACATCAATTTAATTTGGATACAGCATCGCACGACCGCACAATTGTCAGTTAAAGTAACGCACTGCCATATCGCAAAAACTGGCCTGGTCATTAAGGGGATAAATCCTTCCGGGGCTGAAGTAGTAAGTCCCCGTATCTCCGTCATGTGATGAAATGCGTCGGAGGGTGTGAAGTGCGATTTGGGTTGTTTTTACAATTTGCTTGATGGAGGTTCATTCTTAACCGGTTCCACACTGCGCGCTGTATATTTACGGCGGCAGTGTGGATGTTTACCACGAATCGCCATAAAAAAGCGGCGATCTGCGGGTGGCCGCTAGGGGGCGCGCCCACTGTACTCCTGAGGAGTGTGCCTGCGGCTCGGCGGACCCGACGTCCGCCGGCGAGCCGTGATGAGCAGCCACATCCGAAGAACGGGGAACCGCCGATGTAAACGGTTCCCCACTTTGTTAGTGTGGGCATAGGAAATCTACTGATTCCTGTCACTGGGATCAGTTAGATCTCTTATTATGCCCAAGGTAGCCCAGCACCCTCTCAGTTAGAACATGCCCAGGGAACACAGTGCACCCCTTCACTACACCCTGCAGGTTAACCCCTTCACTGCCAATAACATTTATACAGTAATCAGTGGACATTTACATTTTTGATCGCTGTATAAATGTCATTGGTCCCAAAAAAGTGTCAAAATGATCCGACATGTCCGCCCCAATATCGCAGTACCGCTAAAAATCGCAGATCGCCGCCATTACTAGTAAAAAAAAAATAAAAACCCCAGAAATTAATTCTCATCATCCGTAAACGCGGCCACTTTTGCGCAAACCAATCAATGAACGATTTTTTTTTACCAAAAATATGAAGAAGAATATAAATCAGCTAAAACCGATGAAAAAAATAGTTTTTTTATATTTTTTGTTGGATTTGTATTTTAGCAAAAAGTAAGAAAAACAGTTTTTTTTGCAAAATTGTCGCTCTTTTTTTGTTTATAGCGGTGATCAGAAATGACGCAGAGGCGATCAAATACCACCAAAAGAAAGCTCTATTTGTGGGGAAAAAAAGGGCGCAAATTTAGTTTGGGTACAAGGTCGCACGACTGCGCAATTGTCAGTTAAAGCGACGCAGTGCTCTGGTCAGGAAGGGGGTAAATCCTTCCGGGGCTGAAGTGGTTAAAGGAGCTGGATAGTACAAGTGCACTTTGTTTGTGAATAATTTATCTTTTTAATACATTGGAAAGTCCTTTTATAATACTGCGCCATAAGAGGTTTTTTCTATTTCTTTCCTGCAATGAATGGTAAGGGGAACTTTCACCAATTTAGTGAATACACACTGTCCTGAGGATATCTGTGCATCATTACATCACCCAGATTGCTGGGACAAGCGTGTTTAGATCTTGCCTTTGTGTAGGTTTAAAATGACTCTAAGGGCACTTTCACACTGGGGGCGGTGGGCGTTAGCGGTAGTTTCAGTGGGGATTTACTGCTGTTATAGCGGCGCTACGGCGGCGGCAGCAGTGCGCTTTTAACCCCCCCACAAGGGTTTAAAAAGGGGTTAAAAGTGCCGGCGCTCCGTGCTTCCGAAGCGCTGTGCAGCCGCTTCGGAAGTGCTGCCCCATTGTTTTCAGTAGGCAGGGGCGGGGGGAGGAGCGGTATATCACCACTCACCGCACCGCTCCAAAGATGCCCAGAGACGTAACTAGAACCTTCAGGGCCAGAAATTATGAAGGGCCCCCTGACCTCTGCTCAGGGCCCTTCCCTCTTCCCACTGATCCTGGGGCCCTTTTCTCCTATCGCGGGTCTCTTTATCATGGTCTCGCAGCGGGGCCCTTTCGCAAGTTCTGCAGCGGGCCCCCTTTCTGCCATCTTTGGGCCTCCCCATGGTGGTGAAATGCCGGGGCCCAGTCACAATTGCGACCTTTGCAACCCTGATAGTTCCCTCACTGGTGTCAGTAGTTTTTTAATTGTTATTTTAATTTTATTTATATATTTTTACCATTTCATTTTATTTCTTTTACAATTTTATTTTTACATTTTTTTAGGAGCTCTGTTGGGGGGGCTTTGATGAGATATCAGGGGTCTAAACAAACCTCAGCCCTCAATCTCCATCTGTGTAGCCTCAGCTGCACAGAATGAATGGACAGGAATAGCTGTGCACCGAGCCTCCCATTCATTCGGAAACTGAAGTATAGTAAAAAATAGTTTACTATGCTTCAGTTATGAATGAACCAATTGGTACCAATCACTGACTCTGTCCATTCAGAAAAGGAAGGCGCCTGTAAATGACAAATTTACCGACCCATTCCCATCTCTCCATCATGACTCATCTTCTACAGCAGCTGGCAGGAGAGAGGAGGGGGGGAAGACAGCAGCTCTGTGGGGGGGGACCAGGGGAGCACCCAGGGACCCTGGGAACAGCAGAAGACAAGTGAACTGGATAGAGGAAAATGGAGGAGATTGGTTCCTCTAAATGACACCCCCATCATCCCTCCTATCCAGGTGTACAAGGGAGGCACATGGGCCCCTTGGACCATGGGGCCCAATTGCAATTGCAACCCCTATCGTTACACCCTGGCACCGCCCCAGTGTGAAAGCACTCCAGCTTTCACATTGGGGTGGATGGGAAGGGATTTTTGAGGCGCTTTACAGGCGCTATTTTTAGGCCCTCACTTGGCTCTATGCTTTTGGAGGACAGGAAGCGACCTCGGGCGTCACTTCCGGTTCTCAACCATGAATTTTATTTTCTTAACCACTTGCCGACTGTGCTCAGTATATTTACTGCGGCAGTGCGGCGTTGTCTCGCCAATCACCGTAAATAGATAGCGATTTATGGACAGGCAGCTAGGGGGTGCGAGCGTGCCGCCGGTGGCACGCGCTTTGCCCGCTGCACTCTGGAGGAGTATGCCTGCGGCTCGGGCGGACCCGATGTACCGCCGAAGTAAACACAGCGGTTCCCCATTCTGACAGGCGGCTTCTAAGAGATCTACTGATCCCTGTCACAGGGATCAGTTAGATCTCTTATGCCCATGGTAGCCCAGCCCCCTCACAGTTAGAACACACCCAGGGAACACAGTTACCCCTAGATCTCCCCCTGCAGGTTAACCCCTTCAGTGCCAATGACATTTACACAGTAATCTGTGGATATTTAAATTTCTGATCGCTGTATAAATGTCATTGGTCCCAAAAAAGTGTCAAAAATGTCCGACATGTCCACCCCAATATCGCAGTCCCAATAAAAATCGCAGATCGCCGCCATTACTAAAAAGAAAAAAAAATATGTTAAAACGCCAGAAATTAATTCTCATGGTTTGTAAACGCTGCAACTTTTGCGCAAACCAATCAATAAACGCAGATTGCGATTTTTTTTTTACCAAAAATATGAGGAAGAATATGCATTGGCCAAAACCGATGAATAAATTAGTTTTTTTATGTTTTTTTTTTGGATTTGTATTTTTTTTTTTTTTTTTGCAAAATTGCCGCCCTTTTTTTTGTTTATAGCGGTGATCAGAAATGATGCAGAGGTGACCAAATACCACCAAAAGAAAGCTCTATTTGTGGGGGAAAAAGGACGCAAATTTTGTTTGGGTACAGCGTCGCACGACCGCACAATTGTCAGCTAAAGCGACACAGTGCCGAATCACAAAAAGTTTTTTTGTTGTTTTTTTGTTTTTAAAGGTAAAGGAGAGATTTGAGGTCCTTTTGACCCCAGATCTCTCAATAAATAGAACCTGCCATGCTTATTTCTATTACAAGGCATTATTTATATTCCTTGTAATAGGAAAAAATTGTTCAAAATAAAAAATGATAGGGACAGTGTAAAAATAAAAAATAAAAAGTAAAATAAATATGAAAAAAAAAAAAATGTAAAGCGCCCCCATCCCTCCGAGCTTGCGTGCAGAAGCAAACGCATATGTAAGTGCAGTGATGGCTGGTGAACAACGCGGGGGGAGATGGACGGGAAGGCAGCGATCGCCTCCATCCTAAGTCCTAAGACTCCCTGGCCAATCGGGTCTCAGGACCCCCTTCCTGATTGGCCGGGAGGAAGCATGGAGACAATAATGCATATGAATTTGCTATTGTCACACAACTGGGTGGGCTCAGGGCGCAGTGCTCTGCGCCCCGAGCCCACCCTTTTTTTGAAGCCAATTAGATGGATGGATGGATTAGAGGGGCGGCACCCCTGCGCCCCTTAAGGACGGGCCATCACTGCGTAAGTTGCACCCGCATATGTAAACATGTGTTCAAACCACATGTGAGGTATCGCCATGATCGTCAGAGCGGGAGCAATAATTCTAATGTAAGATCTTCTCTAAGCAGGTAACCTGTAAAAATATTTAAAGCGTCGCCTATGGAAATTTTTAAGTACCGTCGTTTGTTGCCATTCCACGAGTGTGCGCACTTTTAGGCTACTTTCACACTGAGGCGGTAGCCGCGGTCGCGGTAAAACCACGCTGGTTTTAGCAGAGTTTTACCAGCAATAGGGCTCTGCTATGCGGGCGGGAGCACCACGCTTTTAACCCCCCACAAGGGGTTAAAAGTGCCGGCGCTCAGCGCTACCGAGGCGGTGTGCAGCCGCTTCGGAAGCGCTTGCCATTCATTTCAATGGCAGGGGCGGTAGAGGAGTGGTATATTACCGCTCCCCTCACCGCCCCAAAGATGCTGCTTGCAGGACTTTTTGTAACGTCCTGCAAGCACACCGCCCCAGTGTGAGAGCACTCAGGGCTTTCACATTGGGGTGGATTGGGGGGGGACTTTTGAGGCGCTTTACAGACGCTATTTTTATCTAAATAGCGTCTGTAAAATGCCTCAGTGTGAAAGCAGCCTTAAAGCATGACATGTTAGGTATCTATTTACTCAGCATTACATCATCTTTCACATTATACAAAATAATTGGGCTACCTTTACGGTTTGGTTTTTGCTTTTTTCATTATTAAGTGTATATTTCCCCAAAAAAATGTGTTTGAAAGACCGCTGCGCAAATACAGTGTGACATAAAATATTGCAATGTTCGCCATTTTATTCTCTAGGGTCTCTGCTAAACAAAATATATAATGTTTATGGGTTCTAAGTAGCTTTCTAGAACAAAAATACAGATTTTTTTCTTTAAACTCCTTAGCGGTAATCCCGAGTGTGGCTCGGGGTGGATTTTCAGTACCAAGAGCGGTAACCCCGAGCCACACTCGGGATTGCATTGCTGGATCCAGGCAGCCCTACTCACCTTGTCCCCTGGATCCAGCGATGTCCCCCGCTGTGTCTGCGGGCTGTGTCCTCCGCCTGATGCCTGTGTGCCGGGCTCCGTTCCCTGCGAGCGACGCGTCGCACGGGGACGGAGACCGGCGGGAAATTCAAAAAGTGAAACACACACAGTAAACATACAGTACACTGTAATCTGTAAGATTACATTACTGTATGATATCATTTCACATCCCCTTTTCCCTAGTGGTTTTCCCAGAGCCCTGCATGCACTTTTATATAATAAATGTCATTCTTTCTGCCTGGAAACATGAGAATGTCCATAGCAACCAAAAAGTGTCCCTTTACGTCAAAAGTGGTTTCTGATCAGCTAGAAAACAGCGATAGTAAATAAGAATCATTTGCAGAATTGAGTGATACTGATTTTTGGGGAAATTTATCATCAGAAACTGAAAGTGACGGCAGCGACAATTCTGCAACTGAGCAAATTTCTGCGTTTTTGGTTTGATTACATTATTGAATACATTTTATTACTATTATATTATTATTTTTGATAATTATTTTTAGTTATTTATTATATTATAATTTATGATTTCATTTTTCAAACTTTTTCATACCCGGGATGTCTACTAGACTCTTGTTTGGACAGATTTAAGTGAGTTATTGCTAAGAATTACAGGCCTACAATATAAAACGCCAAATTTTCATGCAAAATAATTGTACCGCTTTCAGCAATAAATTCCAGACTCAGTCATACCGCCAGGGAGGTTAAAGGCCTGGTCTTAAAGTGGCTAGACTGCACATATTATTTGTCAAATAAAAAGAAACTAAGCTTCTGGAATTCATTTTCAACTACTGAAATATGTGACTGTGAAATATTGCCAAAGCAAATAAAAATAACTGTATATCCCTATAAAAAAAGAGAGAGAGACTGGAGAAACACCTGCAGGTTGCATATAATAATTCAAAAATATCTGCTTTATATTCCATGTTTACGAAACTGATTTTTTTTTTTGTGTACCACCAAATGCAAACTTTCAATTTTGCTTAATAAAACTGCTTAGGCAAAATATTCCTGAAAAAATAAAGACTGTTTTGAAATACTTTTTAAGAGGGTGTTGTAGGGCTTCTTTCACACTGGCGGTATGCTTACCACCCTCTGAAAAGTAATTTGCAGTGGATCACTTCTCAGAGGGCAGCATAGCAGTGGCTGACAGGCATAAAAGAGGTGCTACTGCCACCTTCTGACACCTGCTTTTTTTTTTAATTAGTGTTTTATTCCTGAATGATAATGTTGCACTGCAACTGTGATCTAAGTGTTTAGCTTGCTGTTGCCGTGCGGCCACCTGTCAAACTCTGCAGCCCAAGTCAAAAAATGCTGTAGCTGTACAGCCCTATCAGATTGTAATCTTAAAATTTGGGTGGGCGGCTGCACGTGTGAAAGAGCCCTTAAAGTGGAACATTAGTCCAAAGTTAAAAATGGGTGAAGAGGCAGGAATTTTAATGTATTGCCACTCACATTTTGAGATCACTCATACGTAAGCGTTCACAAGCATAAAAACAATTCACAGGGCATCAAACAGTAGCTGAGAACGGAAGTGATATCATGCGACTCCTTCCGACGCGTTGCGTCACCGATCACGTGTCTTCCTCAGGGTAAAGATTATCCATTTAATTGCAGCACTACAGCACTGAAGGATTTGGGATCAATTACTTAGTAAGGGAACACGTTTGTTGGCTTTGCAGAAATGGGGATTTGGGATCAATTGCCCAGTAGGGGAACACGTTGGTTATGTATCTTTCCTGATTTTTTTAAATTATTCATTTTTGTAGCATTTTTATTTTGGCGTTTTTCTTTTTATTGTATGCACTGGTTTTGGATGAGGAATTATTTTTTTCACATTAGAATGCTTTGATATTGTATTGTTTGGTGTAATACCCATTAGGGGTTATTGAATTTGTTTCTTTTTTGCTTATCATTTGAATTTATGTTTTTTTTTGGGGGGGGGGTTTAGCTCTTTAAGACCCCTTTCACACCAAAATGTTTTTCAGGCGCTTTTGCGCTAAAAATAGTGATAGACAAGCGCCTGAAAAGCTCCCCCCAGTACACCCCAGTGTGAAAGCCAGAGTGCTTTCACACTGGGGCGGTGCGCTTGCGGGACGGTAAAGAAAGTCCTGCAAGCCACATCTTTGCAACGGCATGGGAGCAGCGTATTCACTGCTCCTATAGCACCCCTGCCCATTGAAACCAATGGGGCAGCGCTCCCGAATTGCCTGAACACCGCTTCAGGAGCGCCGCTAACCGGCACTTTTAACCCCTGTTTAACCCCTTGTGGGGGGCTTAAAAGCACACTGCCGCCCCCCCCCCGCCCGAATAAGGGCACCATAGCGCCGCTATTACAAGCGGTAGCGCCGCAAATTAGCGGTGTTTTACCGCTAGACGCTCGGGTGGCCCTGGTGTGAAAGGGGTCTTACTGTGTTAGATAAGCGCCACACTCATAACTATTCTCTTTTGACTATATGTGGGGACACATTAAGTGTTGCCAACTGTCATTTGATTTTTACTGATACAAATTGTGTGGTAGCGCATAAGATTTCTCTTTATATAGACTTTCACCAAACATTCACTGTCGGTAAATCAATTACTGTCAGTTAACACACATATGCACCAGGAAGATTCATCTTCAGTGAATGTTTAGTGAATGTCAGGTCTACTGCTTTATAACTACGCCCCTAGTGTTCTTTGTATAAGTTTTTCTTTTATTTGAGCATTGTTTGTGTACTGACTTTTTCACTTTTTTTATTATAATTACTTTTTCATTTTTTTCTTTCTATAAAAAAGAAGTAAAATAATGAGACAAATGAGAGGCCATTTCTGGCACAAGAACAGGGTAATAAAGTTGAAAGGAGATTCTGTAACCCCCAGAAGTGATCTAAAGCTCATTGCATGCTTAAACACTTCCGGACCACCCACCGTGGATATACATCGCTGCTTTGCCTATAAATACCGGGGTTATGGCAGCAGATAGCTTTTTTTTAAACGGCGGGCAGTCCGCTTTCACATAAAAGTGGTCTTAGCGGCAGATTCACTTTTATGGACGGCGGGAGAGGTGCCTCCTCCCATCTGGCCACTTCCCGGTAATCTTCGTCGCTTACCAGAGCTGTGGGTAGCGGCAGAAACGATCCGATCCCCGGGATGGATGGGCAGCAAGTCGAGTGATGGCATGATGGCCCCCACTCAACTCTATGCCCTTGGAGGAGGTCAAACGTCACTTCCGCCCTCCGGCCTTAAAGGTACAATTTTTTTTTTGCTTTTAAGTGTTAATGTAAGATCTGAGGTCTTTTTTTTTTAAGAGGCCCTGCCCTGCTTATTTCTAGGGATGTTTACTATTCTTGTAATACGAATAAAAGTGATCAAAAAAAAAAAAAATTTAAAGGGACACTGTAAAAATAAAAAATATAAAGTAGAATAAATAAGAAAGCCCACGCAAGTTGCGCCCACATATGTAAACGGTGTTCAAACCACACATGTGAGGCATCATCGCGATCGTTAGAGCGAGAGCAATAATTATAATAAAAAGTAAAAAGCAAATAATAATAAAAAAAAAATTTAAAGCGCCCCGTCCCTGCGAGCTCGCGTGCAGAAGCGAACGCATACGCAAGTCCCGCCCACATATGAAAATGGTGTTCAAACCATATCGCTGCGATCGTTAGAGCGAGAGCAATAATTTTAGCACTAGACCTCCTCTGTAACTTAAAACTGGTAACCTGTAGTATTCTTTAAATGTCACCTATGGAGATTTTTAAGTACCAAAGTTTGTCCCTGTTCCACGAGCATGCGCAATTTTGAAGCATGACATGTTGGGTATCAATTTACTCGATGTAACATTATCTTTCACATTATAGAAAAAAATTGGGATAACTTTACTGTTTTCTTATTTTTTAATTCAAAAAAGTGTATTTTTTCCAAAAAAATTGCGTTTGTATGACCGCTGCGCAAATACGGTGTGACCTAAAGTATAGCAACGATCTCCATTTTATTCTCTACGGTCTCTGCTAAAAAAATATACATATATAATGTTTGGGGGTTCTAAGTAATTTTCTAGCAAAAAAAATGATTTTAACTTGTCTTTGTCAGGTGTCCTTTTCCCCACATATAGGAGGCCAGGCCACGCCCGCTGACGTCAGCAGCCTGGCTCCCTCCTCCGCCAGGCCAGTGAGAAATTGAGCTGCAGAATGCGCAGTAGGGGCCGTAAAAACCGAACGTCTATACTTCCGGGTTCCCTTACCCTCAATGGCGGAAGCAACACTGGACCAGACGATCCGAAGATCGGCGGCGCTGCCAACATCTCTGGACTCCAGGACAGGTAAGTGTCCTAATGTTAAAAGTCAGAAGCTGCTGTATGTGTAGCTGCTAACTTTTCATTTTTAAAGGGGTGGCGGTGGGCGGCGGACCTCCACTTTAAATGGTTAAAAAACACAAAACGCTTTTTTTTTTGCTGTCCCCATTGATTCCAATGCATTTTAGCAAAATGCCCAAAGTTTTCATCAGTCTTTTGATTTTTACAGCAATTTTGATGAAATTAAAAAGATCTGTTTCACTCATTGCTCCTGTCCTTTGCTTTGATCAAGTGCTGCCTTGTTCTTAGCACCAGGGAGGGACATATAGCACAGGTAAAAGTCCACATACACACCGGATCTCTATGCTGTAACCAGTTTCCCATCTATTTATTACCTTAAACAAACATTGGCAGTGAAGGGAGAAGTTGAAGTGTAACTAAGAAAGAAAAGGTTTCACAATATATTGTCCCTTCTACCATTAGTCACTCCATTCTGGGAGAGTTCTGTAGGTAATGTAGTGCGAAGGGTGGGTGTGCGCAGCAAACTAAGGATCTGCTGTAAAAATGATTGAACTTGAAATTCCATTTACAGTGGGAACTTCCCAGTCTTCCCTGTCACTGCAGTAACGTGACATTTCTTCTAACATTCACATTCCCCTTGCAAGCAATTGTCCCATGATTTCATAAATAGGTGTACAAAATAAAAGTGAAATATTTTTTATGCATTAAAAGTAAAACTCCTATAATTGTTATCTAAGTTTAAATAGAGTGGGGAAGAGTTAGAACTTCTTACTATGAGGAATGACTCCCATAGTTGATGACGCGGGCTCACCTAAGGTAAGGAGTATTAAGCAGCATCTTGGTCTTCAACAGAGCAACCTGGAAGGAGTGATGGGCCAGAGACTCTAGTCGCCTGTGGGCTTGCTGTAAAATGACCAGGTCATGGTCATGGTCCTTAGGATCATCTCACCAAAGGGGTTACAGAAACAGGGGGACTACATTGTGGAGACAGGGAATAGGATAACAGAACTCAGATTATTCAGTGTAGAGGTGAAGGTGGAGGAAGGCAGCAGACAAGAGAGTAGTCAGTATCCAGGCTGAGGTGGAGGAAGGTGGCAGACAAGAGGGTAGTCAGTGTCCAGGCAGGAGTGATGGCAGGTGTCAGACGACAGTAGTCAGTGTCCAGGCAGAGGTGGAGGCAGGTGGCAGACAAGAGAGATGTCAGTGACCAAGCAGAGGTGAAGGCAGGCGGCAGACAAGAGAGAAGTCAGTGTTCAGGCCGAGGTGGAGGCAGGCGGGAGACAAGAGAGTGGTCCGTGTCCAGGCCGAGGTGGAGAAAGGTGGCAGACAAGAGAGTAGTCAGTGTCCAGGCAGGGGTGATGGCAGGTGGCAGACGACAGTAGTCAGTGTCCAGGCAGAGGTGGAGGCAGGTGGCAGACAAGAGAGATGTCAGTGACCAAGCAGAGGTGAAGGCAGACAAGAGAGAAGTCAGTGTTCAGGCCGAGGTGGAGGCAGGCGGGAGACAAGAGAGTAGACAGTGTCCAGGCAAAGGTGGAGGCAGGTGGCAGACAAGAGAGTAGTCAGTGTCCAGGCAGAGTCAGTGTCCAGGCAGGGGTGGAGGCAAGTTGCAGATAAGAGAACAAGAGAATAGTCAGTGTCCAGGCAGAGGTGAAGGCAGTCATCAGTCAAGTGGGTAACAGGAATGGACAGAGTCAGCAAAGGGGGCAGGAACCTCAAGTAGGGTCAGACAATCAGGGTCAGCAATACAGCAATGGCCACCATAAAGGAAGCATTTGAATGCCCTCTAAGGCCTGTATACAAACTCAGCATCAGGGACGCATGCCAATACATGCTATGAACATCTATTGATGTAGGACACACTAACAAATGTATGTGCCAGCAGTGGCGGCCCATCCATTAGGGGCTTACGGGCGCCTCCCCCCATCCATGTGTCCATGCGTTCGGCCCCCTAATCTACATGCACCGGACGCATGGATTCCAATGTGGTTTTTATTTTGAAGCACGTGATTTTTTGAAGCACGTGAGCCAGAGGCTCACCCAGTTGTGTGCCAATAGCGAATCAACATTTGCTATTGTCCCACTGATCCTCCCCCCAGGCCAATCAGGAAGTGGGTCCTGAGACCCTTCATCCAATTGGCTGAAAGAACAGGCGATCCTATAGGACACCTAGGAGGAGGAGAGAGGGGATGCATGGCTGAAGCCGCCATGATGCAGAAGAGGAGGAGACGTGCTGGAAGCTGCTGCCCGTGACCTAGATGGGGTAAGTGTGGTCCTGGATGAACGGCCGACCGACAAAGCGAGGGAGGTTGCTTGCCACCCCCGAAAAAAAACGCCAGCCACCACTGTGTGCCAGCATGCGTTTGCTCATGTCAATGCATCTAACGGTTGCAACCACTCATAACCAAAGAGCCACGACCTGGCACATGCAACGCAATGTACAAGAACATAACACTCAAAAAACACGCTGGTAGGGTAATTGGCTTCTGTCTAAAGTGGCCCTAGTATGTGATGTATGAATGTGAATTAGGGACCTTAGATTGTAAGCTCCTTGAGGGTAGGGACTGATGTGAATGTACAATGTACAGCGCTGCATAAATTGATGGTGCTATATACAGTAAGTACCTAAAATAAATAAATAAATAAAAATAACAGACCAGGTCCTGGGATAAACAGATGAGGATTCTGGGGGTACTGTAACAATTGCTGTCTGTGTCCCTGGTGACAACGAAAAAAATGTCAGATGTCCTACCACCTTCTGTTATAGTAGCAGTAATTATTATACCAGAAAACAACATTAATCTCTCCAATGGTAACAGAGACAGCAATTAAAGTTTACTTCTCATAAAAATACTATACATTTTACTTAAGCAGCCTTTCTCAACCTTCTTACCCTAAAGGAACCCTTAAAATATTTTTCAGGTGTCAGGGAACACCTGGTAAGGTTAGTCCATCAGGGGTCTTTAGGGAAATGCCCCTTACATTGGTGGTCACTGTGAAGAATGTCCTCTTTTACATTTGTGGTCAGAATATCACCCAAAAAGTCACCTAAAAAGATCATTGGTTTTATGCTACTGACACAGCCAAGTGGCAGTGACCCTGGAACCAGGGGCTTTGCTAGGTGGGAAAAAGACCAGGGGCTTCAGCCCGAAGAAATGTGGAAGAAAGAAAGAGATAGGGAAGGAAAGAGAAGGAAGGAAAGAAGTCGGATGGAGGGACAGCAGGCCCAGATCCTACACCACAATACAATCTGTGTATTCCAGAAAGTTTAATAATCAGCAGATAAAAATTCTCCAAACACCTGGTGTTGGCGCTTCAATCATCCCGGCACCATGGTTGTTATGTTGTCAGGATGATTGAAGTGCCTTATTTCTATTATTACATTGTAATATAAAATGAAATCATTCAACTCACCATAATGCAGAATCAGTGGGAGCCCCGAGTGTCTCACTTGCCACTTCGCCTCTCACCAGATGCCATGAGGTCATCCTTCCATCACAGGTATCTCCGAGCGGAGTCCCTCCTTACACAGGTGTTTTACAGTATGCAGCCAGACTGAGCCAGTATCACAGTATGCAGCCAGACTGAGCCAGTATCACAGTATGCAGCCAGACTGAGCCAGTGTCACAGTATGCAGCCAGTACAGAACCAGTGTCACAGTATGCAGCCAGACTGAGCCAGTGTCACAGTATGCAGCCAGTACAGAACCAGTGTTACAGTATGCAGCCAGTACAGAACCAGTGTCACAGTATGCAGCCAGACTGAGCCAGTGTCACAGTATGCAGCCAGTACAGAACCAGTGTCACAGTATGCAGCCAGACTGAGCCAGTGTCACAGTATGCAGCCAGTACAGAACCAGTGTCACAGTATGCAGCCAGTACAGAGCCAGTGTCACAGTATGCATCCAGTACAGAACCAGTGTCACAGTATGCAGCCAGTACAGAGCCAGTATCACAGTATGCAGCCAGTACAGAGCCGGTATCACATTATGCATCCAGTACAGAGCCAGTGTCACAGTATGCAGCCAGTACAGAGCCAGTGTCACAGTATGCAGCCAGTACAGAGCCAGTGTCACAGTATGCAGCCAGTACAGAGCCAGTATCACAGTATGCAGCCAGTACAGAGCCGGTATCACATTATGCATCCAGTACAGAGCCAGTGTCACAGTATGCAGCCAGTACAGAGCCAGGCCAGTATCACAGTATGCAGCAAGTATCACAGTATGCAGCCAGACTGATCCAGTGTCACAGTATGCAGTCAGTACAGAGCCAGTGTCACAGTATGCAGCCAGACTGAGCCAGTGTCACAGTATGCAGTCAGTACAAAGCCAGTGTCACAGTATGCAGCCAGTACAGAGCCAGTGTCACAGTATGCAGCCAGACAGATCAAGTGTCACAGTATGCAGCCAGTACAGAGCCAGTGTCACAGTATGCAGCCAGTACAGAGCCAGTGTCACAGTATGCATCCAATACAGAGCCAGTGTCACAGTATGCAGCCAGTACAGAGCCAGTATCACAGTATGCATCCAGTACAGAGCCAGTGTCACAGTATGCAGCCAGTACAGAGCCAGTGTCACAGTATGCAGCCAGTACAGAACCTGATCACACGCACACTACCCTCCCTGGATGGCTGCCAGCCTCTCCTCTGCTACCCATCTCACCTCACTAGTACACTGCCATACTCCCAGTGATGGGTGGAGTGCGGGCAGACTGTAGCTTTAGTCCGATCACCGGGTGCCCCATGCTGTGACTCCCACGCCACCCTCGTCTAAAAGGAAGAGCAGTGATGTGGGGCGGGCAGAGAGAGATGATTTCTTTTCTGCTCGCCCGCCCTGCTCCGCCCACCCCGCTCGTTCTCCTTCTCCTGCAATCTGCAGGCCGCTCACAGAGCCGCATGCTCGCGGCTCTATCAAGCCGCTCGCCGGCGACTCTGTCAGGTCGCCCACTTGCAGTTCTGTCAAGTCGCCCGCCCGGCAGGCGGATGACTTGACACCGCCATTAGGGGCCCCTCCTGAGGCTCGGGGCTGAGAGCGTAACATTCGGGGTTGTAGCCCTGATAGCCACCCCTTAGCGACGCCCCTGCCTGGAACTATGCATGTAAAAATGAGAGATCAACAAGCCACAGCTCAAGGAACCCCCAGCAACATCTGGAGGAACAGGAAGGGACCATCCCTAAATCATCACTGACTGTGGCAACGTCACACTGGACCTTATGCAAATTGGATTCTGTGCCTCGCCAGCTTACTGTCCTTAAGACTTTAGGGGGGCCGGACTGTGGCCAATGGAAGCAGAAAATGTCTTGGCATCGGTAGGAGTAAACAATGCAATAGGCTTGATGGTCAGTGGGAGTCAAAAAAATTGTGTTGGTGTCAGTGAGAGGAATAGTGCCCCATCATTGGTGCCAGTGGGAGGAATAGTGCCCCATCATTGGTATCAGTGGGAGGAATAGTGCCCCATCATTGGTGTCAGTGGGAGGAATAGTGCCCCCATCATTGGTATCAGTGGGAGGAATAGTGCCCCATCGTTGGTGCCAGTGAGACGAATAGTGCCCCCGTCATTGGTATCAGTGGGAGGAATAGTGCCCCATTGTTGGTGTCAGTGGTAGGAATAGCGCCCCATCATTGGTATCAGTGGGAGTAATAGTGCCCCATCTTTGTTATCAGTGGGAGAAATAGTGCCCCATCTTTGGTGTCAGTGGGAGGAATAGTGCCCCATCATTGGTGCCAGTGGCATGAATAGCGCCCCCATCATTGGTATCAGTGGGAGTAATAGTGTCTCCATCGTTGGTGCCAGTGGTAGGAATAGCACCCCATCATTGGTATCAGTGGAAGGACTTGTGCCCTATCATTGGTGTCAGTGGGAAGAATAGTGCCCCATCATTGGTGTCAGTGGGAAGAATAGTGTCCCATCATTGGTGTCAGTGTAAGGAATAGTGCCCCATTATTGGTGTCAATGGAAGGAATAGTGTCCCATCATTGGTGTCAGTGGGAGGAATGGTGCCCTAAGGGTCGGATAAAGGCAAGCAAAGGGCCACATCCTGCCCGCGAGCTGCAGTTTGGACAGTGTTGGCTGGTGGTATATTTTTTGGGGAGGCAGCAAGCTGCCCGCTAGCCCCTCCCCAGGTGGTCTGTCGGTTACCAGCCCCGCACTTACCCCATCTAGGTTGCAGGCTTCCTCCAGGCAGCGGTTTCAGACTGCGTCTCCTCCTTCCTCCTCGGCAGCCAATAGGATACTTTTCCTCTCTCGCCAGGAGGAGAATCAGGAAGACAATAGCAAATATTAATTTGCTATTGTCACAGAACTGGGTGGTCTCGGGGTGCAGGGCCCACCTTTTTTTGAAGCCAATTAGAGCCTCCGGCTCTGATCACGTGCTTCCAAAAAAAAAAACCCATTGGAATCCATGCGTCTGTCACCCTGCATGTAGATTAAGGGCCGGCACATAGATGAGCTTGGCGACCCCTGTCCTAGACCACAGAGATTAGCAGAGGCCATCTTTCCTCAGCTAATCTCTGTGCCCACTGCTGCAACCACTGGATTGGTTCCCGGGGTCACCGATCCTCCAGGTAAGCCCAGGAACCACAGAACAGCAGCGGGGGGAGCGGGGCAACCCCTCCCACTACTAATAAAAGTGAGCCAGCGCCTCATCAGCCGCTCGGATCACTTTTAGCAGTTAGAAAATCCCCAGCTGAAAAAAACAATATTGGGGTTATGGCATATTGCTGCAGCCATAACCCCGGCATTGCACTTAAAAACTAGGATGTATTTTCCCAGTTAGGCTGCCTTTAAGTGATTAAAAAAAA
Source organism: Glandirana rugosa (assembly GCA_018402905.1). Classification (NCBI taxonomy): domain Eukaryota; kingdom Metazoa; phylum Chordata; class Amphibia; order Anura; family Ranidae; genus Glandirana; species Glandirana rugosa. The sequence goes on along the minus strand of BLSH010110553.1, from coordinate 1,842,097 downwards.
AATGTTCACAATCACTTTCATTCGATGCAATACATTAACAAGAGGGATTAACACTAGAAAAAGTGGCGCAGCAGCTTTATTGAATGTCCCCTGTATGTCTCCATGCTGCTCTCAGCCCTCGCTGTCCTCATAGCATTTTATATGTTCCCATTCTTTGTATACAGAGGGCCAAGCCTGCATCCATGCCATCCTTCCCTCTTCTCACCCTCTCCCTGGGTTGCCACGTAACGAGGTACTGTATGGGAAAATTGCTCTGGGTGTGACCCAGCCAGCCTAGCAGAACACTCAGTCATGAATTATTCTCTGTGGGAGTGAGCCGGCATGTCATTCACTCAGCTGGCAAACTTACTCCTCACTTTTTCCAATGACAAACAGAACAGGAAATCAAGAAATGAAATATTACTGGTGACAAAATGATTGCTGTGAAGAATATTAGACAGCGCAGTGACTGCATTATATATACACTCACCGGCCACTTTATTAGGTACACCTGTTGAATTGCTTGGTATCACAAATTGCTAATCAACCAATCACATGGCAGCAACTCAATGCATTTAGGCATCTAGACGTAGTGAAGACAACTTGCTGAAGTTCAAACTGAGCATCATAATGAGGAAGAAAGGGGATTTAAGTGACTTTGAATGTGGCATGGTTGTTGGTGCCAGACGGGCTGGTCTGATTACATTTTCGCACACAACCATCTCTTGTGTTTACAGAGAATGGTCCAAAAAGAGAAAATATCCAGTGAGCTGAAGTTGTGTGGAGGAAAGTCAGAGGTCAGAGGAGAATGGGCAGATTGGTTTGAGGTAAAAGAAAGGCAGCAGTAACCAGGGGAGGGCTGGCAGCCGTAGGCCTGGGGGGCAAGTCCAGTCAAGTGGCCCATTGAACCACCAAATCAGCTCACCATCCATGCCCACCCAATGGGCCTAGCGGGATCCATGGTAGGGCCGGCCCTGGGCGCCCCCCCTTTGCCTGCAGTTAGTTGGTGTCTGCGCCCCTGGGCCCTATTTCCTTCTTCCACAAGAAAAAAAAAGTGTGAGCGGGCAGCAGCCATCGGCCATTTTAAATGTAAGTTAGGGTGGCTTGGGGGGCAATTGTCACCCTACCCCCTGGGCCAGCCCTCCCCTGGCAGTAACTCAAATAACCTCTTGTTACACCCAAGGTATGCAGAATACCATCTTGGAAAGCACAACACATCCAACCTTGAAGCAGATGGTCTACAGCAGCAGAAGACCACACCGGGTGCCACTCCTGTCAGCTAAGAACAGGAAACTGAGGCTACAATTCACAAAGGATCACCAAAATTGGACAATAGAAGAGTGGAAAAATGTTGCCTGGTCTGATGAGTCTCGGTTTCAGCTGCGACATTCAGATGGTGGGGTCAGAATTTGGTGTAAACAACATGAAAGCATGGATCCATCCTGCCTTGTATCGCCGGTTCAGGCTGGTGGTAGTGTAATGGTGTTGGGGATATTCTCTTGGCAAACTTTGGACCCCTTAGTACCAATTGAGCATCGTTTAACCACCATGGCCTACCTAAGTATTGCTGCTGACCATGTCCATGCCTTTATGACTGCAGTGTCCCCATCTTATGATGTCTCCTTCCAGCAGGATAATGCCCCATGTCACAAAGCTCCAATCATCTCACCACTGGACAATGAGGTCACTGCACTCCAATGGCCTCCACACTCCCCACATCTCATCCAATAGAGCACCTTTGGGATGTGGTGGAACAGGAGATTTGCATCATGGATGTGCAACCGACAAATCTGCAGCAACTGCATGATGCTATCATGTCACTGTAGCCATGTACTCCTTTGAGAGTGGCTGAAGTTAGCAGTTCCCCTGCTAGCTGACCTCAATCACACCATATCACACATCCTGAGACACTGACCAGGCCGGCTCTTGCTTTTGTTGTTTTAATGGGGGAAATAACTTGGATGGGGATAAGGGTTTTACTGTGGGATCCCTAGTAGAATTATAGTACAAAGTTGGCACATACAAGCCTGTATGTGTGCGCTGACACTGCAGACTATTACTCCTTCACCCTCCAGCTCAGTACTTGGTTTCCGGCCTAAAAGGAAGTTATTAGGACTCTACACTTGATTCTTCACTGCGATTAGCACGTGGCCAGGCCTACCCTGTCCCAGCAGGACCTCAGGTACACCCGTTACGGGTAAAGAGCACACGGGCCCCTGATTGTGCAGCAAAAGTACTTCTGTGCTAACCGGGCCTTTGACGGACTACAACACCCAGCCCATTGCTGACTCCAGGTCCCCTAGACCTTCTCCTTTCCTCAGTGACTCTCTCCTTCCCTTGACTGACCTCCAAGGCTCCCACAGACTGTCCACTTTCCTCTCCCAGCCTGCTCCAGCACTTTCTCTCCTTCAGTCCCAGGGACCGTCACTCACCGCATCGGTGGGTTCCTTAAAGTCCCTTACTATGTAGCACCTCCGCTGTTCTCCTGTTCCTCCTGGGCTGCTCCAAGGATTTCTCTCCTCCCAGGCAGCATCCGAAATCCCAGGCCCCAAGGTCACCCTCCCCAGACTGGGGGCGACCTCCCGGGTAGGGGCTTGCACCATAGCGCCTCTGCTACATCTCCAGACTTCCACCCGACGCTACTCCTACCAGATCGGACTGACTCTGAGTATCCAAGGAGGCCAGCCCCCTGCCAACACTGCATGGGGATTGGTCAGGGCTCCTTAGAATACTCCAGATGGCTCCACCTATCTTCCAGCTCTCTGACCAGAGACCAACACCAGGTGTCTGGATACAGAGAGGGAGGTTCTGGTGACCTCATCTGTTAAGTCTGTTAATAAAGTGGATGGTGAGTTACAGTAGATAATAGATAGATAGATAGATAGATAGATAGATAGATAGATAGATAGATAGATAGATAGATAGATAGATAACTGCAGCCGCTGATCATTGCATTCCAACAGCAGTGGGTGCCACTGGCAGAATGTCCTGGCCAGGAGATTCCTCCATTTGCCTTGTTTTTGTGGAAGAGGGAATCTATGGGCTAAACTAAAATAAACTGACCATGTATGGCCAGCTTAAAGCCTAGTACACATGGGCCGAATATCAGGCAGCATCCGCCTGTTCAATGAAAAGCATCCGACGTTGGCCCTAACAGACGTCGGCTTCTGCTGAAGGGGCATGACCAAAAAGGTCTGCAGATCGGCATCTAATAAGCGCTCATGGCTGAAAGCACTGATTGGTGTGTTCTGGTCGGGGGGGGCTTGTACATCCTGTCGGAACACAATAGCACAGCAGGAAAGACCACTGTACTAACGTCGGATAGTTAGTACAGGGGCCCCTCCCGAGTTGTCATCTTTTTTTTCTCGTTCAGCCCGCAGGGTTGAATGAAGAAAAACTGGTAGCATATACTAGGCTTATAAAATAATAGTAAAGTCTCATTTTTTTTTCTTTATAAATATCAAAATTACATTTTCAAAGGAAAAATTTTCATTTATTATCGCGGCTGTAATCTATTGCCGGTTCCCACATAAAATCACTGAAAAAGCATTGCGTTGCCCACCCCCCCCCCTCCCCCCAGTCTGTACCAGGCCCTTCAAGTTTGGTATGTATTTTAAGGGGAACTCCGCGCCAAAATGTTTTTTAAAAATGGCGTGGAGACCCCCCAAAATCCAAACTAGACCCAGAGCATGCAGCTCTGGTATGGCAGGAGGGGGTGGGGACGAGCTTGCTGCCCCCCCCCCCCCTCCGAACCATACCAGGCCACAAAACAAACAAAGCAAACAAAAAAAAAAAAGGTTTAATTATTAATAGTTTATAGAATAGAAGTGAACAAAAAAAAAACACAGCAGGAAAATAGTAATTAAATGGGGAAGGGGAATATGGAGTTAATTAACACTGATTATAGTAAAGTAAGGGTTAATAAGGGGTTAAACAGAGGAACATGTAATAAAAAAAAAAAAAACTCTTTAAACTGACCGTGTGCTGCAAATTGAAGTTCATCCCTTTGATCTCTAGATGAATAAACAGAAAGATACAAAAAGAAACAATGTTTCTTTTTATCTTTCTGTTCCAGCAGCTGAGCAATATTGTTGATAAATATTGCTTGGCTGTGTGTTTTTTACAGCTCCAGTTGCCGGGACTTTGTTTACACTTCAGCTGTCAAAGAGGAACCCCACTGACAGCTGAATGAGTCATCGGTTGTTAAGGACGTGGAGGCCCCGCTCCTTAACAATCCATAATTGCTTGTGGGGGAATCCCCCTGACAGCCGAAAGAACTGAGCCTGAAAATAACGGTTTCATTCACGGGAGCATTGTGTCAGGAAGACGCAGCTGTTTCCACGGTTTCCGCGGTGGTGCGCGCGCGCGCTCGTACGCGCGCGCCCGTGCGCGCACCCGCGTGCGCGCGCACGCGCCGGAAACAGGCGCCAATCGGCCCTATTTAAACCTGCAGGGCTCAGTGCCCGGTGCTGTCCGTTCTACAGCGTTTCCCGCATCTGTGCCCCCGGCAAGCTATTTCTGAGTGACTTCCTGTTCCTGTGACCCCGGCTATCCCTTTGGACTTGTTGCTATCTGCCTGCACCTGACCCCGGCTTGCCTACGACCCTCCGCTTGTCTGATCCCTTGTACCGTATCTGCCAGCACGTTGCCGACCCTGCCTGTACCCGACCATCCGTTTGCCTGATCCCGCTGTACCGCACCGCCCGCTAGTTGCCGACCCGGACTGAAACACTACTCTCCTGTTTGCACGAGCTCCAGTGGACTCCTGTCTACCAGCTAAGGACTGTCCAGCCCTCGTGCCCCCCTGTGCTCCTGAGCTCCCTGTTCCCACTATCAGGGGTTCTCGAACCAGGGCCGCAAGAGAGGTTGCTCCCGCATAAGTCAGACTCTACCACCAGGTACGTGACACATTGGCACATGTACCGATATTTGTGAAAATGCTTAGTATCTGCACTGATACTGGTAACGTTATGGGTGCAACCCTAGAATAAACACAACGTTAAGCCTGGCACACACTATCCATTTTTTTTTTTTGTTCAACCCAGCAGACTGAACAAAAAAAACTGAGAAGCTCGGGAGGAGCTGCTGTACTAACTGTGCAATGTTAATACAGCAATTTCTGTCCAACAGGCTGATGTACTCATGGGCCAAATGTTGGTCGGTTTCTGTTGAACTGCCAGATACCGGCTGATATTTGGCCCATGTGTACCAGGCTTAACCATAAAAGTGCACACATTTGGAAGCCAGATAACAATCCTATGTAACAAGTCAGGCTAGTACAGGTTTAGCGGTCTGAGGCATGCATTAAAAAATAATCACAGCTGAAAGTAGGAAATCCAATAGTCCAATACTAACTAGTTGAGATGCTTCCTGTATAGTCATAGACACAAAGAAAAAGAAGAAGAGGAGGAATAAGAGGTAGAAAGAGGTCAAGACTGGAGAAGCAATGGCAACAGGAACAAAAAAATGTGGAGAAAGGGGGTTGTGGAGAGGATGAAAGTCAAGGGAATGTGTGCAAAGGTCGGGCAAGCCAAGCACACCCCAGTTGAAGTCCCTGTCGCCACCCCAGGATACGGCTTGTGGGTTGAAGCTTGAGAGCCCAGAATATCTCGACGTTCAGGAGAACAGGTAAATGCAGTCCAGAAGAACCATGTCTTCCCTACAATTGGCTGAGGCCATAGGTTCCTCTATTCACTTAATTTAATTTTTCTTAGCAAACCAAAGACTATGATGAGGAACAGTTTGTTTCCAGAATAGTGGAACAACATTGGGTAAATGTATCAGTAAAGAACCCCTCAAAGACATAGGGTTTAGGCGAAGGAGAAAGGCAGCAATGTCATCTGGCATTTGGACAATAATTTAAGGATCCAGTATTTAACTTGTGCCCCAAAGTCCCTAAGTCGTGAAAAAGATCAGAAAACACTAAGCATGGAGCCCTCCTCCTCCTGACATCACCAACACAGTTGCAAACTCAGGGGGACAGTTTATGTAAGGTCTTAGGAACCCTCTACCACCTAGCTAGGATTTTGTACCCTGTCTCTTGAATATAACATGAAACTCTGTGGATCATTTGTATAATTATGTTTCTTTGTTGATTGGTGAAGGTAGTATGTAGGTTGTGTTCCCATTGGACCAAGGGTTAACAAGACACAACTTTGAGGTCCTTTTGAAAGATATAATGGTTAAGAGCCTCAGATACAGCTAACGTGTTTCGGGGGGAAAAGCCTCCTCCTTCTTCAGGTCTTGAGAAATTGGTGTTAATAAAATAACAACAGAATGCACAAAGGCGTTAAGGCTTCGTGAAAACTAGCGTATCCTGACAACTCTGTAGGCAGCCAGCCATACTAAACTAGATTCTAATTTGGCTCCTATCCAACTGTGACACGAAAACATGGATGACTCAAAATTTCCTTCAACTAAACTGTGACAAGGCTGAAGTCATGCTTATTAGTACTCCCCATCAACTCTGTATAGCCAGTCCCTTAACTCTGCCTGTTGATGGTACTGTACTTGAGCTTCATTCTAAATGGAAAAATCTGAGAGTGATATTTGATGCTAGCTTAACCACTTCAGCCCAGGAAGGATTTCCCCCTTTAGGACCGGAGCCCTTTTTGCGATTCGGCACTGCGCCGTTTTAACTGAAAATTGCGCGGTTGTGCGACGTTCTACCCAAACGAAATATGCGTCCTTTTTTTCCCACAAATAGAGCTTTCTTTTGGTGGTATTTGATCACCCCTGCGTCATTTCTGATCGGCGCTATAAACAAAAGAAGAGCGACAATTTTGCAAAAAAAACACAAATTTTTTACTTTTTGCTAAAATACAAATCCAAATAAAAAATATAAAAAAAACATTTTTTTGCATCGGTTTTGGCCAATTTATATTCTTCCTCATATTTGCGATAAAAAAATCGCAATCAGCGTTTAGTGATTGGTTTGCGCAAAATTGGTCGCGTTTACGAATGATGAGAATTCATTTCTGGGGTTTTTATTTTTTTTTATTTTTTACTAGTAATGGCGGCGATCTGTGATTTTTAGCAGTACTGCGATATTTCAGCGGACATGTCGGACCATTTTGACACTTTTTTGGGACCATTGGCATTTATACAGCGATCAGTGCTATAAAAATGCACTGATTACTGTGTAAATGCCATTGGCACTGAATGGGTTAACCTGCAGGGGGCGCTCTAAGGGTTAACAGTGTTCCCTGGGCGTGTTCTAACTGTGGGGGGACTGCCCTAGCTGGGGAAGGGAAGTGATCACAGCTTCCATGTAGAGGAAGGCTGTGATCACAGCCCTTCCCCCTTCACAGAACGGAGGTCCGTGTTTACTTACACGGACCTCCGTTCTTTCACTCCGGGGGGGGGGCATCACGGGTGGCCGGCGGAGATCGACTCCGCCGCACCCGCTCCCTGGCCCTCCCCAGACACAGTGAGCGTGTGCGCACGTGCTCACTGGGCGCGATCTCGCAGCCGCGTTCATATGACGGCGATTTGCGCAGGAGCGCCACCTTGTAGCCATCACATGCCGATCGGCGGTCGGCAAGAGGTTAAAGCGGAACTTCACTCAATCATCATTAACTATTTTTAACCCCTTCATGCCTAAGCCTTTTTCTGACACGTGTTGCTTACAAGTTAAATCAGTATTTTTTGCTAGAAAATTACTTAGAACCCCCAAACATTATATATATATATATTTTTTTTTTTTTAGCATAGACCATAGAGAATAAAATGGCAATTGTTTCAATTCTGTAAGTCACCCTGTATTTGCGCAGCGGTCTTTCAAATGCAATTTTTTTTGGAAGAAATACACTTTCATGAATTTAAAAAATACTAAAGAGTAAAGTTAGCCCAATTTTTTGTGATGATGTTACGCTGAGTAAATAGATACCTAACATGTCACGCATTAAAATTGTGCACATTTGTGGAATGGGCGACAAACTACAATACTTAAAAATCTCCGTAGGCGGTGCTTTAAAAATTTCTACAGGTTAACAATTTAGAGTTACAGAGGAGGTCTAGTGCTAGAATTATTGCTCTCGCTCTAACGATCGCAGAGATACCTTACTTGTGTGGTTTGAACACTGTTTACATTTGCGGCTGCAACTTACATATGCGTTCGCTTCTGAGGGATGGGATGCTTTAAGTTTTTAGTTTTTTTCTTATTTATTTTATTTTATTTTTTAATAGGCAGTGACAGTTACTCTTTATGGAGAGATCTGGAGTCTATAAGACCTCAAATCCCTCCTTTGTAGGAGTTTGGCTGTTTTGAATGCTGTCATTTTTTTTTAAATTGGAGCATTTAAGTTTCCTGGATTACTAGATCACAAATCCGATCTGAGCCAATTCCGGCTTCGTTCAGGTCTCCGGCCAGCCATCGGACGTGCCGGCTGGTCGATCGGACCTCCCGGTGAGAAGGGGGAGCCCGGGTGAACCGAGGAAGGTTGCGGGAGGGGGCAGTGTTGCCAACCTCCCGCAGCGTTTTTTACTGGCAAATCATGGACAATTTACTGGCGGAGCACATTTTTTTACTGGCGACCTGAAAAATAACAGAACTCCTATTAAAAACTAAAACAATTGATATTTAAAAACAACATGGAAACACTGACAATACCCATATCAAATAATTTGCCCGGTTTACACTTAAAAAGTCAGCACAGCATGACAAATTATCAGACCCTGATATTTATAGACAGTTGTAAAAATCATAGATTTTTACAAACTGTCAGTAAATTTACTGGCGGTTCGCAACCCTGGGAGGGGGAGGACACATCGATTGTTATCATAAGAAAGCCAACTATCGGCTCTACAAAATGGTACTGGGGTGTTGCCTGCAGCTGCTTGTCATCCCGATACAACCCCTTCAACCCCTGTCAAGCAAAGTTCAGGAGTAGGTGAAGCAGAGTCCATGGATCAGTGGTAAGTGACACACAATTCAGAGGTCAGTAGTAAGTTATGCAGAGTTCCCAGGTCAGTAGTAATTGATGCAGAGTTCAGAGGTCAGAAGTAAGCGATGCAGAGTTCACAGGTCAGTAGTAAGTGATGCAGCGTTCAGAGGTCAGTAGTAAGTCGACGTCCGTTGTGGGGTCATGGTAAAACATCTCGGCTATCAACCGAAAGAATACTATTGTTAGCTACACAGGAGGGGGAGGGTCCCAACGCTTGGCGGTCATTTAAATGACTGTCAAACATTTTTAGATACTAAAAATGTTGACAGATATTTATAGTCCCAGACTATTAAACAGTACGACACGACTGAAAAATTCACATTTGGCCCGTT
>BLSH010110553.1:1797738-1815743 GCA_018402905.1 Glandirana rugosa | reverse complement strand
CGATAGTAAGAGTCACGGTGCCGGCATACCCTGACCATTCTGATGATCGAGGACAAAATGATACACAAAACTAACATGGGTCCATAGAGTAGACTTACAACGAAGGACGACACTTTGTAATAGTCGTGCGAAGAAACACCAGGATCTTTTATATGTTATACCACCACTGTGTCCATATATAACACATTCGGGGAACATAAGGAACAAAAAAGTGTATTAATATTCTAACTATTGTTTGGCGAATCTTGTACGTATACTTATCAATCTCCGCATTGCTCTCGGAAGTCCCGGGGCTACGTTCTTTAATACTTCCCGGGGGACCGGTCCCGGGAAGGGAGAAGGGTACTAGGAACCCGGGAAAAGAGGATAGCGCCATAATTTCTTGCATCGGGGCCCTGAAGGCTCTCGTTACGCCTCTAACTATTCATATGCATGTTCTAAGCGGTTTGTTATCAATCTTATAATTATGTGAAAAAACAAGGAATACAAGGGGCTTACACAATATATACCTGTGTCACCACCATATTGTATATTTTCTAGGACCACAAAGAAGCGTGCTGATAATGTTTCACAGCAGGAAGCAACATTCAGATGAGATACCTGGGTACAATCAAAACACATAGTAAAACAGGAGCTAGTAGTCTTACCAGTCCCATACGGCCGTGGCACTGAGAATGATAGCCATGGCCAGATCTAAATATGCGCATGAGCGAGACATCCATCGCACCTGCACTAAAGGCATGACGTCACTGCGCATGCGTATTTGTGGCTGTGAGACCAGCTGCTCCCAGAACGCACATCGCTGCCCCACCCTATGCGCTCCACGAGCACCAATGCAACAGGACAGTGCCTACCTCCAGCAGGATACATCCACAAGGGAAAGGGAGATCCGCCTTCAGTGGCGCCGTCAATTAAAGGGGCACTGTGCCATGGAGGCGTCGGAAGGCGGGGGAGAATGTCACCACAACAAGAGAACAGATAGCCCAAACCATCCCATGCATCCCACCTAAGCAATGTTGCAGCCAGCATTCACATGCATAAATGGGAAAACTCTGAAAAAATAAGAGGGATCTTTGCAGTAATACAGAGTACATATGAGGACCTAAATTGGCGAAAAGTATATAACCAAGTAATCAATTCATTTTGCCTAAAATCATGGTACCAGCAGATTACCAGAATATACCAGAAAGATTTTCCTTTCCAGGCTCTGGTGTCACTCAGAGATAAATTGATACAACTTAAGATAATTCACCGAGCATACTTTACACCATATAGATTACATAAAATGAGTATATTGCATTCTCAGAGCTGTTGGAGATGTGGATATTCTCCGGGAGACTTTTCCCACATATTTTGGTCTTGCCCGGCTATTAGAGGGTTCTGGACAGAGGTTATCGCTGCGGTAACATTAATCACTTTAGAAAGGAAAATGGAGATCTGCTTATTAGGATTGATAGGAAACACTTTCACTACAGTAGCAAAAAAAAAACAAAGATAAGTCTATTATTGTTTTATGCAAGAAAGGCAATCACGTTAAACTGGAAAAGCAGGCTCCCCCTTCAGTAGGAAGTATTTAGTAAATAATAACTTACCTTTGTATAGGGACACGTATTATGGTAGGGGATGCCCAGGGAAATATGAAAAAGTTTGGGCTAGTTGGATAGAGGAACCTACAACAGCGTTTGAATAATCTAAATACTAAGTATAAGAGGGGCAATAACAGAAATGATTGCTGGAAATATCCTAAACAAAAGGAGAAACAGAGAAAACGATCCACACCAGATTTATTTTTGTTATTGAGTAGGGTGAAGTTCTTATTGATTATTTTTTTTTTTTTTTAGATGTGTGTTTGAAGAAATTGAGCTCTTGCGGTGGCCAACTAGGGGTTGATGTTTAGGGTATGTGACATGAATGTATTTTGAAATATACTAATAAAAAGATTTATAAAAAATATATATATACCAGAAAGATTGACCCAATATTGTATAAAAAGACTGTATAAGTGAATACAAAGCTGAATTGGGACTTGGATCTGGTGCTATGATAAGGGCATGATGGGACATTTTCATCCTTGTAGGGATATTTACTTGATTCTACATCTTTCTATTCTTGAACCTGCCTCCTGATGTAAACCCTTCCAAGAAGGGACGATAGCTGAGTGCATCATTTGAACCAGGGGGGTGGTGGCTTTAAGGCACCCTATTCTGCGTATCTCATGCTGAAGTAGTGCCTTACTCCATCCCCCCCCCCCCCCCAGGGCTGGGATGTATGCGGTCTAGAATCAAAAAAAGAATTTGGGGAAATTTCCCTTCATGTACTGTATGTCTCTGATATGTCTCCTTAGAGGGAGGTCTGGGTTGCTATATGTCTATAAGCTCTTTTGTTGGACTCTAGCTTTGTCTTGCCAACATAGAAACAGCCGCAAGGGCACAAAAGGAGATATAGCACCCCGACGGTCCTACAGTTGGCAAAATGGTCTGGTTTATACATAATTTCATTTTGGAGTCTTACATAAGGGTCTACATTCATGTACTGGCAGTAGCCACAGCTGCCACATTGAAAAGTGCCCTTACTTTTGCATGGGTGCTTTCTGAATTCCCCCTTAAATTCACTATGAACAAAATAGTCTTTCAAGGAGTTAGTCCTAGGATACATTATCAATGGGGTTTCAGAGATGAAAGGACTCAAAGCTAGATCAATGTTAAGCAAATGCCAGTACTTGGATATCATTTGTTTTATTTCTTTATGTTGTTTCGTGTACCTAGTGATGATTCTTAATGTATCTGACTGTGATTTCTTTGGTTTGGGGGCATCCTTTGTATCAAATAATAAGCTTTTTCTAGAGCATTTAATCGCTTTCTTATAAGCTTTCTTCAATCATGTCCACGAGTAGCCACGTTGTAATAGTCTATCTCTTAGGTTATCAGCCTCTCTTTTAAAAGTAATGTCATCAGAACAGTTTCGCCAGATTCGCAAGTACTGACTAAAAGGAATTGATCGGATTAACGCTTGCGGGTGTGCGCTACTCGCATGTAGAATCATATTGCCAGCTGTTTTACGATAGAGTGTGCTTGAAATGGTACCATCCTGTTCTTTTTTAATAGCAACGTCCAAGAATGTTATCATCTCCAAGCTCCACACCATCGTGAAGCTCAGATTGAATGCATTCTTACTCATTGCCCTAACACATTCATACTGCAGTTCAACCAATCCACTACAGACCAAAAATATGTCACCTATATACCGAAACCATACCGTGATGTTATCGGTAAAAGCTGTAAGCTCTTCATCCGACAAAAAATATTGCTCCCATTCCCCCAGGTACAGATTGGCGTAGGATGGGGCACAACACATCCCCATCGCTACGCCATGCACCTGGAGGAAATGGAAGCCATCAAAAGAAAAACACATTGTGTGTTAGAATGTACTTCAAAGACAACAGTACAAACTCATTTAGGCCCCGATAGTCTCTGTGGGACTGCGAAAGGATATGTCTGATAGTGGAGATGCCCTGGTGGTGGGGGATGGAGCTACAGAGAGCTTCTACATTTATCGCCATCCAATGGTAAATCAAGATCCTCTATGGTCTGTAAGAGGTGCACTGTGTCCCTGATATAGGAAGGGAGATTAATTACGTAAGGATGCATTTGCTCATCAATAAATTAGCTTACATTTTCTGTTATCTCTCCTTGTCCTGAGACGATCGGTCTCCCTAGGAGATTTTTTGATCTTTGTGAATTTTTGGTAGACTGTAGAAGGTCGGTATTTTTGGATGGCTAGTATAGTAGTAATAAATTCCCATGTTTGTTTATTGATCACATTATTCAAATAATCATTGTCAACTAAAAGATACAATTCTCCATTGTATCTTTCAATTGAAGATTTGGAGATTGCTTTATACCACTCTTTATTATTAAGAATTTTCAAGCACATTGCTTTATATTGACTGTTGGACATGATTACGATGTTCCCTTGTCTGCTGGTTTAATAGTTAGCTGGTGTTGTTCTGTCAAGGCTTGTAAAGCCTGTTTCTCCAGAGCAGACAGATTCTCATCAAGGGGGGGGCGGGGTGGACTTAAGTTGTTGAATTTCTTGTGTGGTCATAGTTAGAAATGCCCCTAGATTCATATTCCAATTGGGGGAGGGGAATTTATCAGATTTTTTCTTTAATTTTGTACTCATAGCCTGACTTTCTATATCTTTGTTGGTTTGTGGATTAAGGAGGCCATCAAGGGCCTTATTCTTCATAGACTCTGCTTGTGTGGTGTATGTCTTTAGTGTAGAGACTTTTTAATATTAGTTTTCTGGCAAATAGCTGTAGCTCTTTCATGATTTCGAATTTATCCAAGTCTGATTGTGGGCACAAACTGAGGCCTTTAGACATAGTTTGAATTTCTGCTACAGACAATGTATGTTCCGAAAGGTTAATTATGCCACGTTGGTCTAAAATTAATGCAGGGGAATTTTGTGTGTTGTGTTTGGTTCCTACATGTAAGTGATTTATAAAAAATCATCCGTGTTAGTATTGGTAGTTTTCCCATTTTGAGGACCTGAGTTAGTAGTAGAAGTGTTCAGAGATCTATTACCAAAATGCCCAGGGGGGCCACCATGTGCATTACCTGTACCTTGTGCATTAGAAGACCCCGTAGGGGAAAGATTAGAAGCTTGTGCAAGAGAATTCTCCTCCACCTTCCATTTTTTTGTAACTTTGTGTTCCAGCATTTGGTGATCTGCATTTGTTTTTGAGATTTTTTTATTTTTTCCAAATTAATTCTGAGAGGATGAGGAAATAGAAGAATTGAGAGAAGAGTTAGAACCCTGTCAGTGTTTTTACCTTTAGTGATATTTGCCATCTGGCATGTCTGAGTGTTTCTTAAATGCCACCTATATGCCTTCCCCTCCTCAAAGGCCATTTTGTCCCTCCAGAACTTACGTTCTTTTGTGGTTAGATTTTTTTTGACCATTTGATATATATGAGATTTAATACTTTCTTCCTGATTTTTAAAATTAGAGGAATCTTTAAATGGTTCTAATTTGCCATATAAAGTCTCAATATCCTTCTCTAGTAGCACAATACCTTTCCGATATTCCTCAAAGAGAAGTTTCATCATGGTCTTTGTACATTGTAGTAAATTGTTCTCCCATCTTTTTTTTTTTTTAAATGTCTTTAGCATTATCCAATGTCGGAAAAATTTGGATTCTCAGGCCAAACGCATTAACATCCACTCTCATATATAGTTCGAAACCACTCAATGTGCCAACAGAGTGAGACCTTCCTCTCAACCGGTTTTTAGAGCTGGGAGAACAAGGAGACCATCTTTGATTCCTGTGCCTCTTTCTTTCCCTTTCTTTCTTATATTAAGTCATAAGACTATCAAAATCCTTACCTTTAAACATATTGTTGTCCTACCAAGTCCTTAATACGATGGTCTGTCCCACTAATGTGGGTTCATGCAGCTAAATAAAAACGTAGATCAGTTCATAACTGCCATTGCACAAGCAGGACAGGGTTGCAGGGATATAGACCCTTCCAGGTAATACAGTGACCTCTCACTGAGGTCTCCAAAAGGGGAGCCGCAAGGATGGATACCAGGGGGCTTTAAGATTCTAAAAAGATGTCAGAGCCAGATCAAAGAGTTACCTTGTGTAATGACTATTCATATACATGTTCTAAGAGGTTTGTTATCAATCGTATAATTATGTAAAAAAAAACAAGGAATCCAAGGGGCTTACACAATATATACCTGTGTCACCACCAAATTGTATATTTTCTAAGACCACAAAAAAGCGTATAGATAATGTGTCACAGCAGGAAGCAACATTCAGATGGATTTTCCCTCACTCTGTATCCAAGTGTCAATAGTTACAGGCAGCAATAAAAACTGATAGGGTTGCTACCCCTTCCCTACTTTATCCAAAATGTTATATATAGGTTACATTTTCCTTTCTCACCCCCTTCTGATTCTCCAAGGGTTTCCAGGCCTGGTCCCGGCAAGGGACAACTTGTGCGTGACACAGTGACTCTAATTGTTCAGTGCAGACCATATGTTACATTCAGAATTAAAAATGAAGCATTGAAAGACCTGTTCAGATCTTCTTTTTCCTTTAGGTATATCCACTGTATATAATCTATACATTTTCATGTAGACAGAGTGTCAGCATCGGGTATCTGAACTCACAACCTCTGCTGTATCTGGCAGCGGCTGTTCTTGCTGAGCCAAACTGAGATGTTGGACAACTTTCTGTCTGATCCTTTGGACTTTCTTGTCTTGTCTCTTGTTTCTCGTGACCCTTGAACTCTTTGTTCCCCCCGTGAACTTCCTGACTTAAGCCATGTCTCTGCACTGTTTGCCAGATTATTGTGCTCTTCTAAAGCCAATATCTTGCTCATATGCACACCTACAGCTGTCCTTCTCTCCACTACCACTCGTTACGGACCTTTGGTTTGTTCCTCGGCTTCGTTTCTGCTTGATCGCAACCTGCAACCATTTGTTACTAACCTTTGGCTTGTTTACTGGCTACACTTCTGCTTGATCCATACCTGCTATATTAGCTACTGGACCCCGGCTTGATCACTCCTTGGTGGGGCGATCCTGAGGACCATGACCTGGTACTAACATTCAGCAAAACCCATCTCCACCATTAGGAGGTTAATACTTAGACCTCTCTCCTCGGGTAAGTCCCTGTCATCCTCCAGGGTGACCTACTGCTGGGCGGAGAGAGCCTCTCTACTGCTATAACTACTGGACTCCAAGCCTGGCCCCTGACCGTGACACAGAGACACTCAATAAATGAGCAACCAGCATGGTTGAAAAAAAAAAGGAAAACTCATGAAATCACCTCCTGTTAGATGTTTTATTGAAAAAATAACAATATTTCAATTGAAATAAATATAAGGTATAAAGGTATTGAAATATATAAAAAATATTTTTATACACTTGTAAATATTCAACAATGTAAACTTCAAACTGAACAAAAACTTGAATTGAAATATATTCTCAATAGACACAAAGGATATAAAGGGTATTAATTGACTTTGTACACATAGAATGCCTATGCAGACCCAGATATTACTTTGTAAAAGTGGTAGTGACATCATCACTGCGCTGCACTTAGCCTGTACACAAAGCAGAGCTATGGGAGGGGTCCAGCAGACCCACCCACTACAGAAAACTACAGGAGGGGGGTGGAGACAAGACCAGTCACTCTGCCATCAGAAGACAGCAGCAGTGACTGGTCTTTATTACCAGAAGGGCCCCTTCACACTGGAATGCAGTGCAGGTAAGCCACGTTCCCGTGTGGCTTCCCGCACTGCATTTTATTGCACTGCCCTTCCGATTTCCTGCAGAGGTCAGTGCTAAGTTATCCCGCAACGATTCACGTGGTTCAAAAGTACAATGTGATCCATTTGCCGTGTGTTTAAAAAAGTAGTGCATGCACTACTCTTGGTGCTGTGCGATTTTGGGCTGAAATCGCACTGCACAGAACAGCATGTGAATCGCACAGGAATCGCATAGCGAGTGAATGGGCCCAGTAACTCGCACTGGATTACTACACAGATCTGGAAGAAGTACACAAAGAACACCAAGATTCAAGGAAAAATACACATGACAAATGTATTTAGATAATATTTTCTTTTCTCAGGGTTCAGCTTTCAGCTGATGAAAAGCCATTAACGTTTATTATAGCTGTTATTTTACTATAGGTTGTATAACAAGAAATCACAGCAGTAGCTGTCTTCTTTCAGGAAAGCTTTCTCTCATTGAAACATTAAAAGGGGCCATACAGAGGGAAGGGGAGGAGTCACTGCTCTGACTCATTTGATTTTGTGTGAAAACTTCATGTTGAGTTATTGAGCTCTATAAACAGGCTGTCAAAGCAACTAAGGGGTTAGAGAAATCCACGTAAAAGGTAAACTGCAAGCCCAACCCTGGACCAAAAAAAAAGTTTTCCCATGCAGTGGGGCTACTCCTACACTGCACAGTTTAAAGCAGTTGTAAACTGTTGGACGTTTTTTTTTTTTCTTACCTGCAAGGCAAAGACATAATGTGCTAGCATGCATCGCATGCTAGCACATTATGTGAAACTTATCCTTCCAGCGATGCGATGTTATCGCTAGAGACAACTTCCATCTTCACGCATCTTGCTTCTGGGTTCGCGGACTCCGGCTCTGTGACTGGCCGAAGCCGTGATTACGTCACTTCCGCGCATGCGTGCAGGAGCCGCCGGTCACGGCACAGGGTTACCCAGTGGCGGCCTGTCCATTAGGGGCGCCACCTCCCCATCCATGCGTCCGGCCACCTGATCTACATGTCGGGCGCCAAACGCATGGATTCCAATCAGGGTTTTTTTTAAGCATGTGATTAGAGCCAGAGGCTCTAATTGGCTTAAAAAAAGGGTGGGTTCGGGGCGCAGTCTGCCTTGAGCCCAGCCAGTTGTGTGACAATAGTGAATGAATATTCGCTATTTTCACACTGATTCTCCTCCCAGGCCAATCAGGAAGCGGGTCTGAGACCCCTTTCCCGGTTGTCCGAAAGGAGAAGCATTCCAATTGGCCTAGGAGGAGGGAGGAGACGTACAGTGGAGATTCATGCTGCCCGCCGTAGATGCGGCATATGCCGTGCTCCTACTGGACCGGGGGAGGGGGGGTGGGTGCACTGTTTGCTGCCCCCCCAACAAAATTTACCACCAACCACCACTGGGCTTACCTATAGGTAAAATTCAAAGCTGGAAGTTTACTTCCTCTTTAACCACTTCAGCCCCGGAAGGATTTCACGCTTTAGGACCAGAGCACTTTTTGCGATTCGGCACTGCGTCGCTTTAACTGACAATTGCGCGGTCCTGCGACGTTGTACTCAAACAAAATGTGCGTCTTTTTTTTTTCACAAATAGAGCTTTCTTTTGGTGGTATTTGATCACCTCTGCGTCATTTCAGATCACCGCTATAAACAAAAGTAGAGCGACAATTTTGCTAAAAAAAAAAACAAATTTCTTACCTTTTGCTAAAATCTAAATCCAAAAAATCTATATAAAACAAATTTTTTTTTCATCGGTTTCGGCCGATTTATATTCTTCCTCATATTTTTGGTAAAAAAAAATCGCAATCGGCATTTATTGATTGGTTTGCGCAAATGTTGCTGCCTTTACGGATGATGAGAATTCATTTCTGGGGTTTTTATTTATTTTTTTACTAGTAATGGCAGCGATCTGCGATTTTTAGCGGTACTGCGATATTGCAGCAGAGATGTCAGACCATTTTGACACTTTTTTGGGACCATTGGCATTTATACAGCGATCAGTGCTATAAAAATGCACTTATTACTGTGTAAATGTCATTGGCATTGAAGGGGTTAACCTGGAGGGGGCGCTCTAAGGGTTAACTGTGCTCCCTCAATGTGTTCTAACTGTATTGGTGCTGGGCTGGCAGGGGGAGGGGAGTGATCACGGCTTCCATATACAGGAAGCCTGTAATCACAGCCCTTCCCCCTCTATGAGAATGGAGATCCGTGTTTACTTACACAGACCTTCATTCTCTCACTGCGGGGGGCCATCGCGGGTAGCCGTCGGCGATCGACTCCGCCCTACCCGTTCCCTTCCCCCCCCCGAATACAGTGAGCGCGCCCACAGTGTGGGATCTCGCAGCCACCGTCATATGACGGCGGTTTGCGATAATCAGCCACTTTGTCACCGCCAGACGCCGGTCGGCAGTCGGCAAGTGGTTAACGGCTCATTTTATGTCTAGGGGATTGGAGAACTGAGATATTCTTACCTAATCCTCCAATCCTCTCCGCACAAGACCGGTCGACTCCCTGTGGCTCTTTTGCACCCCTGCGGTCCTGCAGTCTTGTGCGGTGGACTGTTTCTGCCATCATCAAGGCCAAAGAGCTTCTTTGGATGTGAGGATGTCAGGAACAGTCCACCGCTGGATCATGGGGGAGTGCCATTTGTGAGCGCATATACAGCTTTCTCCATGGATTCCAACGGCAGCAACATCCGCCCGCAATGAGCGCACTGACCACAAGCACTCAGCTGTACAGTCACCCGTCGGCATCTGCCACATACCAGTCCCAGGTGCTCATTACCTCCGGCGTTACATAGTGCGAGGCTTCCCTTGGGCATCAATCTCACCCCAGTGTCGATCACTCTGCAGCTCTTCCATTCAGCCATTTTCTCCAGCTCTGCGCCACGTGCAGTCTCTCTGATCTCCGCCATCTTACTGCTCTGCACACGCGGCTTCTTCTCGGCTACATCCGGAGGCGGAAATTATGTCAGGGCTCTCCTTCTCGTTCCGGATTGGCCTACGGTGAGCGGCGACTCCGCCCACGCCAGACTGACTGACTGCTTGGCGGCAACTCCGCCCCTCTGGCGGGTCTCTTCAGCGCGCACTTTCCCTCGCTGTGAGTTAACCCCTTCACTGCTATTGCTTAACCACCGCCTGACATCGATATGCGCTACTGTGAAGCAGACAGCGTCAAACAGCAGACGAGGAGGCAACACTCCTTCTCCAGTGTTTCAAATCACAATCTTCACCATTGTGGCCTGCAAGTGTCCTGTTATTGACTGTGCAGCAGACATTCACTCGCACAGTACACGTGCGCACATGGCCCTCCGCGGCCGCCATTTTGACTTCCAAATAAACTTTGCTTTCTCTACTTTCTGACAAAATGGTTGCACTCAACACTGTAAAGCAGACATTAGCGCAGGACACTTTCTCTTCGATTGTGGTCCCGCAATCCACACGGCAAGACATGACAAAATGATATTTTCTCAAACACTTTATCCAGCCGTTGCTAGTGACAACCATTGCTACGATAGATTCAGGGGATAATCCCGGATGAGTCCCCACATGTAGCGCTACCCCCCTAGGAGCCGCTGATGAAATTTATATTTGATCCGAGTCTCCCTCTGAATATTCTGCAGCCAGTCACTATAGCATTTTCACACAGCCAGGTGCACACACAATCCTGCTTGTTTCCAATGACCAGTCTAGGGGATGAATTTTCAATGCTTTATTTTTGAACTTGCATGGGAGAAGGATAGGTATGAGATACTCCAAGTAACTGAGGACAAATTCTCCCTAGGCTCTGTATAGCAGGCGGTCAGTGGCTTCACACAGCAGACTGACTCCAGTGAAACAAGCCCCTCTCTAAACAACAAAGGACATGCAGGACTTTGTTTCTTCAAGACACTAGCCAGTGTCTCCTTTCTAACTCAGTGTAGCAGACTACCAAAGGCACTTTATGGCAGGCTGACTTTAGCAGAACAGGTCCCTTGTTAAGCAGAAAGGACAGAAGCTGGACTCGGTTCTTCAAGACACTCCCCAGTGTCTCCTTTCTAGCTGACACACCCAATTAAGCTGATATGAGAGCAGGGGAAATTCTAGCACACAGTCTCAGGGATTCTCTCACAAAGCTGTGCTCACACCATGTCCTGGGACAGTCGGTAGCCCGTTCTGCCAACCTCCAAGCGACACTTTGCCACTGCAGTATCAGACCG
Source organism: Glandirana rugosa (assembly GCA_018402905.1). Classification (NCBI taxonomy): domain Eukaryota; kingdom Metazoa; phylum Chordata; class Amphibia; order Anura; family Ranidae; genus Glandirana; species Glandirana rugosa. Next base: position 1,804,247 of record BLSH010110553.1, on the reverse strand, counting down.
AATCCAAGGACATCCTCCCCCTGTCAGCTTTCAAAGAACTGTGGGTTGCAGCTTCAGCATCCGGATAGGCCTCGACTAGGCCTAGCAGCCGGCAGCCTCCTGGATAGGCTCTCGGGCCTAGCAGCCAGGAGCTGGACACACACCTCACCCCTCAAGCTTGGGTGGGCTGGGACTCCTCACCTTGAGCCCATGTGCTCCTTATATGAAGGTGTTCACCCAAGATGCAGTGGGTCACCACTCCCCTGCTAGCTAGTCAGAACTACCTCCAAATACACCTGCTGTCACTGGCTAAGGGTTTCTCCCTCTGTCCAATAGGGACCCATACTACTGGACAGGGTAAACCATCTCCAGACCATATGAAACAGCACCAGAGCACACTGAGCAGACCTTACTTAAATCAGGCTCTCTGATAAGCAGACAGCATATAAATTTACTTGTCAGCTCTTCTGTTAAGCAGATAGAGCCAAAAACTATGTACACTCACTAGTGCCCAAACTAGGAGGGCGTTACATCTACTTCTTGGGGCTGGATCACACTTTTGAATGCTGTGTTTTCTTTTTGTTTGTTCTTGTCTGTTTCATTGGCAGGCCATTCACAATGAATGAATGAATGCGTGACACAACGCATGTTAACGTGCATTAGCACAGCACGCAAGGAATCGTAAAATGCGAAGAGCCCTTAACATGAAAACTTGTCAACCTAATAATTTTACAAAATGTAACCCCGGAGCCATAACAGGTTCTCTTTAATGACAGAGATCTGCCCCAGGCCCCTGTGTCTGTTCACTCATCTTGTAGTACTTGGACTGATGAAAGGAAAATAAATGTCAATACAAGGACTAAGGCCTATAGAACACTACTTAGCCTGTCTGTGTGAGCCTGTACACGCCAACTGCTTCTGTCTCCAGGGGTCAATAAAGTCTCAATCAGCACGTCACACGGCCCTGCAAACACGTATCTGTGTACACAGGGCGCACGGCCCATGTTTGTACAGCATTTCCATTCAATGGTTGCATATAGAAAAACACTAACTTTTTTTTTTTGAGAAAGAAAAAAAAGGAGCAAAAGAAGAACAGAGAGGGAGAGGAAGGAACAAGATTTTTTTTTTAAAACGTACCTATAACTTTTTACATTTTATGACTTTTCTCAAAACGTGGACGTGGCTTATTGCAGTCCAGTTAAAAAAAACGTTATTAAACTTTACAGCAAGGCTTCATCTACTGTGACCTTGGGGCTAGAATATGAGCGCCGCTCAAGCTGGAGAAGCCAAACTCTGGTGAGAAATGTGCAGGCTGCCAAAGGTGCTCATCCGAAGCGATGCATGTATAAAAATCACAGAAGCGCCGCACTCCCGACCAGCCCATTGCCGGAACAAGGGGTGGGCAGGAGGGGAGGCTCTCCTGGGCACAGCAGGACAAGAGGGGGCAGAGAATGGACACAGGACAGTAAACCCATTCTCCAGCATGCATTAAGGGCAGTTGTCAACCACCTTAATCTACAGGTAAGCCTAGAATAAGGCTTATCTGTAGGTGCTCTGCATATCTCCCAAACCTGGACGGTTCAGGAGATATGCAGTGTACTCACATGTGCCCACTTCATCGGGCACATGCGCAGCCGCGTGCCACAATTGGGAGTGACGTCACATGGCTTTGGTAGATCGCAGAGCCGAAGTCCATGGCCCCCGGAAGGAAGAGGGGTGAAGATGGATGCTTGCTGGAGCGGGGACATCGCGGGTTTCCATGGCAGGTAAGTGGCACATAAAGGGCTAATATGTGATGCATACTAGTCTATTATGCTTTTATATTGCAGGGTAACAAAGAGGAAGTAAAACCCATCAGGGTTTACTTCTCTTTAAAGGGGTTGTAAATGCAAAAGGTTTTTTTTATCTTAATGCATTCTGTGCATTAAAGGGGTTGTAAACCCTCCCCGTTTTTCACCCTAATGCATTCTATGCATTAGGGTGAAAAACCTTTTCTGTTGCAGCTGCCCCCAGACCCCCTGTTTACTTACCTGAGCTCAACCGTTCCCATGCCGCGGACGAGCCTAGCAGCTCCAGCCAGTCCTCATTGGATAGATTGATAGCAGGGGACCCATTGGCTGCTGTCAATCAAGGGAAGTGACTGACGCGGGAGCCAGGGGGCAGGGCTGAGTCCTGTTGTCTATGTCAATGGACGCAGCAACAGGACACGGGAACGCGCCCGTACAAGTGACCCCAGCGAGACTGCTTTCCTGGCGGGTCACTCGAGAAGAGGAGGAGCCAGGAGCGCCGCTGGGGAACCCCAAAAGAGGAGGTTCGGGGGGCCACTCTGTGCAAAACCCTTGCACAGAGGAGGTAAGTATAACATGTTTGTTATTTTAAGGGGAAAAAAAGCTTTAGTATCGCTTTAAGATAAAAAAAAAAACCTTCTGTGTGTAGCAGCCCCACCAGCACCCCCTAATTGCTTACCTGAGCCCTTTCTCTCTCCAGCGATGTCCACAAGTGTCTAAGCAGTCCAGGACACTCCTCCTGATTGGCTGAGACACACCAGCCGTGCCATTGGCTCCTACGGCTGTCAATCAAAGTCAGTCAGCCAATCAGGGGAGAGAGGGGGTGGGGCCGGGTCGGGGCTCAGTGTCTGAATGGATACAGGGAGCTCTGACTCAGTTTAGGTGCCCCCATAGAAAGCTCCTGACTGTGGGGGCACTTGACGGAGAGAGAGATCAGGAGCACAGAAGAGGGACCCTAGGGGGTAAAACAGGTGGTGAGGAGGCTACATAACACCTCCTCATCTTCAAACACCCTCTGAAGAACAATCCACCATGGATTGCTCTGCAGAAAGCTAACACTAGTCTAAATTAGTCCCAAGGGGCCAACGGTCGGCTCTCTTGTAAAAGCAATCCTAGCAGCTAACTAGACGCTGGATTGCTTTTACAAGCAGTGGGAGGGCACGTCCCTCCCCCCTTCCCCCGCGACTTTACCGGTATTTCCCTTCTCACCGGGAGTCCCAATCGACCAGCCGGCACTTTCGCTGGCTGATCATAGAGCTAAACAATTAATTCAATGTTCCGTATGTCAGTGACATTTGTGGTGATAGCTGCCTCATCCCTATATGTGTATATTAAATAAGAGATTGACCCCCTTGGTGGGACTTTATAGGCAGCAATATCACACACTGAAGTCAGATATGTCAAAAAATAATAATTTTATTCTAAAAAAGGGATGCCCAATTCGGCACACCTTGAGTAGCATATATTGGGATCATATGATCAAGCAAATACGTTACATGATATATCACAAATATATATACATAGCTTTTATATCAAAAAGAGCTTTCCGTTGTCCAACCGGGGAGATGGTGATTGGTATCCCAGTGTCCAACGTTAACGTTTCGGGTCCTTGATAGACCCTTCCTCAGGGAAAATGTTCAACGGAGTTGCTTTTGTTTTGTAGTGAAACGATTAAATATATTGTTTTTTGATCCGTTTCAACACCCTGCGTCCAATTTTTATCAGACAATGTGTCATATATTGTTAGGTCAACTAAGTTGTTCCTTGTGGGTCTGAAGGAAAGGTACTTATGTTGTTTTCATCTGAGGCTTCGCCTGTCTTGTCTCAGATATTGCATAGTGCGCCCTTATATCTTAAATCAATTAAACGTTTGATCATCTGTTTAAATCAGGTTTTGTTCAGGTTATGTTGATAGGGTGGTCGGGGGGATCTACCATCGACCACCTATATACCTGAGGAGGATCCGTCCGTCCCGGGTCTTGTAACCCAACGTCTGTTGTCCAAGGGGGTCAATCTCTTATTTAATAGAGCTAAACAAAGCCTGGATTGGCTTTGTTCCGCTCCATGATATAGTGCATAGTGACTTAATATCACTTCCGGTTTACCCGGATGTAAACTGAGTCATTTTTAAAAATGAAAAGCATTTGATCACAGCGATCTTGGTGTGATCAAATGCTAGGTGCAGAGGAGGGATCTCAGGTCTTCTAGACCCCAGATCTCTCCATAAAGAGTACCTGTCACATGCCTATTGCTGTCACAAAGGATGTTTACATTCCTTGTGACAGCAATAAAAGTGACAAAACAAATGTAAAGCAATAGTGTAAAAAAAAAAAAAGTAATAAAGTGCCCCTGTGCTCGCGCGCAAAAGCGAACACACATGTCGGTCCTGCACACATGTAAACACTGATCGTCCCACATATGAGGTATCATCGTGAACATCAGATCATGGACAGTAATTCTAGCACAAGACCTCCTGTGTAAATCTAAAGTGGTAACTAAAGCGTCACCTATGGATAGTAAAACTTCGCTTGTCATCAGTGCACAGGAGCACACTTTTAAAGCGTGGCATGTTTGGCATTTATTTACTCGCCCTAACATGATCTAGTAAAATTTACGTTGTTTTTTGCCAATGCACAGGCATGTGCAATTTTAAAGCATGGCATGTTTGGTTTTTCTATTTATTCAGGGTAACATCATTTTTTTTATTGTACCGAAAAAAAATTGGGTTACGTATTGTGTTTTTTTGCATTAAAATTTGAAAAAAGTGTATTTTTTTCAAAAAAATTGTGTTTGTAAAACCGCTGCGCAGATACCATGGGGTTGATTTACTAAAGCTTGAAAGTGCAATATTTGGTGCAGCTCCACACAGAAACCAATCAGCTTCAAGGTTTTATTGTCAAAGCTTGATTGAACAAGCTGAGGTTAGAAGCTGATTGGCTACCATGCACAGCTGCACCGGTTTTTGCACTCTCCAGATTTAGTAAATCAACCCCCATGTGTCATAAAAAAATTCAAAACTTTCCAATTTATTCTCTTTGCTTTTAAAAATATATAATGTTTCGGGGTTCTAAGAAATATTTTAGCAAAATATACTGATTGTTAGATGTAAAAATAAAAAATAACAAGAAAAGGCCTGGGGGTCAAGCGGTTATATAGGAGAACAAGACCTTTTTTTCCAAGTCAGAATTGTGCATGTTTGGGGCCACATACCGCCCCCCCCCCCCCCAAAAAAAAAAAAAGAGAGGAGGACGACAGACATTTTAGTTTGTTTTTGCACTTTTTTTTTTTTTTGGACCTAACAGCTCCTTGCAACCTCAGGCCTGTGAACAAAATGAATGGTGTCAATGCTGGATGCGTGGACTTCTATCCACCTGGTGAGGGTCCACAAGAAGCTCTATGACCCAGTGATGACCATTACAAGATCCGTGACCAGCGGCAGAGGGCCTGGGAAGAAATCGTCATAGCGGACAAGGCTCTAGAGCTCCAATAACATAGCACTCCACAAGTTACAGGTACAAGCATGATGACAACATATGATGTCACAGATGACACTGCATTTACAGTAACTGGCTGAAGCAAAAACGCCTGTGGCTTGAAAACACATACTTCAAAAAACGTGCATTGGCACGTAAAAAAATGTGAATTTTTTTTAACTTAATACACTATATTGTAAAAAATATTGGGACGCCTGCCTTTACACGCACATGAACTTTAATGGCATCCCAGTGTTAGTCCATAGGGTTCAATATTGAGTTGGCCCACCCTTTGCAGCTATAACAGCTTCACCTCTTCTGGGAAGGCTGTCCACAAGGTTTAGGAGTGTCTATGGGAATGTTTGATCATTCTTCCAGAAGCGCATTTGTGAGGTCAGGCAATTCATCTCAAAGGTGTTCCTATCAGGTTGAGGTCAGGACTCTGTGCAGGCCAGTCAAGTTCCTCCACCCCAAACTCGCTCATCCATGTCTTTATGTGCTTTGTGAGCAGGCATGTTGGAACAAGAAGGGGCCATCCCCAAAATTGCATGAAATTGTCCAAAATGTCTTGGTATGCTGACGCCTGAAGAGTTCCCTTCACTGGAACTAAGGGGCCAAGCCCAACCCCTGAAAAACAACCCCACACCATAATCCCCCCTCCACCCAGGGGCGTAGCCATAGGGGTTGCAGGGGTTGGAATTGCAACAGGGCCCAATGGTCCAGGGGGCCTGTGTGCCTCCCTTGTACACCTGAATAGGAGGGATGGCGGGGGTGGCATTTAGAGGAACCAATCTCCTCCATTTTCCTATATCCAGTTTACTTGTCTTCTGCTGTTCCCAGGGTCCCTGGGTGCTTCCCTGGTGGGGGTTCTGTCGTCGAGACACCCCCCCCCCCCCCCCTGGTCCCTTCGTGGGTCCCTGGGACCCTTGTCGTCTTCTGTTCATTTGACCTATATCCTTTTACCTCCTCTAACCAAGGAGATTTACGGTGGGGGCGGTAGGGAGGATAAGTCCACATGTTCCCTCCGTGTGTCCGGGGGACCTGGTAACCCGGGACAACGTTAAGGTTGGGGACGTTGGGGATACCGATGCGGGGACCCACCTCCCCCCTAATACCACACCCCAACAAAAAGTCCCCAACCCGAACCGGGGAATCAAGGTCACTTCCCTTGAGAAGTCCGCAGTCGTATGGTTCTGTAAAACCTGTTAAAGTACGTTAAAACCCCTACCGGGGAAGAACAAGGTTGTACGGACGAGTGTTTCGTGTATTT
>BLSH010110553.1:1760088-1776304 GCA_018402905.1 Glandirana rugosa | reverse complement strand
AGTTATTTATGTTCTCTTAGTCAAGGTAACCGTCGGTATGTACGGGTGAGGTACTGTGATGGTGGTGGTACGAAGTGACTACTCCACCATACGAAACCTAGTACTCGTCAAGGAAAGGAAGAGGTATGAGAAGAGAAGGGTAGTGAGACCATGTTCAACTAGAACCAGAGTAGACAGGTATCCTACAACAAGGTCTTGACACTTCCGAAAAAATCTACAACAAACCGTTTGAGATTAGACCGGAAGGACAAAAACTCCGAGTGGTTACCAAATGTGGAACACCACTTGGGAGACATAAGTGAGACCACTTCGAGTATGGAGAAGGAAAGGAACTGCTCATGATCCAAAGCATACCACCTCATCAGTGAAGCATGGTGGTGGTAGTGTCATGGAGTGGGCATGTATGGCTGCCAATGGAACTGATTCTCTTGTATTTATTGATGATGTGACTGCTGACAAAAGCAGCAGGATGAATTCTGAAGTGTTTCAGGCAATATTATCTGCTCATATTCAGCCAAATGCTTCAGAACTCATTGGACGGCGCTTCACAGTCCAGATGGACAATGACCCGAAGAAGCAACCAAAGAGTTTTTAAGGGAAAGAAGTGGAATGTTATGCAATGGCCAAGTCAATCACCTGATCTGAATCCGATTGAGCATGCATTTCACTTGCTGAAGACAAAACTGAAGGGAAAATGCCCCAAGAACAAGCAGGAACTGAAGACAGTTGCAGTAGAGGCCTGGCAGAGCATCACCAGGGATGAAACCCAGCGTCTGGTGATGTCTATGCATTCCAGACTTCAGGCTGTAATTGACTGTAAAGGATTTGCAACCAAGTATTAAAAAGTGAAAGTTTGATTTATGATTGTTAATCTGTCCCATTACTTTTGGTCCCTTAAAAAGTGGGAAGCACATATACAACTGTTGTAATTCCTACACCGTTCACCTGATTTGGATGTAAATATCCTCAAATTAAAGCTAAAAGTCTGCAGTTAAAGCACATCTTGTTTGTTTCATTTCAAATCCATTGTGGTGGTGTATAGAGCCAAAAAGATTAGAATTGTGTCGATGTCCCAATATTTATGGACCTGACTGTAGTTCACATCTGTGCGTTTTGCAGAGTTGTGTTTTTTGGAAAGGGTCGGTGACTTTTTTTTTCTCACTGCAGTTTGTGTTTTGCGTGCCATAGACTTCGATGGAGCTGCACCAGAAACACAAGTGGTGTTTTTTGCCGTGATTTTTTCGTTTTAACGTAGTGACGTGTTCAGGTGAATGTGATTTGTGAATTAGGAACGTAGCTTTCCCAGAACAGACTTTTCCGGGCGTTCCGGACTTCTGAGCATGCGTGTTTTGAACGTACAGCTTTGTTGGCCCAACTTCTCTGTACACACGGTACAACGGTTAGACTGTTTTCTAGCTTGCTCATCCAACTTCTGTTGTACATCGGCTGTTGTAATCACGAGTACTAACGGTCGGATGATCGTGCATCAAGCTGGCTGTACGACCGTTGTACCGGGCTTTACAGAGAAGTGTAACAAAATAAACAGAAGATTTTTATTTTTTTGGCAGAATAGAGATCCGAGGTTCACTTTACAAGAGAGAGACCACAAGAGCTTCCTCTAGTAGTGTAGAGATCTCTAAGGCTGCATTCACATCTCAGCATCGCTTTTTCTGGCGATTTGTAGTACATTTTGTTGGGCGTCTCTCTATCGTTTTCGCGCGTTTGTATGCAGCATTTGGCGTTTTTGTATTAGCCAGTAGGGAATACTTTTATCTATTGCATCATTTGTTGCTAGGTAGTTCAGCTTTTTTTAGCTTTTATTTCAGCCAAAAATTGCGGAAACAAGCGCGTCAGAATGCGCAAAAACACCGGAATCGCGCGTTTCCAATAATTTCTATGGGCTAGAAACGCTGTAATATGCCCGATTCGCGTGACAAAATACCTCCAGGACTAGTTTGAGCTCAGGGCGTTTGGCTTCAGGCGTTTTTGAGTGGAGCTGTGAACCATCTCCATAGAGAATCATTGATTTTTTTTTTTTCCCCTCCAGCGTTTTGTAGCTTCAGGCATATTCAAGCTACAAATCGCTGAAGTGTGAATGGGCCCTATTGGTGGCCACACACTTAACAATTTCATCAAGCAGTTCTTGCAGAATCCAACAATATGATCCAATCTATGAGAAACTTAGAAGTGTATTTATATAAAAAAAAAAATCACATTGCAGTTTGTCTGGTAATATACATTGTGTTATGTACATATGCATTCGCTCTGTGTGAATAGAGCAAAAAACGGCCACTTTATTAGGTACACCTGTTCAATTGCTTGGTAACGCAAATTGCTAATCAGCCAATCACATGCCAGCAACTCAATGCATTTAGGCATCTAGACATGGTGAAGACAACTTGCTGAACTTCAAACCGTCCATTAGAATGGGGAAGAAAGTGGTTTTGAACATGGCATGGTTGTTGGTGCCAGACGGGCTGGTCTAAGTATTTCTGGGATTTTCACACACAACCATCTCTCGGGTTTACAGAGAATGGTCTGAAAAAGGGAAAATATCCAGTGAGCAGCAGTTGTGTGGAGGAAAATGCCTCGTTGATGTCAGAGGAAAATGGGCAGACTGGTTTGAGATGATAGAAAGGCGACGGTAACTAAAATAACCACTCGTTACACCCAAGGTATGCAGAATAACATCTCTGAATGCGCAACTGTTTGTCCTGAGACTGACCAAGCAGAAGTAATGTAGAGGCTGATACTCTCCCTTCTTCCTCTGCATTCCTCTTGCCGCTTGTCTCTTTGACAGGTGTCCTTTTCCACACATCCGGGAGCCCAGGGCCGCAGCCACGGCCATCAGCAGCCCGGCTCCCTCCTCCTCCTCCACTGCTGCCAATGAGAAAGCGTAGCGGTGGCTCGCGCATGCGCAATAGGGGCCTGCCCATGCAGCCAAACGGCTACACGTCTAGGTTCCCTTACCCTCAATGCCGGCGGCAGCACTCGTCCAGCTGATCTGAAGATCAGTGGGCGGTGCCGACATCGCTGGACTCCAGGACAGGCAAGTGTCCTAATGTTAAAAGTCAGCAGCTATTGTATGTGTAGATGCTGACTTTTAATTTTTAAAGGAGTGGAGGTGGACCTCTGCTTTAAGATGGCAGTTTTTTTTCCTAGGGGCATTGTTGGATTTCTGCGGGGGGGAGAGGCCTCATATCTAGGAAGGAGATGGCCTCTTCAGAACAGCCACTTGTCTCGGCTGTAAGCACTTTCCTGAGACAGGCGACAGCAAGAGGAATGCAGAGGCTCACATGCCCCTTTCCCTCTGCATTCTTCTTGCCACCACTTGTCTCAGGAAAATGCACAGAGCTAAAACAACTGCTACTATAAGTAACCGCCTCCTTCCTAGCTGTGTTCTCGCACAGCCATGGGGGAAATAAGGGGGAGCCCAGTCCGATCTCATATCCAGGGTTAGGAAGCGCCTAGAAGCACGGAACAAAGTACTACGTGTTCTTTGTCCCATGGGCGAAAGAACAGTAACAAGAATAAATAAATGATTGCTCTTTAGGCTTCATGCACACAGGACGTTAAAAAAAAGTCCTAAAAACGTTAGTAGCTTATCAGTGATTTTTTTTTTTTCAGCTTTTTGATCGTTTTTGCGGTGGCGTTGAGCGTTTTTAGCACTGGCATTTTTGAGCGGTTTTTTTTTTTTTGTGTGTGTGTTTTTTCCAATGGATACAAAACGTCCAAAAACGTTGATGAGCAGCGTTATTGAGCGTTTTTTGGGATTAGAGTGTTTTTACAGCTGAAAAACGTCTCTCAGAACCCACTGGTCTTGGTTTTTTTTTTTTACAGCTCAAAAATGTCCAGTTGATAACAGCCTAAGTGTGCATGAACAAAACGTCTGCAGCTGAAGACAGCCGCTGTAAAACAGTCAAAAAATGTCCTGTGTGCAGGAGGCCTAAGGCCTCATAAGCACGGGAGCTTTTTAACGCCACGTTTTTTAGCAGCTCTCCATGTTATTCAATGGCGCAGACGTTTTTGAGCTGTAGAGGGCGTCTGCATTATTAAGCTGTAAATCTAACGCAGGACCTGGGCGTTCCGAGGCTGTGGCGTTTTGATGCTGAGTTGGCAAAACGATCACTAACGCGCATTGACACCATAGCGACGTTAACCAGCGTTTTCAGGTTAAAAAATAGCAGAGTAATGTTTTAAAAAAAAAAAAAACGCCTATTGACGCCAACACTCACTAACGCTAATTAACGCCGATACAAAACGCCGACGAAAACGCGATTTTTGCCTGATGTCGGTCCCGATGTTTTGCTACTACAGACGTTTTTTACAGCCAAGTTTTTTAGCATTTTTTTGCAGCTCTCCATGTTATTCAATGGTCCAATAAAAACGCTGAGGTTTTTGAGCGGTAGAGGGCGTCGGGGTAAGTGAGCTGTAAATAGAACGCTGGACCCGCGCATTCCGAGGCTGTAGAGTTTTGGCGTTTTTGACGCTGAGCCGGCACAACCCTCACTGACACCATACCGACCTTACCAGGGGTTTTTAGGTTAAAAAATAGCAGAGGAATGTTTTTTTTTTTTTTTGTTTTTTTTTAAAAAAAACGCCTATTGACGCCTCCGCTCATTAACTCGCATTAACGCTGATGCAAAACGCCGGAAAAAACGCAGATTTTTCCCTTACGTCGGGGCCGACATTTTGCTTATTTTTTCTCATACGCCTGTGTGTGTGAGGCCTAAGGCCTCATACACACGGACGTTCCTTAAAAAATAAACAAAACGTCGGGCCCGACGTCAAGGAACAAAAATCTTTGTTTTTCGGCGTTCTGCATCGGCGTTGGTGAGCGTAGGCGTTTTTTAAAAAAAAAAATCATCCCTCTGCTATTTTTTAACCTAAAAACGTCGGCGTCAAAAAACGCCGGTTAACGCCGGTACAATATTAGTTGGTGTTTTGTGGCGTCGGCGTCAAAAAATGCCAAAACGTTACAGCCTCAGAACGCGCTGGCCGTGGGTTCTAGTTTCAGCTCACAAACGCAGACGCCATTTACAGCTCAAAAACGTCAGCGTTTTTATGGGACCATTGACTAACATGGAGAGCTGCAAAAAACGTCCGTGTGTATGAGGCCTTAAAGTTAAAGGCCTGCCTAAGAGCAGAGTGCAAGATGTCCAGTGTGTGCGATAGCCAGAAAAAGCCTTCCTGTGCCCCTCTCTGGTTTAGTTTCACTTGGGGACTACTTTACCTACTACATATAGCTAATGATTAGGGTACCTTGGCCAGGCGGGTTATGGAGCTTTGTCACAATGTTTGGATTTAGTCACATTTTTTACACAATTGTTGGCACCAAGGTTGTTGACGTATTACAGAGATAAAGTATTATCAGTGCCCACACTGCCATGATAGTATGAATCGCTTTGTAATTGAATTATCACTCTTATAGTATCAGTGCGGGGATTACGGCTGAGCTGCCGTGTTAGGAGGTTAACCGTTAAGTGGAGGTGAAGTTTTAGATAAGTAACTTAGCTTTTGTTGTTGTGAGCGTGATAAAAGTACTGAAACAACACATGACGTATCTGCACTGGAGGTGGTGATCATTGTAAAAAAAAATTTTATTAAAGTGATCGTAAAGTGTATTTTCTTTTCAAATAATAAACATGTTATACTAGGGTGCCCCGTGGCGCTCCTGGCACTACCTGTGCCCACAGGTCTGTGGATCCGTGGAACCACAGTGCCCACAGGTCTGTGGATCTGTGGAACCACAGTGCCCACAGGTCTGTGGATCTGTGGAACCACAGTGCCCACACGTCTGTGGATCTGTGGAACCACAGTGCCCACACGTCTGTGGATCGGTGGAACCACAGTGCCCACACGTCTGTGGATCGGTGGAACCACAGTGCCCACACGTCTGTGGATCGGTGGAACCACAGTGCCCACACGTCTGTGGACCGGTGGAACCACAGTGCCCACGCATCTGTGGATTGGTGGAACCACAGTGCCCACACGTCTGTGCGTCGGTGGAACCACAGTGCCCACACGTCTGTGCGTCGGTGGAACCACAGTGCCCACACGTCTGTGCGTCGGTCGAACCACCGTGCCCACACGTCTGTGGATCAAAATTACGATCCATCTAAAGGCAGCTTTAGGCATATGCAAAAAGTAGGAATATACTATAGATGTTTCATTAGAACCCTCCAGAATTCTAATGTGAGGATGAATATTCAGATTCTATAGGCTCAGTGACCTAGTGGTGTCTTTTTTACATTTATATAGCTTAAAAATCCAGGAGCCGATTGTAACTGAATTGCACAATGACTTGATAAGCTTGTTATTTTTGAAGCTACTTTTGTAAGATAAAGCCGGACATACATGGATGGAAATTCAGCCCGTTGGGCACCATGGTTGTACACAAGTTGATCCATCAATCGAATTCTGCACAGCCATCCTGTTGGATTTTTACTGAATGATTATCATTGCTGCCAGATGTAATCTGGTGAAACTAATCATTGTGTTCTGCCAGCAAGGAAGGCTCTCCACAGGTGGAAAACAATAGCACTGCGGGAGGGATTCCCCCATCTACACTGACTGCATAAATAGGGGAATGGAGCAGTTCCACCCGTGGTGGCAGGAAAGAAAATTGCCTAATCCATGCCTGCCTAAGCTGTGTATTGGAGCTGTGCTCCGGATCAGATACTTTTCTTCCTGTAAAAGGATGGGCAACGCCATAGCAGTCCTGTTTAACTGGAAAGAGATATTTAATCTGCACACAATGCATCATCGTTACATGTAAAACCGGATGTAGTGGTTGTGGGATTAAAGCAAAACTGCGTGCAAACACATTACAGTAGAACTAAAGGCGTTTGTGTTTTTTTTTTTTTTTGCTTTTTTTTTATTATTGGATAAAAAAAAGCTGGCCATACATTATACAGTTTTCTTGTTCCATTTTCTTTAGATTTACCATAAACTATGTAGTGCAAGGGCCCGTCTGATTGCATACAAATTGAAAGTGTTTTAGATTTGCCATCTGTGTCCCATAGGGGGCATTTCCCTTCACTTCCTGTCCCATAGCCAATACAGGAAGGGAGAGAAAATCTCTCCCAAAGCAAGAGAATCCCAAGTGGTCACCAGGACTAGTGTCCCTATTGGAAGATTACTTCTCTATTTTTCTTTCTGGTGTCAACCCAAAATTCAAATTTTCTTTTTACTTTCAATGATAATGGTAAACAGGACAAATAGAGAGGGTGAACCTCCCTAATAGGGGTCACAGACAGCAATAAAAACTGACATGATCTAATCCCTCTCCACTTTATCCAAAACTAGAAAAAAAGTTTTGCCCGTCCAAGCGGATCTGCCTGCTCAGCACGGAGTTCTCTGCACTGATCCCCGCTGAGCAGGCGAATGATCGATCCGTGTCCGCTCCACTACGCAGAGTGGACACATACATAGTGCGCTGTTCTCTATGGGGCGGTCGGATGAAAACTGACTGCATGGCCATTTCCATCCGATTGTCATCCAATCCACCGGACCGATGGTGAACTTATCCCCATCCGTCTGTTTTTAGCGGAACGGATGCCAGCAGGTGACAGCGGATGCATGCCTGCTGATATCCACCACCCCAATAGAGAACAATGGGTGGTCCGATTGGGTCTGTCTAAAAAAAAAAACAGGTGGAGCTGATCGGTCCACTGATCTGAAAGGGTCCTTCGTTATATAACAAAATATGTAATATATTGATGTTGCTGGACAGCATCAATCCAGCGATGTCCACTAGAGCTTTGCCTATCCGGAAACTCGCACTCTTGATTTGCTTTTGGCACAGTGGGAGCCATTGCTGTCAATCACAGCCAGTGAGCCAATCAGGAGACTGAGGGGGCAGGGCTGAGCCGCAAATCTATGTGTGAATGGACACACAGAGCCGCGGGTCAGGAGTGCACCTGTTTGGGTGCCCCCACAGCAAGCTGTTTGCTGTGGGAGCACCTGGTAGGAGGGAGGGGACCAGAAGCACCAGCGTAGGACCCGGGAAGAGGAGGATCTGGGCTGCTCTGTGCAAAACCATTACATAGAGCAGGTAAGTATAACAATGCTTTTTTTTAAAAAAAAAACGAAAAAAAAAACAAAGCTTTAATATCATGTTCAGGAATCTGTGGACGTCGGGGTCCACCCTCCCTATCGTTGAACATATGCCTTACGTGGTTGACAACAGGTTAGGTATAGAGTATTTCATTAAGGCACAACGATCTGGTGGTATGGGTTTTACACATTTCCCAAGCATGCTTTTTATACCATTATATTAAATATGTTTTTTATATATTGCCATCTCATTCCTCTTCAGATGAAGATGTCCATGTATCTGAAGACTTGCACAAGAAGGTGAGAATTCTCTGCTGGGTTATGACCGGACCTCAAAACCTGGACAAAAAGACCAAACACGTTAAGGCAACCTGGGCTCAGAGGTGTAACAAAGTCTTGTATATGAGCTCTGAAGAAAACAAAGACTTCCCCACAGTGGGGCTGGACACAAAGGAGGGCAGAGACCAGCTTTATTGGAAGACAATCAAGGCCTTCCAGTACGTTCACGACCATCACCTGGATGAGGCCGACTGGTTCATGAAAGCCGACGATGACACGTATGTCGTGGTGGACAACTTGCGTTGGCTTTTGTCAAAGCATAATCCAGATGACCCCATTTATTTTGGAAGGAGGTTTAAGCCCTACGTGAAGCAGGGGTACATGAGCGGTGGGGCTGGGTACGTGCTCAGCAAAGAAGCCTTGAAGAGGTTTGTGAATGCCTTCAAGGAAGAAAAATGTACCCACAGCTCCTCGGTGGAGGATTTGGCACTTGGGAAATGTATGGAGAACATTCATGTCAAAGCGGGAGATTCCAGAGACACCAGCGGGAAGGAGACCTTCCACCCGTTTGTTCCAGAACACCATCTTATCCAGGGCTACTTGCCAAGGACTTTCTGGTACTGGAATTACAATTATTACCCTGCCATAGAGGTCAGTCTCTGAAGTTATTTACTGTTGTATCTGTATTGTACTATAAACTTTTGGGGGGCGATTTTGCGTAGAAACATTTACATTCCTCTCTTTCTCCAGAGGAGCTTGCAGTCTTATATCCTACACTAGGGTTGCACTGATACTGTTTTTTAGCGTCGAGTACAAGTACCGATACTTTTGGTCAAGTACTTGTAAAATACCGAGTACCGAAACCTTTGCGGTGCGCTACAAAGAATCACTTTGAGCAGCAATGCGGTGAGATTCCTGTTTGAATCAGATGCGGTTTCCCCCACCAGTCCTGTGTGAGTCCAGGCTGAGGTCTCACAGGAGCGGTGGGGGGGGAAACCACATGTCATGCGGACAAGAATTGCACTGCATCCCTGTTCAAATCACATAAGATTTGCAGCAGTGCGATTTAAGCCCATTCATTTTGTATGGGCTCAAATCATACCGCAAAGGTATCTGTTTCAGGTATCAGAGCATTTGCATGAGTCCTCGTGCAAATGCTTAGTATCGGCACCGATACCAATATTGGTGCAACCCTATCATACACATTACAGGGCAAATCAGCAACACATTTTTTGCATTACTATAAAAGTGGTTGTAGACTCTTGCATATACCCATTAAAGCAACTGGCCTCAGGTGATGATGTATAGAGAAGTAGCAAAACCTCCTACATAAGTTGGACATGTTTATCTGCAGCCCTCTCCTCTACAGCCTTCTAAAACACACAGATCAGGGATTTTTCTCAGCTCCAGCAACCAGGGGACAAGGATCTGATGTCACGTACAGCATATAGCAAGGAGATGAGTGTAATCTGAGACTTGAGTGGAGGGAAAGGACACCCCCTCTACTAGGAAAACATGCAAAGCTGAGGCTGTCGATCACTTTCTGTGTGCTAGAGGCTAAGAGGGCAGGGTTCTGTGGTGTGGATAACTTGTCAGAAGTGACTCATGCAGAGGAATGACAGAGCAGACTGAAAGCACACTAGGTGCTCTGGATTGAGGCTAGTACATGCTATGGAGAGAGATGCTCTGTTCATTTTTCATTTTAGAGGTTTAAAACCACTTTAACCATTTGCTTACTGAGCACTTCTAACACCATCCTGACCAGGCCTGTTTTCAGCTTTCAGTGCTATTGCACTTTGAACAACATTTGCGTGTCTCAAAATGTATAATTTTTTTTTGAGACAGAGCTTTCTTTTGGTGTTATTTAATCAACGCTGGGTTTTTATATTTTGCCAAAAAATTTAGAAAAGAAAAACAATTTTTTTAGTTTGTTATAAAATTTTGCAAATACAGTAAGTAATTTTTCTCCTTCACTTATGGGGCTGCACTGATGAAGTGGCAATGATATGTGGCTTCCCATTGGAATGTGCAGCCAAGCTTACCTAGGAAAGCTTTGTCCTTCGGAGTGTAATTTTTGGCTGCAGCCCCAGAGTTCAACTCCGTGAAGAGCAAGTGCGTAAAAAGACAATGATCCGCATTTACTGCTGATCACTCACCCACCACTTGTGTCATTAGGAGGTTAATCCTTGAGACTGCTTTAGGATAATACTAATGAAAGATGATTAGTCAGCCATACCGAGCTTGGGGAGTCGGGGTGTATTATGCTGGGACAAACCCTATGTTATGCACTGTATAAGGATCTTTTATCCAATGCTTACCTGTTGCTTTACAGCAATCCATTGTGGGGCTTGTCGTTCCACCATAGCTTGAGCTTTGTAAGCTGTAAGCGTACCTAATAGTTTACCTGTAAAAGATGTGTGGATATACTTACCTTTCCCATGGCCTATGTATTGAAAACCCGAGGCTTCTCCACCTCCCAATCTCTTCAAATAATCAACCTGTTGGATGGGGAGGCAGAATCCACCGGAAGAAACCACAGCTGCTGGCTGGAATTCAAGTATTCTACACATCTGGACACTCTACACAAAAATGTTTTCTTTCTTCTGAAGTGCCCTAAGCTGAATGTAGGAAGCTGGGTATGTAAATTGAGACTTTCAGCTTTGGTACGTTCCCTTCAATGTGCGGGGAGAGTAGATGGTACGGCTCCATTTCAATGGGACACTATTTCAACCTCCCCTGAACAATTTTTTTTGACAGCTAGAAGCAGGCGTCTAAAACGTCCGTTTTGCCGCATTTTGCATTCCGCCTTTAGCCGCGTTTGCGTCTAGGAACGTTTTTAAAGGAAATTATTATTTTTTTTTTAATTTTAAATGGAAACACCTGTAAATGAAACAGTCCTAGATGCGAGTTACCACGTTTAGGTGCATTTTGCAAGCTGTTTGGTGGTTCAAATGCCTCTGAACTGGCGTCTGAACCCATTTTTTTTGTGTTCCAAAAAAGGCCTTTAAACTCAACTGCCTGCAAACTATCTTAAATGTAACATACAAACATACAATATCCGTGCTGAAAGCTAAAAAAACAGCAGCTGACAAAAAAATTGCTTGATCAATAATTAAACATATAGAAAATAGTATTGCAGCGCTAAAAACGTTCAAATATACAGTCCATAGAGGATCTGCAGATGAAAAGGGAGTCCCAACACCAGCACTTGTGCATAGAAAAGGAAGGAAAACACAATCCACCAGCGTGTCCAGCAAGTCTCCTTACCAGAAAACCATGGGAAAATCGCATGTATAACTCAAATTTCCTTCATACATCAGGCCAGTCAGAGGGACATCCTTTGCAGACACCTCTTCATGTAGCATACTTAGTCGGATACAGCAGACTTATATTAGAAGCAACCCTCCTCTACAGCTCTCAACAACCATATAGAGGAAAACAAGGAAGCCAATAGTGAAGCCGGCCAGGGTAAAAAGTATAGCTTTATTTAGAAATGCCTACTTACATTCCATATAAAAATTCAAACTTGTATGAGACACCATGGCAAAGACAAACGTGCTGGGTATTGAGCAACGTCATCTTACTCGTTTCATCCAATAGGATTTTGTCCTACGAAAGGTGCGGCTACCATACACAGCACTTTATTAATATACAAGAAATAAGAGTGTAGAGCGCATCGCGTCACCGCCAGTGAGCTCCAAAGACCGGAACCGGAAGTGATTTCACAGGCACACATCCTGAAGTGCTCCACAGTAGTAGAGCATACCAAGAAATGAGCCAATCAGCACAGTGGAGTGCAAAACATCAGTATCAATGCGCTCCCCCGACCGGAACCGGAAATGAGCATCCTGGAATTCATCACAATAAAAAAGCCTCTCAAACAGCTAGTAAATCTACACAGATTTAAAACGCTCAGCGTTATTCCAAAAAACACATATTGAGGCTATTATACGTTATGGAGAAGAATTCATTTAAGCATTCAAATATAAAAATGTCATTAAGAAACAGACCATAAAACGCATCGTCGTCTGTACAATCCACACAAAAATAAAAAAGGGACTCTGCTGAAAATAAAAAAAAAATTATTAAAATAGACACACTCCTTTTTACTCCTTTCACACCTCTGACGAAATCCTGTTTGATGAAACGCGTCAGTAGACGTTGCTCCATACCCAGCACGTTTGTCTTTGCCATGGTGTCTCATATAAGCTTGAATTTTTATATGGAATGTAAGTAGGCATTTTTAAATAAAGCTATACTTTTTACCCTGGCGGGCTTCACTATTGGCTTCCTTGTTTTCCACTATATGGTTGCTGAGAGCTATAGAGGAGGGTTGCTTCTAATATAAGCCTGCTGTAACGCATTTCAGGAGTATATATTTCAGTCCTTTCTTCAGGGGCAATACAGCAGAGAAGGTTCTGAGGCTCATCACTCATAAAGACACAAACCGCAGTTAGGTCTGCCCCAAGCAGCTGGAAAAACTCCCAACTCAATGTAGCTCCTCCAAGGGGAGCAATTAGCCAGACCCGGAATGCTTCACACAAGAACTCCCATAGGTTGGTCCCACCACACAGCCACTCCTCTATGTGGGCACAAATAGGGAATATATATGTGTAAAACATATACAGTCCAACTAAAGAGATTCCAAGTGGAACATAGCATTCCAGGCACAGGTGGAGCAGCAACCTTGCTCTAATAAATTTTGCATATTTTTTTATAAATATATATTGTGATTTGCCCTTAAAGTCCTATGTATCTGAGGGTACCCATTGTACTAGAAAATCACTTTTAAGGACCGTCCGCTAGTAATGTAATGCAGATGGGTGACCTGTACTGGCAAAGCAACGTACTGGTATGTCTCTGCATGTTTTCGGGTTTAGGGCATGCACATGCGCACCCACTGCCGTCACCAGCTGTGATTGTACACAGCTGGAGTCTGTTAGTAGGTCCCGGCCAATGATTGGTGGCTGGTACCTGCTGATCGGCTGTGTCCTATTAAAGCCCAGAGCCCTGTTGATAATCAACATAGGGCTCTGTATACAGGGAATGATCTCTGTTTCTTATCCCTGCAGAGCGATCTTTAGTAAAAAGCAGCACACTATACACACATTACACATTGTTGGGCACACATTTAATGTTGTTAACCCGTTAACCTAGTTGTTAACCCCTTTCCAGCCAGAGTCATTAGTGTATAATATTAGCACTGATCACTGTATTAGTGTCACTGGTCATGTCAGTGGCAGTTAGTTCCCACCTAGTGGCAGTTAGTGTCAGATTGCCCACCGCACTATCGCAGCCCCATTATAAGTCACGACTCACCGCCATTAGTAGTACAAAAAAAAAATCCAATTTATTTCCCATACTTTGTATGCGCTATAACTTTCACGCAGACCAATTAATATACACCCATTGGGATTTTTTTTACCAAATACATGTAGCAGAATACAATTCATGAAGCAAGTTTATTTTTTTATTGCATGTTTTATAGCAGAAAGTAAAAAAATATTGGTTTTCTTTGCTACAGAATTATTGGTCTTTTGTTGTTTATGTAATAAAAAAAAAATAGAAAACACAGTGGTGATCAAATACCACAAAAAGAAAGCTCTGTTTGTGTGAAATTATATAAATTTAGTTTGGGTACAGAGTTGCATGAGTGCGCAATTGTCAATTAAAGTAGCGCAGTGCTAAATGGCAAAAAATCGCCTGGTCATGAAGGGGGTAAATCCTTCCGGAGGTCAAGTGGTTAAAAGAAGGGGGGGTGTTTATTTTCGCATTTATTTTCAATGTGACACTCTACAGGTGATGCAGTCTGAAGTTGAGTTGAAATAATCTACAGGATACGCCACATAGGGGTATATTTTTGTTCAGCAAGTCAAAGTCAATAGAAGTATAATTGGTTCCTATTCTTTCTTCCCCATTCCAGGGTCCCGGCTGTTGCTCCGACTTGGCAGTCTCCTTTCATTACGTAGATGCTACAACAATGTACCAGCTGGAGTATCTGGTGCATCACCTCCGTCCCTACGGCTACAAATACAGATACGACCCTGAGACTCAGAGTCCACCTGAGCCGATCGTAAAAGAGGCAGCCGCCAAGGAAGTGAAGATCGAATGAAGGACAAAACTTCTTTCCAGGGAAGATAAAGTGCACTGAGGTATAACCTGGAAAAGCAGCATCTGGCCCGGATCCACACAAGAGCACGCCAGTGACTATCACAAGTTGTTTTATAATTGGATCGATCACATAGGAGACGTTCCTTCCAGTCTGTGCAATGTTCCGGATCCTTTTTATCTCATTGGTGACATTTCTAAGATCCATTTTGGAGATCATGTGAAGTGGTTAAACACAAGAAACTTTTTTTGGTTGACAATCATGCGCTTGTACATATCTTGTACAAAATATTCAAACGTTAATTTGTTTTCGAATGAATTGTTATGAAGACATATCGTGCTTCAGAGAGGCATATCTGACATAAACGGGTAATATATGAAATTGCCTGTTGTGTCTGTATTTTTGGTGAAGTTATAATACAGATTACTAAATGAAAGTAGAACTACGAGTGGAACCAAAAATGGCATATATGAAGCTGTCTGTCACTTACCTTACAGCCCAAACGTAACCCATATCCCTTCCGGTAGTGCTGCACCCACACTGCAAGGGTTAGTTGCCCAGTTAGGTCTAGGTGATTTATTAAAGTATATTTACTTACCCAATCCTCCGCACTGCTAGACCGGTCACTGCAGCATCTTCTCTCCACACTCCAGCAGTCTAAGGTCCTGGCGTCACCGACACCATTCCACAGCCCTCTGTTGGAGTGTGATGACATCAAGGGACAGTCCGTTGCCGGTACGTGGGGGCGCATCATCTGCCAGCGAAGTGGTGGATCAGGTTAAAACGCTTCTCCTTTCTCCTAGACTAATAGAACAGTTAACCCTTGCAGTATGGCCCCACTGTAATGGATAATTTTCAGAGTTCCTGGAGTTGGGCTTTAAAGTATACAGCCAATTTTTTTTTTTTTATAGTTTTAGAAGGGGAAAGATTGGAACCCCTTTCAAATTCTTATTTTTTGAAGTTGGAGAGGAACTTAAAGCAGAGCTCCACCCAAAAGGGGAAGAGCCACTTGTTTGCATCCTCCTCTCCACTACCATTTGGCACCTTCCAGCTGACTTTGCCGCTGACAAACTCAGCCGGAAGTTGAAGCTGACTTTGCCGCTGACAAACTCAGCCGCTTTGCGCATGCGCAGTAGGGAAACGGTTGTGAAGCCGCAAGGCTTCACTGCCGGTTTCCCTTAGCCAACATGGCAGCGGCAGCACCTGAGAGACGATTAAAAAATCTGCTCGTGTGAAACCCGCTGGATTTGTGGACAGTTAAGTGTCCTAATATTAACAGTCGGCAGCTACTGTATTTGTAGCTGCTGACATTTAATTTTTTCTAAAGGAACCTAGAGCTCTTCTTTAACCCCTTCCTTACCGGGCCATTTCTGACACTCCTCTCCTACATGTAAAAATCATCATTTTTTTGCTAGAAAAATACTCAGAACCCCCAAACATTATATATGTTTTTTTAGCAGGTACTCTAGGGAATAAAATGGCAATCATTGCAACTTTTTATATCACACGATATTTGCGCAGGAATTTTTCAAACGCGTTTTTTTTGGAAAAGAAACAGTTTAGTGAATTAAAAAAATACAAAACAGTAAAGTTAGCCCAATTTTTTTGTATGTTGTAAAAGAGAATGTTACGCCGAGTAAATTGATACCCAACATGTCATGCTTTAACATTGCGAACACTCGTGGAATTGCGCCAAACTTTGGTACTTAAAAATCTCCATAGGCGACGGTTTAAAATTTTTTACAGGTTACATGGGAAATCTTTTTTAAT
>BLSH010110553.1:1710169-1726485 GCA_018402905.1 Glandirana rugosa | reverse complement strand
CTGGTGGTACCTCGGGGGGAGGGGCCCTGTGGTACTCCTCCGGTGGGTCCTGGTGGTCCCTCTGTTGTACCTCCGGCGGGTCCTGGTGGTCCCTCGGGGGTGATCTGGAGGTCCATTCCCGTTATGTCACGTGACATCCCTACCGTGACACGGGTATATACAACGGACGGTCACGGTAGGGATAGTCACGATATACGTGGTCACGGGTGGTAACTGTGGATAGTCACTGGTGGACACGGTGGATAGTCACGGGTGGATAGTCACGGGTGGACACGGTGGATAGTCACGGCGTATAGTCACGGTGCATGCACTGTATTGCCCTTACCTGGAGGTCTAGTGGGGGCTCCCTGGTGGTCCTGGGCGGCCTCCATGTTGTCTCCCTGGTGGTCCTGGGTGGCCTCCTCATGGTGTCCCGGGGAGGGGGGCTCCATGGTGGTCCAGTGGGGTGATCCTGAGGGTGGCTGCGCTGATAAACGTTCAGTGCAGCTCCCCCCCCCCCCGTCAGAAGAGCAGCCGATCGGCTCTCCACTGCTCAGGTCTGCAGACTTGATTTGGGTTATTTTCACCAAATAAATGTAGCAGATTACATTTTCGCCTACATTTATGAAGAACAATTATTTAAAAATTGTATAACTGAAACAAAGAAAGCATGTCTTTTCTTCAAAATTTTCTGTCTTTATTAGTTTAGCAAAAAACAAAAGACCCTGTGGTGATTAACCACTTCAATACCAGGCACAAATAGAGCTTTCTTTTGGTGGTATTTGATAACCTCTGGGTTTTTTTATTTTTTGCGCTACAAATAAAAAAGACCGAAAATGTTGAAAAAAAATAAAGTTTTTCTCTGTTTCTGTCACAAAACTTTGTACATTTTCTCCATCAACTGATGGGCACTGATGAGGCTACACTGAGGGGCACTGATGATGCAGTACTGATTGGCACTGATGGGCACTGATGATGAGGCACATATATGCAGCACTGATGGACACTGATAGGTGGCACTGATTAGCACTGATAGGCAGCAATATCAGCTTGCAATGTAAGGTGGACATTCCCTGGTGGTCCTGGGTGGCATCTGAAATGGTCACTGAGTGCTATCCATGTTGGGCATTGTGCCCCTTACCTGGTGGTCTAGCATGGGCTCCCTGGTGGTCAGGGTAGGCTCCCTGGAGGGCTCCTTGGTGGTCCTGGGTGGGCTCTCCCTGATGGTCCCTGGGCAGGCTTCCTGGTGGTCCTGGGTGGCGATCCTAGGGGGGGTTTGCACTGATAAACAATCTCCTGTCAGGAGAGCCATCGGTCGGCTCTCCTCTACTCGCGTCTGCAGACGTGAGTAGAGGAAAAGACGATAAATGGCTCTTCCTGTTTAAACTGTGACCAGTCATGATTGGTCGTGGCTGATCACGTGGTAAAGAGCTTCCAATGGACTGAATCACCGCACCACCGAACGATAGACTGAAAGATAGACGTCCGGCATGATAACTGAACCACCACCCGGCCGTCATTTGTCTATAGGCCAGGCAGGAAGTGGTTAAATACCTCCAAAAGAAAGCTCTATTTGTGTGAAAAAAATAATATAAAATGTCATATGGGTACAGTGTAGCATTACCACACAATTGTCATTCAAAGTGTGACGGCGCTGAAAGATGAAAATTGGCCTGGGCAGGAAGGGGGTAAAGTGCCCAGTATTGAAGTGGTTAATCAATGTGCCATTATGATTAACCCATAAATCACAGGATGGAAAGCTTTTATTGGTTCAGGGATCTAGACCTGCTTAGCTATATTGAAGGGGAAAAAGTGGCCAAGTATTTTTTTTTCCCTCTATCTTGGATGTAGAAATGTGATAACTATTCTGTTCTTACTAGTTTCCCTATTAGATTGTATGGATTAAGGAGCAAAGCACTTTTTACAGAATGGGATGCCACTATATCAGCAGTAATGATGAGAATACCACCAATGTTATTAACATCCTACCGTTCTCTTGTCTTGTAAAACTCAGATGAAGAGAATTATGAAGTGAGCAGCGATGAAGAGCACCTTCTCTTTAAATGTTTTATATGCAGACACTCCTTCAAGAACCCGATTGTAACCAGGTAAGTAACCCTTGATAGAGTGAACACCAGAAATACCCTCACCTTTCAAACAGGATTCTCTCTAATCTCTGAAAACGTCACCTCTCTTCATGAGTTCACTTTCTTATTGTGCCATATGGCAAAGAATTGTGGCAACCCAGTTTTCCTAAAAAAGTATCTTGTGCCTTTCCGTGTATGGCATCAGTGTGGCACTTATGTGCCAGGCCATAATGCATGCAGATGTAGGAAGTAGTATTCCCTTTTTTCCTTTTAAAAATCATGCACAACTTGAAGCTGAACTTCAGGCAAGCAGATGAACACACAAAAGAGGTACATTTTACATAAATGTTTACATGGCAAGAAATGTATATTTCTGCCCATCCAGTCCTGAGATTTACTCAGCACAGCTCTGTCTGGCAGGGGACCTGGTTTTTGTATGCCTGCAGGTAAACAGTGGAAATAAACTCTTCTATCCTTTACAGTGGAAGAAAGTAAACAGCAGGGCGCTGAGGTCAGTATCAAATATAAAGCAATTTATTAAAATAGGCAGCACACTTACATTGAAGTTAGCATGGATAGGGAACACCTGAGACCAAGCAGCTGTGATCAGTGTGAGGCTGTAGGCATCCCTGAGCAGTGGCGTTCTATGCTGCACACGAGGATGACAGCTTTCACAACGCCTAGTGGATGTCGGGAGAGGAGTGTGCATGGCACGTTTCCAGGGACTTTGCCCCTTTTTTCAAACACATTTGAAAAGAGGGCAAAGTCCCTGGAGACAAGCCATGCACACCCACTTTCCTGACACCCACCAGGCATTTTGGCAGCTGTCATCCTCGTGTGCAGCTTAGAACGCCACCACTAATATCCACACCTTGAGCTAGCTGGCTCCCTGTCATCCTCGGTCTCTGTTTGCTCAGTGATGCCTATAGCCTTACACTACTCACAGCTGCTTGGTCTCAGGTGTTCCCTTTCCATGCTGTTTTATGCTAATTTCAATGTAAGTGTGCTGCTTATTTGAATACAGTGATTTTTATTTGATACTGACCTCAGCGCCCTGCTGTTAATTTTCTTACACATTGAGGTGATCTTACCCAGATCTTCTGTGGAAGCTGCAGAGTTTCCAGTTTCAGTCCCTTCTCTTGATCAGCTTTGGGAAACAGATCAATGGGTTTAGTTAAGCTTTAAATAACACTTACAGGCTACCCCCCTCTTGTGGCCTGTGAAAAGAGAATCGGTAGACTGATGTGCTCCTCTCTGTGTCATTCTGATATTTATTCATTTTAGGTTATATAGCGCTGTCAATTTGCACAGCGCTTTACATATATATTGTACATTCACATCAGTTCCTACCCCTCAAGGAGCTTACAATCTAAGGTCCCTAACTCACGTGCATACACATACTAGGGTCAATTTAGACAGAATCTAATTTACCTACCAGCATGTCTTTGGAGTGTGGGAGGAAACTGGAGTACCCGGAGGAAACCCACGCAGGCACAGGAAGAACATGCAAACTCCAGGCAGGTAGTTTCATTGTTGGGATTCGAACCAGTGACCCTTTTGCTGCCATACGAAAGTGCTATCCACTACACCACTGTGCCACCCTTATCTACACCTATTAGTATGTCACTTGTTATCACAGCAACACAACTTATAGTCTCTTTGTGCTGCTTCTCCCTGTCCCAGTCTAAGTTCTGCTGTACAGGGTAGATTGCAAAAGGCTGTTACCAAGTCAAATTTAGATATTTGCTCTTAAATAAATATGTGTAAATAAATACGGAGCTGTATTAATTTTGTGTTTTTTAGATCTGCCCCGAGTTGAGCTTTAAGCATTTGGTTTACTCATTGTACATGTATCTTTGTACTGCTGGAAGGCAGAAAAATATTGGATTGCAATAATAAGCAATGATTTCTCCTCATTTAGGTGAAAACACCAACTATGTGTCGAGCTGTGCCCTGCAACATTATCGGAAATCCAAATGCTGCTACGTGTGCAATACACAAACAAATGGTGTTTTTAACCTTGCTAAAGGTACGTATTGTGTTCTGTGTCCTGCCTACGACCAGCTGGGAGATGGATGGCGTTTTTCAGCCAAAAATTTGAGAGTAAATCACATTAGTTGTGGGATAGGGTGTTCAGTGTACTGTCAATGCCTGTCTGGGCAAAAAAAAAACAAGCATTATACCTGCGCAATATGTTTATTTTCCTTGTACAGTACAGAATATTATCTTGTGATTTAGCCAGAAACTCAGTGAGCTCTTCACTTTCTGTAGTGGACTGACAACGCTGAATCTGCTTTCCTTGAAATTCCGAGTGTTGTCAGTCCTGTCAATCTCTCCATTGCTAAACTTAACCCGTTCCTGCCCTTCCCTATCCCACTCCACATGCAATTGTAGATTTCTTTCCCAGTAAAGCAATGCTACTGACTTCTAAGAGCTTACACTACCTTTTGGGGTTGATTTCCTAAACCTAGAGATTGCACAATCTGATGCAGCTGTGCATAGAAACCAATCGGCTTCCAGCGACGAACACACAAAAGAGGTACATTTTACATACATGTTTACATGCCAAAAAATGTATATTTCTGCCCATCCAGTCCTTAGATTTGCTCAGCTCTGTCTGGCAGGGGACCTGGTTTTGGTATGCCTGCAGGTAAAGCGGAAATAAACTCTTCTATCCTTTGCAGTGGAAGAAAGCAAACAGCAGGGCGCTGAGGTCAGTATCAAATAAAAAGCACTTTATTAAAATAGGCAGCACACTTACATTGAAGTTAGCATGGATAGAGAACACCTGAGACCAAGCAGCTATGATCAGTGTGAGGATGTAGGCATCCCTGAGCCGTTCCTGCCCTTCTCTATCCCACTCCACATGCAATTGTAGATTTCTTTCCCAGTAAAGCAATGCTACTGCCTTGACTCCTAAGAGCTTACACTACAGTTTGGGGTTGATTTCCTAAACCTAGAGAGTGCAAAATCTGATGCAGCTGTGCATAGAAACCAATCGGCTTCCAGGGACTTTTTTTTTTGTCACTTTAACCTCCTCACATCGGTCGCACACATATATGTGGCTTCTCGGCGTGTGGGCCTTCATACATATATGCGGCCCTGTGTAAACCACTTACGCGGTTACCGGAAAGCTCCCGATGCATACTGGAGATTGGGAGCTTTCCGATCATGTGACCGCCAATCACAGTGATCACATGACACAAATACCCACCTCCTGGTGTTTAGAACCCTTAAAGCGGAGGTCCGCCTGCCGCCACCGCACCTTTAAGAACACATACAGTAGCTGCTGACTTTTAACTTTAGGACACTTACCTGTCCTTGGGTGCAGCGATGTCGGCACCGCCCACTGATCTATGGATCGGTGGATGAGTGTTGCCGCCGCCATCGAGGGTAAGGGAACCCGGACATGTAGCCGTTTGGCTTCACGGCCGGGTCCCTACTGCGCGTGCACGAACCGCCACTGCGCTTTCCCATTGGCAGCAGCAGAGGAGGAGGAGGGAGCCCGGCTGCTGACCGCCGAGGCCATCGGCCCAAGCTCCCAGATCTGTGGAAAAGGATACCTGTCAAAGACAGGTTCCCCCCCCCCCCCCCCCCCAAAGTGCCAAATGTGACACCTGAGGGGGGGAGGAAACCGAACAGCAGAAGTTCCACTTTTGGGTGGAATTCCGCTTTAAGGGGCTGGGTGGTGGCCAGTGGGGTTAAGTCTCCATTCACACTTGTGTGACTTGTCATGCGACTTTGGACACAAAGTTCCATGACAAGTCACAGCTCATTGTTTTCAATGGCACCTGTTCAGATTGGTGCGACATAAAGTCACAGCCTGCACTACTTTGATGTGACTTAGTGCCAGAGAGTGTAAAGAAGGATCAAAGTCGTTTTGGAAATCATGCAACTTTGGAGTTGTGCAAGTGTGACTGGAGCCTGATTGAATTTGCTGAAGTTAGAAGCTGATTGGCTACCATGCAGAGCTACACCAGATTTTACACTCTCCAGTTTTAGCAAATCCGCCCCATTGTGTAGATATGGGAGAATCACCTAGGCTATCCTGCTGGTCTCTCCTCCCAGTGAGTAATGCTATAGGGATAACATAAAAGACAAATGAATGGTGGGGAGGTTGAGTTAGGGTTATACCTATACAAATTGATGAAGATTTTCTTTGCCAAATGTTCCATTTTAGATCATAGATTATTTGGAAAGGTCCCAGAATTTTTTCTTTTGCAGTCAATTTTCATTGAAAGAGAGATGTATTTTCAAGGATACAGAGAAGAGAATGGGGGAAAGGGGATACAATGGACACACAAAGACTTCTTGATCTCTGCTAATAGGCCAGCAACAGTGACCGAAGTAATTGAATACATGTCACCAGAGTCGGAATACTCAGAGAGAAGACCATATATATATATATATATACATATACACACACACAGTGGGTACTCTGGAGCTCAGCCACAGTCAGGGGAGGGCTGGCAGCCTTAGGCCTGGGGGGCAAGTCCAGTCAAGTGGCCCATACAGCCGGTGGTGGCAAAGCGATGGATCTGGGAAAACAGTATAGAGTTTTCCATTATCACAAAAGTGGGGAGAGGACAATGTGGCCCTCCAGAGCCCCTGGCAGGGGCTGACTGCCAACTTTTGTCCCAGGGGTAAGTATAACCCAGAGGTCCATGGTACAGTGACTCGGCCCCACTCTCTGCCTCTTCCCTGCCTCCTCCAAACTCCCACCTGACACTTTCGTCATCCATGTAAATTTGCCTTTTCATTGCCAGAGCCTTTTTTGCGTTTTTTGCACACATGTTTAAAAAATCATTTTAGGCCTGAAGATTACACAAAACTCCCAAACATTATGTATTACTCAAAGCCGACACCCCAGAGAATAAAATAGTGATAGTTCCAATTTTTTGTGTAACATGATATTACAGCAAATTTTCTGTATAAAAACACACAAAGTGAATTTCAAGGCAAACAAACGCAATAAACGACCCAAATTTTTGGTAATACATAAAAGATTAGGTTGCACCGAGGAAATAGATGTCAACCCTTAATTTTGTGTGAAATGGCGACAAACTTTAGTACCCTATATTTTCTATAGGCAACGCTTCAAAAGCCCCCAATAGGTATCAGTTTAGTGTTACGGAGGAGGTCTTGTGTTGCTCTCATTCCTGCGTGTGCGGTAATATGGAACATGTGTATCACAATCAATGTTTTCATGTGTAGGCGCCCCTGACGCATGCGTTTACTTTCATACACGTGTATATGTAGGGGTGGGGAGCTTCACATTTTTTTGGGGGGGGGAAGGGGGTTTATATGCTTGGGTGTAATTTTTTTTTTTTCCAAAAAAACTAACTTTTTTTTTTTTACTAAAGTATATTTTTTTCATCACATAGGGGACAAAAAGTCCCCTATGTGATGATTTTAAGATGACATGAGGTGGGATGAAGAGAAGGGGCTGGTGATGGGGGACCCCAGAAGAAAAAGAAGATCTGGGCTTCTGTGTGCAAAACCCTGTTATTTTTATTAAAAAAAAAAAAAAACATATTTACAACCACTTTAATGCACAATGCTATTTGGAATATGCAGCATGAAGGGGGGTTCATGTATTGCCATTGGTCACTGATGCATTAGTGACCAGTGGCAGTTAATTAACCCATTAATGCTGCAGCATGAGGGGGTTAATCAACACTGACACCACTGCCACTAATGCAGCACAAAGGGGTTAATTAACTGCCTGGTCAATAAATGCATCAGTGACCAATGGCAATACATTAACCCCCCTCCATGCTGCAGCAATGTTCAGCCTCTGCTCGCTCACTTACCCACAGTGCATGTCCCCACAGGTAGCAGCAGCAGCAGCACTCCTCTTCCATCCTGTCTCCCGGCCTCTGACGTCACAATGGGCGGGACCTAGGGAGCTCCTGTCGAGACTCGGGCAGAGATCCCTGACAGGGAAATGGCTGATAATGATACACTTGCCGGCCGAGTGCAGGGATTGAACTCTGCGTATTCCTACCGCTCCGCTGCAGCTCTGAAAGCACAGCACTGTGCTGCGGTGGCCGGCAGGTGTACATCGTGTCTGGCCCCTCTTTCTCCAGCCCTGAGTGCAGCCTTTTTCTCAGGCATCAGATCAGCCCGGGGGGAGATTGCAACCCTGTCCCCCGGCCCAGGCCGCCCCTGGCCACAGTGATCTTTGGGTTCTTCTTTACCTCTCTCACCAAGGCTCTTCTCCGCCGATAGCTCAGTTTGGCCAAATGGCCAGCTCTAGGAAGGGTTCTGGTCGTCCCAAACGTCTTCCATTTAAGGATTATGGAGGCCACTGTGCTCTTAGGAACCTTAAGTGCAGCAGAATTTTTTTTGTAACCTTGGCCAGATCTGTACCTTGCCACAATTCTGTCTCTGAGCTCTTCAGGCAGTTCCTTTGACCTCATGATTCTCATTTGCTCTGACATGCACTGTGAGCTGTAAGGTCTTATATAGACAGGTGTGTGGCTTTCCTAATCAAGTCCAATCAGTAAAATCAAACACAGCTGGACTCAAATGAAGGTGTAGAACCATCTCAGGGATGATCAGAAGAAATGGACAGCACCTGAGTTAAATATATGGGTGTCACAGCAAAGGGTCTGAATACTTAGGACCATGTGATATTTACGTTTTTCTTTTTTAATAAATCTGCAAAAAATGTCAACAATTCTGTGTTTTTCTGTCAATATGGGGTGCTGTGTGTACATTAACCGCTTGCCGACCGCCGATCGGCATCTGACGGCGGCAAGGTGGTTCGATAACACGGATCGCCGTCATATGACGGTGGCCGCGAGATCGTGCCTAGTGAGCGCACGCGCGCCGCCGGAGGCACGCCCGCGCGCTCACTGTGTTCGGGGAGGGCCAGGGAGCGGGTGCGGCGGAGTCGATCTCCGCCGGCCACCCGCGATGCCCCCCCTGGAGTGAAAGAACGGAGGTCCGTGTAAGTAAACACGGACCTCCGTTCTGTGAAGGGGGAAGGGTTGTGATCACAGCCTTCCTCTACACGGAGGCTGTGATCGCTTCCCTTCCCCAGCTAGGGCAGTCCCCCCACAGTTAGAACACGCCCAGGGAACACTGTTAACCCTTAGAGCGCCCCCTGCAGGTTAACCCCTTCACTAATAAGAAAGCAACCTGATAATCACAAGATAAATCATATATGACCAACAAATTGCAAGCAGCGCTTTAAGCAGTCCTTAGTGTCATGAAATCTTCATGAATTAATCAAAGAACTGTCCATCCACTCTGAATTTATAATATGTGAAGGTCCTGGCCACCACCGCACCTTGTGTGAGAAAATATTGGGAGGACAAAACCCCCCTACGTGAAAAAACTCACCAAATGTCGCTGAAAAACTCGCGTTCGGGTTTAATGGTATACACCACTCCTTTGACAGACACCACTCCGAGTCCAGAACCAGCGTGTGCAACAATCAGTGGTAGCAATCAGGCTCACATGATAATCCACAAACGCACTTCCTCTGCTGTTCCTCCTCTTTGCAAACTTCAGTGCATATGTGGTCAGGATTTCCTTTAATAAAACGTGCTCACATAGTGCATGATCCACAAGTTTTATTTGTTACTTAATAACACACAAAACCCCCCATACAGATGTACACTCACACTTTAAAAAAGTACAATAAGCTTCAAAGTATAAAATTTCGGTTAGGGACTGATCCGTCTCACCACTCCTGAGCTTATGCGAACCAGCGCGAAGCGAAGCGGTGCTCCCGGGAACGGAGGAGTCCCAGCCGATGCAGACAGACAGCCCCCTTCACTGCCAATGGCATTTACACAGTAATCAGTGCATTTTTATAGCACTGATCGCTGTATAAATGCCAATGGTCCCAAAAAAGTGTCAAAATGGTCCGACATGTCCGCTGCAATATCGCAGTACCGCTAAAAATCGCAGATCGCCGCCATTACTAGTAAAAAAAATAAAATAAATAAAAACCCCAAAAATGAATTCTCATCATCCGTAAACGCGACCACTTTTGCGCAAACCAATCAATAAACGCCGATTGTGATTTTTTTTTATTACAAATATGAGGAAGAATATAAATCGGCCAAAACCGATGAAAAAAAATGTTTTTTTATATATTTTTTTTTTGGATTTGTATTTTAGCAAAAAGTAAGAAATTTGTTTTTTTTTTGCAAAATTGTCGCTCTTCTTTTGTTTATAGCGGCGATCAGAAATGACGCAGCGGTGATCAAATACCGCCAAAAGAAAGCTCTATTTGTGGGAAAAAAAGGACGCAAATTTCGTTTGGGTACAACGTCGCACGATCGCGCAATTTTCAGTTAAAGTGACGCAGTGCCGAATCGCAAAAAGGGCTCCGGTCCTAAAGCTGGAAATCCTTCCGGTCCTTAAGTAGTTAATGAGGAAAATAAATAAACTTAAATGATTTTAGCAAATGGCTGCAATATAACAAAGAGTGAAAAATTTAAGGGGGTCTGAATACTTTCCGTACCCACTGTATATATATATTCAGAAATATGTTCTCCATCAATATGCTTATATAAAGAAGATTTGACAGCTACCTTTGTTGGTGACAGAGGTGTAATATAGCAGATATAGAAAAGGAGCAGGGGAGTCCCAGGATGGCTCCTGTAGTCATATACAGCCCCCTTCTCAGTATGTCATGGTGGGCATGGGTGCACCTTATATGTCTTCTGGTGACTCCCCCCCCCAATGAGTCTTTTGTCTTCATAATGTTATATGAAACATTGCATAAGAGGGAGGTTACCGTCAGAGAAAACCTTCTGTTAAAATGATCAGTAGATCAGGGATTGCGGGAGCTGGCGTTATATGCAGAATCAACTTTTTCTGGTTAGATTCTGAAGTCTAAATCCAGCAGCCCTAGTCTCCTATTTCCGCTTCTTTCCAGCACTGCAACCTCCATTAGACTGGATGGCATTCCACACTTCTGGGAGTGTCAGATGTCTGTGTTCCCTGCAGCAGGTCATGGTTCCTTCCTGTCATGTAGTGACATAAGCATTAGAGGATGGAACCAAGATATATGGTAGGGGACACAGACGTTTGACACCTCCAGAAATGCTGGAAAGGAGGGGAGGAAGGGGACACAGCCTGCCAGAGAATCGAGTATAATACCTTTTATATATAATATACCTCTTTTAGTACAGGAACCCTTAATTGGGATATATATATATTTTTTTAACCTTGCAAGGTCACTTTAGAGTGAAAGTAAAGCGGAGTTCCAGCCGTTTCTGTGTTTTTTAAGAGTCAGCAGCCACAAAAAGTGCACCTGCTGACCTATAATAAACACACACTCACCTGTCCAGCGATGCGGCCACCTGAAGCCTCGCTTCTCTCCTACTCCACTCCTCGGCACCAGCACTGCAAGTGTGGGCACCCGGCTGTGACAGTTTGCGGCTTCACAGCTGAGTGTGCACTGCGCATGCACGTCCTGAATGTGACGTGACCCAGAAGATTTCAGGGAGGGAGGAGGAGGGAGGGAGGAGAACTTCCACTCGTGGCGCTCCGAGTGGAAGTGGGAGCTGGGTACCTGTTAAAACTTGGTGCCCACACCCCGCCCCCCCCAAAAAAAATGATATGCCAAACAGCATATCAGGGTGTCAGGAGTCTTTAACCACTTCAGCCCTGGAAGGATTTAGCCCCTTCCTGACCAGAGCCCTTTTTGCAATTCGGCACTGCGTCGCTTTAACTGACAATTGCGCGGTTGTGGGACGTTTTACTTAAACTAAATTGATGTCCTTTTTCCCCACAAATAGAGCTTTTTTTGGGTGGTATTTCATCCCTTATGCGGTTTTTATTTTTTGCGCTATAAACAAAAAAAGAACGACAATTTTGAAAAAAAAAACAATATTTGTTACTTTTTGCTATAATACATGTTGTATTGTATTTAATATTTAAGATACATAGTTTATTTTATCTAAATTATACTTACAAGTGCACTGATTGGAGGCTTGTTGTGTTGTTTAATTTAAGCAATTTTCTGTATCACTTATTATTACTTAACTGTTAGATTTTATGAGATGAAGAGAAAAAGAAAACGAAAAATCGAACCTAACATATTGGTCCAAAAAAGTTGGCATCATATATTGGCCATCGGCCGCCCCAATTTCTAAATATCGGTATCGGCTAGAGAAAAACCCATATCAGTCGACCTCTATTAGATAATGTGTAAAAACAAGAAACTTATAGAGTTTTTTCTTTTCAGGTGATAAATATATTGTAAAGCTGGGCTCCATGCAAACAGGTAAATATATGGGAGCTGTTTTACCTGCCAAACGAGACACGACCTGTAAGCATTTAACTGCAGCACAGAAAAATTGTGCCTTTTACCCTGCCACATAGGGCTGTGCTTTGTGACAAAACCGTGTAAATCTCAGGACTGGATGAGCAGAAATACAGCTGCTTTGGTAGGTAAAACAGCTACATACATATATATATATGTCATTATGTATTTAGCAGTTTGCCTTGAATTCATCTTTAAAAATAGTTACATGCAACCATTCTCATATTATTTGTTTGCCATTGGTGATCATAAGTGCCCATTCACACAGGGGCGACTTGCGCTCCGACTTGAGTCGGCCCAAGTCGCTTGACATTTGAAACCCCATTGAAATGAATGGGAGCCATCTTAATGTACACTACTGAAGTCGCAGCGACTTCAGAAAAGGTTCCTGCACGACTTATAGGCGACTTCTATCCAACTTGTGCCCATAGAATTGAATAGAAGTCACCTCCAAGTCGGATCCCCCATCTAAATGGAAACGACTTACAGTGAAAAGAAAATAATTTATCCAGTGTAACCCCCTCCCTCCCTGCTCTGATTGGCCAAAGGCAAAGTCGCCTGGCATGAAGTCGCGTTGTAAGTCACCTGAAGTCACGCTGAAATCGCCTAGCAAAGTCGCGCTGAAGTCGGGCCGCCCCGTGTGAATGCAGCCTTACAGAAGAAGATTAAGAAGAATTGGGTGAACATATTTAAAATTATTTTTTATTTTGGCAATAGAATGTGTAACAGAGAATCTCCATATCATTGTATAATACACCAGATGACTTATATCTGTGCATTGTTCACAGGTTTGTCCATGGTTTGGACTTTGAGGATTGTAGACATGCAAAGAGGTTTATAATCAATTTAAAAAACACCACAAAACAGCTGCTTTGTTGGGAGGGTGTATTAGAGAAAGAGGATTGATGGCTGTTACTATTTGGCTGTGTGAAGCCTTTAGGAAAACGATTGTCATGGTAGACCGATTAGACATTGGGCTCTGTATGAAGACTCATCCCTAACTTGTGCTGCAGCAATGTTGCTTCACATTCTGTCCCCTGATGGATGTGGTTGCGGTAGGGGTGATGGTCAGGTATCCCCTGATGAGCCCCATTCAGGATGGTGATGGGACTTTGCAGTGCTGTGATTTAGACCCATTGATGAACTGTCTGTGCATGGGAATCTGGTGGTTGTGCATCAAATCTGATTTAAAATGTGGGCCCTTTTAGTGAAATTATAGGCTTTAAAGAGGAGCTCCAGAAAATAAAAGCAGCTACAACTACTGTACCTGCTGTCTTTTAATATAAGGACACTTACCTGTCCAGGGATCCAGCGATGTCCTCAACCGAGCTGATTCTTCAAACGGCTTCAGGTGAAAACAATCTTGGATGACTCGTTAACTATCCATTAGTTTATTCTGATATTAAGTGTATTTATTGCACCTGTGCACTATTTAATTAATTTTATTTTTACTTTTATGTTTTTTTCACGATTGTGTTTTGCAATAATTGGGTCACTCAAGTTATATACATGAGTTTATAGTTTACTCATCATACTTCATATTTACACAGGAACACATGATTAGAGCACTTGGATCACTGATTACACTTTTCAGTTGTCTAATGCCTTTGGCAGCGCCATACCCACTATAATTTGTTTTTCCTTCATCTCTTGGGGACATTCCTCAGGTTTGTGTGGGCTAGGGTTGTCACATCATCCCTTTAATCCAGGACACATATTAATTACACAGGTTCTGAGGCTGATTAAGGTGGTAATTAAACTAACTTGGAGCCTTATCTGCATTAAATTTGCCTCAGAAACTGTGTAATTCATATGTGTCCTGGATTAAAGGGGTGATGTGGCAACCCTAGTGCGGGCAGTAGCCATCTTTCTTTCTTTTTTGGCCTTAGTTTTATCTGAGCAGCGCCATACCACACACTCTTTTATATTTCACCATAGAAAGATGATAAAATATCTTTGTTCAACTAGTTAGTTGATCAATAGAGCTGAAACTCCACCACTACTCCTCTTTTTTATTCATGCAGCCCAACAAACTGGAGAATGTCTCTGGGGCTCAATTAGGGTTGCCACCTCATCCCTTTAAACCCAAACACATATGAATTACACAGCTTCTGAGGCTAATTTAATGCAGATAAGGCACCAAGTGAGTTTAATTACCACCTTAATCAGCCACAGAATCTGTGTAATTAATATGTATTCGGTTTTAAAGGGATGAGGTGGCAACCCTAGGCTCAATAATAATAGAGCGCAGATAACACTACCTGCTCTCCAACCTGCCTACCTGCTTTTTGGGTAATACATTTCAATGCAGTAAACCAAATCAATGAAATCTCATATAAGCTCTAACATATTGTGTTATTTTAGAAGTAATTTTCAATATATGTAAATCTGCAGCTTTCATGAATAATCCCAGGTGATCCCGATTATACTTGTTCAGGCACTTCCTGTTATAGGGTGACAACTCTTTGTCCCCAGTCTCCCAATTGTGCACATTACACAAGCATGGCCACAGCGCAGCCCCTCTGAAGTTTGAAGAGCATTAAACTGGCCCTTTGTTATAAAAGTTTGGAGACTCTGGGTCTAGTAGAAAAAAAAATGGTAAAAAAGAAAACGAATGTGGTCCCCGCATCTAAGGACTGGTAAACGGCAACAATTTTTGTTCTTGACTTTAATCAGAACCGTTGCCGCCGGGACACTAGAGTGGCTGTGCACATCCCCAACCCCTCCCTCCCTCTGCTATCATAGGGATCGTGCAAGGCAGGGAGTGCTAGGTTAGGCTTCTGTGTGTGGAAGTGACAGCAGTGAGTGGTGGGCAATGGGCTTAGTGCTGGAGGTGGCGGAAAACCATTCTGGCTGAAAAAAAGCCCTGATTCTACAATTATACATGTTGGGGTGCTCAGATACATTTGTGTTTTATTAGGCTTCTTTTCTCCCACTAGATGGTGACAGTGCAGCATATGTATCATGAAATGGTGATAAAGAAGCCACGACTCTTAGGTAGGGTTGCCACATCGTCCCTTTAATCCAGGACACATATGAATTACACAGGTTCTGAGGCTAATTTAATGCAGATAAGGCACCAAATGAGTGTAATTATCACTTTAATCAGCCACAGAACCTGTGTAATTAGTATGTGTCCTAGATTAAAGGGATGATGTGGCAACCCTACTCTTAGGCCCGGTTCACTACACTGCGCTACAAGTTGCCCAAAGTCTCACTGAAGTTGCTTTCAAAACACCTAGCAAAGTCGCCCTGCAAGTCGGATCACCCCTGTTTGAACCAGCCGTTCCGTGTGCGGGGTCCGTTTTTGCTCAGTGGAGATCGATCTGCTGATCCCCACTGAGCCGACAGATGACCGATCCGTCTTCACAAACTCTGGGGACGGAGATGGATCGGTCAGAGCTCCGCTCTCCTCTGTGGGAAATAGGTAGGGTTGCCACATCATCCCTTTAACTGCTTCCCGACCGCGCGCCGTGTATTCACGGCGGCAGTCGGGGAGCTGGGCGCGAATTGCCGTAAATATACGGCGATTCGCATTTTGGCCACCAGGCGCGCCCGAGCCGCGATGAGCGGCTACAGGGAAAAGAAGGGGAACCGCCGATGTAAACACGGCGGTTCCCCGCCCTGTCAGTGGGGCATGGGTGATCTACTGATCCCTGTCACTGGGATCAGTTAGATCTCTCATGCCCATGTTAGCCCAACCCCCCCACAGTAAGAACACACCCAGGGAACACACTTAACCCCTAGCTCCCCCCCCCAGGTTAACCCCTTCACTGCCAATGACATTTATACAGTAATCAGTGGACATTTAAATTTCTGATCGCTGAATAAATTTCATTGGTCCCAAAAATGTGTCAAAAATGTCCGACATGTCCGCTGAAATATCGCAGTACCGCTAAAAATCGCATATCGCCGCCATTACTAGTAAAAAATAAAAAAAAAATAAAAACCCCAGAAAT
>BLSH010110553.1:1687992-1703087 GCA_018402905.1 Glandirana rugosa | reverse complement strand
TTGGGTGTTTTTTTGCAAAATTGTCGCTCTTTTGTTTACAGCGGTGATCAGAAATGATGCAGAGGTGATCAAATACCACCAAAAGAAAGCTCTATTTGTGGGAAAAAAGGACGCAAATTTTGTTTGGGTACAACGTCGCACGACCGCGCAATTGTCAGTTAAAGCTATGCAGTGCCGAATCACAAAAAGTGCTCTGGTCCTAAAGTGTGAAATCCTTCCGGGGCTGAAGTGGTTAATAATTACTTGCTAACACATATTCATATAATTGCACTATAGAGAGTTTATATTGATGTGTGGACCAGCGCTACCCACTCTATATCTGACAATTGTTTTTATTGATATATCAATAAATGGAGCAGCAGCAGTCTAGTAGAATACTTTCAGCACCCCCTTGTTTGGCGCTGTTATGCTGGTATTTTATTATGGCATTATTACACCCACTGATGCCAGGACATTTTCAGCCTGGCCCCTCTTAAGTGTGAAGGGCAGTGAATTGGCCCTTTGTTATGAAAGTTTGTAGACTTTTGGTTTAGTAAAAATAAGGAAAAAAAATGGAAAATGAAAACTAATGCGGCTCCCACATCTAAGGACTGGCGACACCACTTTTTCTTCATGCTTCTGTGCATCTCCACCACCAGGTGACAAACCCGCTCACCTTCATTATATAAACACTGCGCTTTTCTCATCATTCCCAATCATGTTACTCCTCAGGAATCCCCTGTTATCCCTCCTCAGCACACTCAGGATAAGCACACCATCCGCTCTCCAGCATCATCACAGAACCCGCATAAATGCATGGCATTATCCAGTACTGAAAGGGTTAACCACCCCTCCCCCGGCAGTGACAGCTGCTCATGTCACCCCCCACTTATCCTCATGTGTAATATGCTGCACCCACTTTTAGATTAAGCCCCCATCATCCCCCTCATACCAGATAAAAGTTCTAATAGAAATAAAGACAAACATTTTTTTTTCCATTTTGAATAGAGTAAGGGAGGGTTATAACCCCTATCGGGTTTTCTTTGCCATCTGTATCCCCATTGGGGGGATTTCCCTTCACTTCCTGTCCCATAGCCAAAACAGGAAGTGAGAGAAATCCCCCAAAGTGGTGGAATCCCTGGGTGTCACCAGAACTAGTGTCCCCATTGGAAGATTTCCCCTCTAATTCCTGTTCTGGTGACAACCCAAAATGTGGGATTTTCTTTCACTTTTAAGGATAGGATGTTCGGCTGAGGCTATCATGGACTTTCATGGTATTGTACAAAGGCTTGACATAAACAGCGTAAGTATAAAAAATTTAATTTATTACAAAAATTATTAATTTAAAACAGACATACATATAAAAAAGCATAAGCACCCTATAAAGCCACAGAGGCAGTGACACGAAAGGACAAACACTTTCAAGTTGTCACATAACATCTGTGTATCTAGCGCTCAAAATGTTTCCTGGACAACCTTCCAATTCTTCAGGAGCTTATTATAAATTATAGAGCAAGCATCTACTTTAATTGTATAAGCAGAAGAAAAAAGGAAATTATTATAACATTGATGAGTATGGAAAAATATAAAATACAGGTGTGGGTACAGAAACTGCACGTAATCTTACCCAGGACGTGGGCAAATGTGTAGACCCACCAGTACAAGTCTGTCCAGGCCAATGTGGGGACAATACACCAGGGGGCGCACAAGTCCACAGTCTGATGGGAAAGTCATTAATGTCATGGAATACAGCCTTGTATATAATTATGGAGTACAGAGATTTAGTTAGACATTTATGATCAGAGTAAAGAGACACAGATCTATCAGAAATTCTGTGAGTTTTGGAGATCAAATCAGTTTACCCACAAGGTGTACCCGGAGGTGTATTTACACAAAATGAACTACTGGGGTAAGTAGAGAGCTATAATATGGTGGTTCTTGGTGGTTTCTTTCACTTTTGTTGGTAATGGTAAATAGAGAGAATGAACCTCCCTAAAGGGGGTGCAAACAGCAATAAAAACCTGACAGGGGTTCTCACTCTCCACTCCATCCAAAACTAAATATAAACAGGTTTTCCTTTAGTTATACTTTAACATATGGGCAAATAATGGGAAAAAACTATTGGTGTGGCAGTGAAAGGGTATAAAAGGGGAAAACTCATTTTGGTGAAGAAAGGGTTAAAAATGGGGAGGGAGAGGGTTACATTTGTTTTTTTTTAAAATCTTGGTTTGGCAAAGAAAGGGTTCAAAATTAAAAAAATATGGTTTGGCAGGGTTAAAAACAACAAAAGGGGGGGGGGGGGGTTGGTTTGGTAAAGAATGGGTACATAAATGAGAGGAAAAATATTTGACTTGGTGGTTAAAGGGTTAAAAATGGAAAGAGGTATGATTTGGTAGTGAAAGGGTTAAAAATTGAAAAATAATTGTTTTTTTAATAATGTTAAATAAAAGATAATTGGGATAGAAATGAAAATATTTGATCTGCAGGAATGCTTTATATGAAGAGATAAGGCTCCATTCAATGCTATTGTAGGAATGACAGATTTTTATTTTCAGCCATGGGGCTGTAAGGGTTAAATCTCATTCAAAATAACCGCCACTTCAAGAAAACCTGTTTTTCTAGGAACCACATCCCTAATAGATATGTATAATGAGCCTACAGGCTAAATTCTCAAAGCTCACAAACAAGGACGACAAATAAAGTTTAAAAAAAAAAAAAAAAAAAAAAAAGGTCACATGACTGCTGCACTGTGATGTCATCAGTTGAGCCAGTATCAGAGATCACAGGAGGGTCTGGCAGCAGAAGCTGCGTGTTCACTGACCTGTGAAGACCTGTTTTTTATCTCTCCTGAGATTTTTTGCGATTTGATCGGATTTGATTTCAATCGATTCAATTGCATAGCGATTTCTATTCTCATACATTTAAAGCGTGTTTCTTTATTGTTAATAATGAGACAATTTAAATGTAAACGGATTGTTTCTCTGAAAAACACCAAAGAGAAACCCAGCAAAGGAAGCCCAGCTATGGAAGGAAATATCAATGAGCAGCCTACAGATACTCCAACCAAGAAGACCCCCAGAATGAAGAGAGCTCAAGCTTTTGTGCGCGGCTGCTTCAGAGCCGTTGTTGGATGTTTAGGTTCCGGCTGTAAAGCCAATGGACATCACCGTGATAAACACACCGAGATTGGTGAGTATTGTGGATATTGATAGATCCCCCCTCCCCCATATGTACACATGTAAAGCCAAAGCAGCAAAAGTTCATCCCCCTGCGCTGTGCGGTGGGCCTGGGTGTAGAGTTACTTTCCTATTTTACTATCTTAGGAGGGTAATGGCCGCCTCGCTGCATCTATTAACTGCATAATGATATAACAATCCTCTAGGTAGTATATTGTGTGTGCCTTGCGCTCACTATTGCCTGTGTGTAGATCACCAAAAGGGACTCCAGATCTACCATGTATGGGGGTAGTTGCTTAGTGCCACCGGGCAGTTGAACAGATCAGCTATAGAGCCTCCCTGATCTAACGTGCAGGGATCACAGAAGTCGTCCGATCTGTAGTGAGAGTCTGGCTGTGTGTGATCTTCCCTAGGTTGGGACGCACGCCAGCACCAACCAGGAAGTGAACTGCGTTCCAAGGTGAATGGAGATCCGCTCATGTGATCAGCAAGACACCGAATCACGTGACCCGCAACCAATTAGCTTCTGGCATGACGCGGGAGTGAACTAGGGAGACGCCCCCTATGGTTGCCATAGTAAGGGGGCTTGAGCCTGCCCACACCTTGGTTGTTTTAATGATGATCTGTTCACTGCAAACAGAGAAATTCAGAATGTAAATGACTGGAAGTGTCCTATTAAAGCGTATTCTTCATGTGCTCTATTGTCCACTGAATAGTTAAACTTGTGTTAGAGTGCTGTGAGTGTGAGACGGTAATCCTCTTATCCTGGCCATATATATGCATACACATGTGTATATACATCTCTCATAGCGTCACCTGCAGGATGTGTATACATATATATGGCCAGGATAAGAGGATTACCGTCTCACACTCATAGCACTCTAAGGCCTCATGTACACTGCTGCTGCTAAACGGACGTTTTGAGGCATTTGGGCGTTTCTTTCAGCTGCCCCTGAACTCATCTAATGTTATCTTATCAGTACAATGTACACAGGGCCGTTTAAGGTCGTTTCCAAGCAGTTGAGTTTAGAGGCTTTTTTTTGGAAAGCAAAAAAATGCATTCAGACGGAAGTTCAGAGGCATTTGAAACACCAATTGCCTGTAACAGCTTGTAAACGCTGCAAGACGAGGTAATTCACGTCTAGCAGCGTTTCGTTTACAGGCATTTAAAAAAAAAAAAAACGATCCTAGACGCAAACGTGGAAAAATGCAGCCAAACGCAGCTAAATAGCCGTTTTTAAGCGTTGGCTTCTAGCTGTCAAAAAATCGCTCAGGAGAGGTTTAAAAAGCGTCCCGTGTACATGAAGCCTTACACAAGTGACCAATAGAGCACATTAAGAATACGCTTTAATATGACACTTCCATACCTCCCAACTGTCCCTGATTTGGAACAAAGTCCCTCTGTCCCTCATTCCTCTTCATTTGTCCCCATTTTGGTCTGATGCATATACCTATATATAAAATGCACTATTTATCCATCAAAAAGTGTTTTGCAATGCTAAACCTTTCATCCAATATGTAAATTGCTGCATTTGTACATTTAAAAGCCAATATAAAGGAATAGAAGTGGTAAAAAAAGCGAAACTTCCACTTTAAGGGAAGGTGACCCCCTGACATGCCACAATTGTTCACCTTCCTCCCCTCCCACCCGGCGATCTTCTTTGGACATGTCACAGGTCCCAGAAGATAGGCTGGCCACAGCGTGCAGCACGACTTGCGCATGCGCAGTGCGTGCCCGACTGGGAAGCCAAAGCCGGGCACCCACACTTGTGATGCGGGCGCCGCCGAGGGGAGGGGGAGAAGAGCAAGACCTCGGGCGACCACATCGCTGGAGCGTGGGATAGGTGAGTGTCTGATTGTTAAAAGTAAGCAGCTACACTTTTTGTAGCTGCTGACTTTTAAATGGGTGGAAATCCTTTTTAACCACTTCAGCCCCGGAAGGATTTCCCACATTAGGACCAGAGCACTTTTTGCGATGCAGCACTGCGTCGCTTTAACTGACAATTGCGTGGCAGTGCAACGTTGTACCCAAATGATATTTGCGTCCTTTATTTCCCTCAAATAGAGCTTACTTTTGGTGGTATTTGATCACCTCTGCATCATTTCTGATCAACGCTATAAACAAAAAAAAGAGCGACAATTTTGCAAAAAAAAAAACATTTCTTACTTTTTGATAAAATACATATCCAAAAAAAAATATATAAAAAAACAAATGTATTCATCAGTTTTGGGCGATTTATATTCCTCCTCATATTTGTGGTATAAAAAAATCACAATCTGCGTTTAGTGATTGGTTTGCGCAAAAGTTGCCATGAGAATTCATTTACGGGGTTTTTACTAGTAATGGCGGCGATCTGCGATTTTTATCGGGACTACGATATTGGGGCTGACATGTCGAACGTTTTTGACACTTTTTTGGGACCAATGACATTTATACAGCGTTCAGAAATGTAAATATCCACTGATTACTGTATAAATGTCATTGGCAGGGAAGGGATTAACCTGCAGGGGGTGCTCTAGGGGTTAACTGTGTTCCCTATGTGTGTTCTAACTGTATGGGGGCTGGGCTGCCAGGGGCACCCGAGATCTAACTGATCCCGAGTACAGGGATCACTAGATCTCTGACATGC
Organism: Glandirana rugosa; assembly: GCA_018402905.1. Classification (NCBI taxonomy): domain Eukaryota; kingdom Metazoa; phylum Chordata; class Amphibia; order Anura; family Ranidae; genus Glandirana; species Glandirana rugosa. The sequence goes on along the minus strand of BLSH010110553.1, from coordinate 1,697,302 downwards.
CGCCTGTGTTTACATTGGCGGTTCCCCGTACTGGCTCTGTCACAGGCCACAGCAGGTCACCGGCGGACATTGAGTCTGCCTGAACCGTGCCCCCACTCAGGGAGCGTGCAGCGGGCATGAGCATGCGCCGCCAGCAGTGCGCCCTCGCCCATTAGCCATCTTGCCCGCCAGTGACGACTATAAGCGGCGGATTTGGGAGACAGAGCCACTCTGTCTCCAATTATAGTCACTACATGGTCGGGAACCGGTTAACTAATATTTTTTTTTTAATAATTCTCCTTTAAGGGGGTGTGGTAGGGGGGTGTGACCTATGTCTACATACTTTTGCTAATAGGTGTCCCTCGTTCCCCTCTCAGAAAGTTGGGAGGTATGCACTTCCAGTCATTTACATTCTGAATTTCCCTCTGTGAGCGCATGGCACACACAATATACTACCATGCCTGATATGTGCTCACAGGTGGACTTGATTGTGAAACGTTTCATTCCACAACATATATGGCAGCCATAGGCAGGCAGCACAAGTCTGCTGGGAAGAGGTTTGGAGAGAGGGGAGATGTGAGTGCATGGTGTGTAATGCACAGTATTGCTATGTGCAGTATTCAGTGATGCCTGCAGAGCGTCCTTCATCTAGGCTCATTTATGGATTTATAGAAGCCTAGAGGATTATTATATCATTATGCAGTTAATATATGCAGCTTGTGCTACTGCTTATATCTCATATATTTTTTTTTAAATACATATACATATATATATATATATATATATATATATATTTTTTTTTTTTTTTATATATATTTTTAATATTATTTAATTGGTTCTCGTTTGGATTGGTCTAATATTGTTTTTATTGTTGTTATAAATGTCCCTAAGTGACTTTATGGTTATTTATGAGGACAAATGGTTTTATAGTTGTGCTATTATTTGATGTGGTGGGCGTTGATTGGTATGGGTCCACGCCCACTTCCCATGTGAAGCTGCACACCCTGGCCAATCCTGATCAATCCACTACACCACATATAAGCTAGTAAATCAGACATGCTTTGCTGGCTTTGAGAATCTCCTTAAGCCCTGGTTCACATTGCAGCGATTTGGCGTGCGATTTGACATTGCATTTGCAGCACATACTGATTTCCAAAAGTAGTTTCTGTACTACTTTTGGCGATCTCCATTGACAGCTGTGCAGCAACCTGCACAGAGATCTCTGAAATCGCACCTGAAGTAAGAACTGACATGCGGGAATGAAATGGTGCAAGTTCAGTTGAACAAGTATGAATTCATTCCCGCAGTCAGTGTGAACCAAGGCTGAAATGAGTTAGCCAATACCACTACGAGATAGCGCCATTGCATGGGGGGAGTACACAATACAGACTTTGATGGTGGTGTAATACGATAAGCCTTTATTCAAGCCTGTTTTTGTGAGTATGAGATCTATTGATTTTGAAGATAATGTGCTAGGCCACATGCCTGCTTTGCATTCTTATGTTCATATGTACACATGTATAGGTGTTGCCATGGACATTGATGTGGTGTCCCCCCCATATGTACACATGTATAGGGATTGCCATGGACATTGATGAGGGCTCCCCCCATATGTACACATGTATAGGGATTGCCATGGACATTGATGAGGGCTCCCCCCATATGTACACATGTACAGGGATTGCCATGGACATTGATGAGGGGTCCCCCCCATATGTACACATGTATAGGGATTTCCATGGACATTGATGAGGGGTCCCCCCATATGTACACATGTATAGGGATTGCCATGGACATTGATGAGGGGTCCCCCCATGTGTACACATTTATAGGGATTGCCATGGACATTGATGAGGTGTCACCCCCCCATATGTACACATATATAGGGATTTCCATAGACATTGATGAGGGCCCCCCATATGTACAAATGTATAAGGATTTCCATGGACATTGATGAAGGGTCATCCCCCCATATGTACACATGTATAGGGATTTCCATGGATATTGAAGAGGGGTCACCCCCCCATATGTATACATGTATTGGGATTTCCATGGACATTGATGAGGGGTCCCCCCCATATGTACACATGTTTAGGGATTTCCATGGACATTAATGGGGGGTTCACCCCCCCCCCCCACACACACACACGTGTACAGGGATTTCCATGGACATTAATGGGGGGGTCACCCCCCCCCACACACACACACACATGTACAGGGATTGCCATGGACATTGCTGACTTTTCTCTTGTAAACACCAATCTGCTAGTTTTGAAATGAGAGGCAAACAGTAATTCATGGTACTGTATACAGGCAGCCACTCCCCCCTCTCTCTCCATATGTAAGCTGCTAACTGACTTTTTGTTTTTGAACAAGCTTTGCATTCACCTTATTACAGGTTGGACTGATGACCTCACTGCCAACCAACAAGATGGTGGCACCAACCAGCTGCCAGAAATGTCCAACATGGAAATAAAAAAGTACCCCACATGCATGTTTAACCCCTTGCTGACCACATAACACATACAGTATGAAAACATTTATTTAAAAAATGTCCAGCTTTGTATTGCTGTGCAAGCAATATAACGCTTCATCCCTGCCTCTCAAATACCCTCTGCAAAGTAATCCATCACAGATTACTCTTCAGAGGGCAAAACAAGTAACAAAAAATTGGGCCATATTTCTTCAGCAGGGAGTAGACAAGGGATTATTTAATGCCTTTAGGGTGCAGGTGGCATAATCTGCAGTGCTGCATTCCCCAACAATTACAGTTTCGGTCTGTCCCTGATTAGTTGATAAAGAAGAGGCCAGAACATAAATTTAGTTATTGGGAACTTCAGTGCAGAGGATCACTCTGTCTGCACCCCAAAGGCATTAAATAGACCCTTTATGCCTTTGCCCCCTTCCCCTGCTGAACAAACGGGGCCCCAGTGAAATGGCCAGCAAAAGTGCTGCGATTCTGCCTGCAATACCAAATCATGGCAAAACGTGCAGCAAGCCCTTGAATTACATTATTCTCAATGGCACCCCAAACATGGCAAGATCTTGTCACGATTATCACATGACAGAATCGTATGAAAATTGAGCCAAAACATGCAGGGGACTATTTCTTTACTTTCAGGTGCGGCAGAATAATCTGCAATGCAGTGGTTCCCGGTCCTGGCTTCTTCTATATCAACCACCACAACAATTCAAGGGATTACAATAAAAGAGGCCAGGTGTTTAGTTTAATAATAAGAAACAGAAGCACTGAAGATTACTCCACCACACCCAAAAGTGAAGACTCAGTCCCCTTTTTAACTCAATTCATTTTAGTGGGTCTGTATGACTGCCAGGCAACCAGAATTTTTATATGAAAGCCACCATTAGTCATCCCGGTGTCCCTGTCATGTTGGGTCAATTTATTGTCCATGACACTGGAATTTTGAACTTTTCTCTCTATAATTGTTGTATAAAAATATATATGAAATGTAGGTGAAGGTACTAAATCTAATTCTTCTTTTTTATTGCAGATCTATGTGATATTTACTGCAGACACAGCTCACAAGGCAGATCTACTCCAGAGAGTGAGATGGAATATGAAAGCTACATTGAGACTCCACCAGCATGTAATGTTAATATGGAGACTCCACCAGCATGTGATGTTAACATGGAGACTTCACCAGCATGTGACAGTCACACTGAGACTTCACCAGCATGTGATGTTCACATGGAGACTACACCAGCATGTGATGTTCATACTAGGACTCCACCAGCATGTGTCATTCACACTGAGACCCCACCGGCATATGTCTTTCACATGGAAACTCCACCAGCATGTGTCGCTCACATGGAAACTCCACCAGCATTTGTCACTAACACGGAAAATCCACCAGCAGGTGACATTCACACGGAGACTCCACAAGTATGTGGCATTCATGGGGTGACTCCACCAGCATGCGACATTCAAGTGGAGACTCCACCAGCATGCACCTTTCACATGGAGGCTCCACAAGTATGTGACATTCACATTGAGACTCCTCTAGAATTTCACGATCACAATGAATCTCCTCCAGTATGTGACATTCATAATGAGACATGTCACATTCATGTAAAGAATCCTCCAGAATGTGACATTCACATTGAGACATCACCTGGATGTCACATATATGTTGAGACTTCAGCACAATGTGACGCTCATGTTGAGAACCCACCAAAATACCAGGGCAGCCACGGGAATATCTCCTCCCATGAAGATGAGGGCAAGCTTACAGGAAAGAATAGGCAGATCCTGGTGGTAGGGGATTCTGTTATTAGAGGGACAGAGAGGGCCATCTGTCTGAATGACCATGGTCGACGAACAGTATATTGTTTCCCAGGTGCACGAGTTCGGGACATAGTAGATCAGATGGACAGATTGTTGGATGGGGCTGGGGAGGACCCAGCTGTCATTGTACATATTGGCTCCAATGACAACATTAAAAGAAAATGGAACACCCTACTAAATGATTTCAGGGACTTAGGGGCTATATTGAAGAAACGGGCCTCCACGGCAATATTTTCAGAAATACTGCCTGTACCTCGAGCCACACCAAGGAGGCAGCAGGAGCTTAGGGAGCTTAGCAAGTGGCTGAAGAACTGGTGTAGGAAAGAGAGGTTTGGCTTCATGGAGACCTGGACTGACTTTTCAATTGGTTACTGGTTCTACAGCAAGAATGGATTGCACTTAAATGAGCAGGGTGCAGCACTATTGGGAAAGAAAATAACAAAAAAGTTGGAAAAAATGTTTAATCAACCACGTGTCATTCCCCTTGCAACTCCTCCAATATGCACCGATTCTGTTGAAATATGGGCAGAATGTAACTTTTCCACTAAGACTCTGGCAGATTGTAGCATTAACACAGAGACTCCGGCAGCAGAATGCAACATTCTTGCTGATATTCCGGCAGAATGTGACACTCACAATGAGAATCCTCCAGAATGTGACATTCATAATGAGTCTCCTCCAGAATGTGACATTCACATGGAGTCTCCTCCAGAATGTGACATTCACAATGAGTCTCCTCCAGAATGTGACATTCACAATGAGTCTCCTCCAGAATGTGATGTTCACAATGAGTCTCCTCCAGAATGTGACGTTCACAATGAGTCTCCTCCAGAATATGATGTTCACAACGTGTCTTCTCCAGAATGTGACTTTCACAACGAGTCTCCTCCAGAATGTGATGTTCACAGTGAGACTCCACCAGCATGTGACATTCACATAGAGTCTCCACCAGCATGTGATATTCCCACGGAAACTCCACCAGCATGTGATGTTCACATTGATACTCCAACAAAATGCCAGGGGAACGTCTCCAGTGAAGAAGGGGTCAAGGTTACAAGAAAGGATAGGCCAATACTAGTAGTAGGGGATGCAGTTATTGGAAGGATACAGAGGGCAATCTGTTACAAAGACCATTATCGCCGAACAGTATGTTGTTTGCCAGGCGCTCGGGTTCGGGACATTGTAAGCTGCATGGACAGATTGTTGGATGGGGCTGGAGAGGACCCAGCTGTCATGGTATATATCGGTACCAATGACAAAGTTCGTGAAAGATGGAGCACCCTACAAAATGATTTCAGGGACTTAGGGGCTATATTAAAGAAAAGGTCCTCCAAGGCAATATTTTCAGAAATACTGCCTGTACCTCGAGCCACACCAGAGAGGCAGCAGGAGCTTAGGGAGCTTAACAAGTGGCTGAGAAATTGGTGCACGGAGGAGGGGTTTGGCTTCATGGCAAACTGGGCTGACTTTTCAGTCAGTTACCATCTTTATAGCAGTGATGGATTGCAATTAAATGGGAGGGGTGCAGCTTTTTTGGGAGTGAAGATGGCCAAAACGTTGGAAGAATTTTTAAACTAGGTGTTGATGAGAAGGAATCAGAGGATGATTTGCTAGTGAACATGAGGGAGAGGATCTTCAAGTCAAGCCATTATGACCAGAGTCCACTACGCCATTACTCTCTCCTGAAAGATTCTCATCAGCACCTGTCTTCAAGAAGTCAATACCACCAGCTTTCTTCACCAACAGGAGTGCCACAGTATCTTTTCTGCATAGTGCAAGTTTTGTGTGTTGGGATAGAGTATTATAAGACTCAGTGGAAAGCCATTGGAACCCTCCCAGGGAACAGGTATGGCTGTACCAACACAGGTTGCTACAGTGGTGGCAGCTGCCACACCAGTAACTGGAGGGTCTTTCCATCAGCCCTCTATTTCCCTTTCTGTGGCTTCTGAATCACCAACTATCAATGTAGTTGGACAGACAAGACAATTGGCTGTTCCTAGAAGAAGGCTTAACAAAAAGTCTGAGGAACCCTCCCAGGGACCAGGTACGGCTGTACCAACACAGGTCCCTACACTGGTGGTGGCTACCACTCCAGTAAACAGAGGACCTTCCCATCAGCCCTCCCAGAGACCAGGTATGGCTCAAAGAAACATCCATGTCCTATTGGCATTTGCCATCTCAGCTATCTGGAGGAAATGGTAATAAGCCCACCAGGGACCAGGTATGGCTGTACCAAGACACGTCTGTGCACCAACACTTCATCTACTGAGCTCATCTCAAAGTTTTTTTTTCCAATTTTTAATGAGAATGAGAATAAAATGAGAATGAGAATAAAAATTGTAAAAATTGCTGCTCACCATTAAATGAAAAAAACAAAAAAAAAAACAAAACAAGGCCATCCAAAATATAGACCCCATCCTGAGGATGCATCCTGGCAGGCCAGGAAATGGGGGGAAGGGGGAAGCATGCACCGCCTCTTCTTCTTGCTTATACTAGGCCCCATGCCATCAACATGGGGAGGTGCCTTGTCAGGGGGAAGGGGGGTTCCCCTTTGCAAGGTTCACTCCCCATGTTAGGGGCATGTGATCAAGTATGGCTCAGGGGTAAAGGGGGGTGCATGCTTACCCCCCCCTTTCCTGGCCTACCAGGCTGCATGCTCGGCTGGGGTTCTGGTATCAGATTGGTGGGGGCCATGTTTTTTTGTCATTTTTCACATGTGAATCCCTCTTTAAAGGTGAACAGAAAACTTTACAATTTTTATTAAGTTTTACTCTGTGAATGAGAACATGTAACAGATATAAAATAGGTGTCATCCCAATATGGCTGCAAAAGCGCAAATAAGAAAGAAGTAGTGCTGGTGCCCCATTCAAGTGGTCACCATTCAGAAGCCCATAAAAACAGCAGAGGCCATCCAGTAAACCAAAAAATGGCCTACCTAAGAAGGGGAAACTCCATGGAATTTGGGAAAATATGGAACTAGTGGTTAGAAATTCCAGGTCTTATGCCTGGAGGGGTGCTCCCCCACCAAGAAGAGCTCCTGGTAGTTTTCTAGAGTGAGGTTCCACTTAGCTATTGTGCATGTTTGTAAACCGAGAGGTGGGACGGGAGGGGGGTTTATTGGGGAAAGTACAGTACTATATGTTTATTTCTAAATATGTATTGGGTAATGTTTGTATATTAGAAAATCTAAAATAAAGCATTTAAAAAAAAAAAAAAGTTTTACTCTGTGAATTCTCATGTAACAGATATAAAGTAGGTGTCACCCCAATATGGCTGCAAAAGTGGAAATACCCTCTAGGTGAGCACCAAAGAAGTAGCACTGGTGCCCCATTCAAGTGGTCACCATTTAGACACCCATAAAAACAGCAGAGGCCGGCCTGTAGACCTGGGCACGGTAGGTGGAGCTGGTAGCAGCTACACAGATAATCTTAGACAATGATGATGGACTATCGGGGCATCCTTGTTGCCCAATCCACCATACTGGGAATGAACTCTCTGCCATGTATGAAAAGCCAGGCATCCACATTCAAGTGAGTTCTCCTGTCTCTGTCTGTTTACATTTCAGGCCACACCCATGGGTAGCTCCTGTCCTCTTACATAAAACAGAACCTATCCATGGAGTAGAGACACTATATGGACCAGAGGACATGTACTTGTCCCATTCCATGCAAAGTGACCATTGAAGCCTACAACAGCTGAAGGACTCTAGCTCCAGGTCACTCTACAAAAAGTATCTGCATTTCTAGGTCACTTAAGCATATTGTAACTCAATGAGAATGAAAGGGAAAATATGGGTGGCTCATGGGAAGGGTGAAAGGAATGAGGAAGGGTGGATGGAATGAGAACAGTTCAGAGTCTACCGGTACAGGACAGAACGTGCAAGAGAAAGAACTCTATAAAAAGGATCTGCATCTCTAAGTCACTTATAAATATGATGACCCAAAGAGAATGAGGGGGAGATATGGACGGCTAATGGGTAGGGTGAGTGGAATGAGAACAGTTCATAGAGTCTCCCCCTTCAGGACAGAATATTGAAGAGGAAGAATTCAGGAACATAGGGGAGACATGGACAGTTTATCTGTAGGGTTGGTGGAATGAGAACAGTTCGTACAAACTCCCCCTAGAGGACAGAATATGAAAGATTCATAACTTTAAAATATGGACCTGTGTCTCCAGGTCTTTTAGGAAATTTAAAGATGAAGGAGGAAGAGGAGGAAAAGCGGAACTTCCCTTTATAGGTGAAGTTCTGTTTTAAGATCGGACAGCACAGAGGCCTAGTGGTTAGCACTTCTGCCTTGCAGCACTGGGGTGTTTGGTTCATATCCTGACCAGGACACTATCTGCATGTTCTCCATGTGCTTGTGTGGGTTTCCTCCTACAGCCTATAGACATGCTGGTATGTTAAATGGCTCAATTCAGTGCACCCTAGATGACTGCTTCTCCTCCTAAGTGCTTTGAGAGTACATCACTGATTAGAGAACAGAGTCCACATATGGGCAGCACAGAGGCTTAGTGGTTAGCCTTGCATCACTGGGGTCCATGGTTGAAATCCTGAACAGGACACTATCTTCATGGAGTTTGCATGTTCTCCCTGTGCTTGTGTGGGTTTCCTCTGGGTACTCCGGTTTCCTCCCACACTCCAAACACATGCTACCTCGCGTTGGTGGTGCAGTGGTGAGCATAGCTGCTTTCCTGAACAGGACATTATCTGCATGGAGTTTGCATGTTCTCCCTGTGCTTGTGTGGGTTTCCTCCGGGTACTCCTGTTTCCTCCCACACTCCGAACACATGCTACCTCGCGTTGGTGGTGCAGTGGTGAGCATAGCTGACGTGGTGGTTGCGCTCCATCGTACACAAGCCTCACACCCTCCTTTGTCCTCATGGGCCTCCTTTGGGTGTGTTCGTGTCCCTCTTGTACGTTTGAGGTACGTCTATTACAGGACAAGTCCTTTCGTCGATACGAGTGGTGACGTGGTGGTTGCGCTCCATCGTACACAAACCTCACACCCTCCTTTGGCCTCATGG
>BLSH010110553.1:1603924-1626022 GCA_018402905.1 Glandirana rugosa | reverse complement strand
ATGGCCATTCAGATTGAGTTCAAAAGAGTTCAGCAGAAGGTCCTGTCGGAGACTCTGCTAAGAGTTCTTGAATGGTTGATCCCACCCTGGTGGCGGACCTCCTGGAATGCAGGTTTGCGGACTAGAAATGAACATTCATCTAGGTCCGCTATTACAGAGCGTTTCCATCTCATTGACCTGGTTCAACGACGGAACGTATAGACGAGTCCGCTTCGTGGTCGAGAGAGACGGGTCCTACGACTTTGACGTGCCCAACTCACACGTAACTGTTTACCTCCGCCCCAGGGGACGGCTAACATTGTAAGTGTTTACTGTCAAACCTGGAAGACGACTTGAGAAAACTTGAGTTAGACTTACCGGTAACTCATTTTCTGGGAAGTCTTCCAGGACAGCCAGGATTCCCACCCAATTGTTTTTTTTTTTGTGATATACGTTTATCATGCTGTAATAATTGTGCTTTGTCTTCCAGAGCCTTCCTGCGGTCCTTGGTAATACTGAGGTATGTGGCCTGGAGGACTGCCTTTTATTTAAAATTGGGGATGTGTTTCCTGTCCGGAGGGGAGGAGCCCAAGGTCTCAGAGGCTGTCCTGGAAGACTTCCCAGAAAATGAGTTACCGGTAAGTCTAACTCAAGTTTTTTCATACAAGTATATGGTACAGCAGGCACATATCAGGAATGAAATCTTGGGTTTATTTATTTTAGATACTTGTATAGTGCCGTCAATTTACGCAGCACGTTTACAAATATTGTACATTAAAATCAGTCCCTGCCATCAATGAGATTACAATCTAAGGTCCCTAACTCGCATTCATACACATACTAGGGCCAATTTAGACAGGATCCAATTAACCTACCAGCATGTCTTTGGAGTGTGGGAGGAAACCGGAGTACCCAGAGGAAACCCGCACAGGGAGAACATGCAAACTCCAGCCAGGTAGTGCCGTGGTTGGAATTTGAATCAGCGACCCTTTTGCTGCCAGGCGAAAGTGCTAACCACTACATCACAGATCTGCCCATTCTTTAATGTAAGCAGTGTGAGGTCCTACATTTGACTTGGTATCAGAAGCTTGTAGTCCCTGTACAGCAGAGCTCAGATTGGGAGGAAGTGAAGCAGCACAAGGAGCCAATCAGTTGTGCTGCAGATCTCAGGCGCTAACAGTGGGCATACTGATAGGAGGAAATGGCACAATGGCAGAGAGAAGCTCATCAGTCTGCGGTTTCTCCTTTCACTGTCCAGTCACATCCTGGGATTTTGTCAAGACCCGTGTTAACTCTCGACAGAGACCAAGGTCTAAGGTCTCCTTCTCTGTCAGACAGGGCTCGCCTGTGCTGTGTATATCTATTAACGTGATTGTGTGTGTTCCCTTTATATTTGTGCATTTAGTGGTATCCTCGGAGTTCAGTTCTATTTAATGGATGTGTTTTCTGTCTAGGAGTGTCAAAGTCTGATGAGAAGGTAGACCTCAGCAAGGAGAAGAAAGTTGCGCAATTCAATAACTGGTTCACCTGGTGTCACAACTGCCGGCATGGCGGCCATGCTGGTCACATGATGAGCTGGTTCAGGTGAGAATGTGGGATCTGAGCGGGCAAGGCTCCATGGCCTAGATTCAGTGCAGAGCTTGTCTTATTTATTTTATTTTTATTTTTTTTAGACCATGTTCTGAAATAAGACTCGGGGCTATTCCAGGTGACTGTAATATGTTAGATACATGCAGCATTACAAAAAAGTGTTCCTTCCACTGCACACACATAAAGGTCTGCATGAAGTACATTTTCATTGCCTGGTCTATCCAGAGATGATGCAGTACCTTTCTCTTCCACCGCTCTCAGGCTGCATTCACACCTGAGCGTAGCAGCGTCTTTTCATCGTTTTTCCTATTTATTTATTTATTTATTTTAATGTGCAACTTGTGCGTTTTTTGTACAGTGTTTTTGAGCTTTGGTGTTTTATTAGCCAATAGGGAAAACTATCACCTGTTGCATCATTTGTTGCTAAGTATTTCAGCTTTATTAGCTTTTCAATTAGCTTTCATTTTTTATTTATTTTTTTTGTTAGGGAAAGGGGTTAGATTTAAGGTTAGGTTGAGGTTAGGGTTATTTATTTATTTTGTTTGTTAGGATATTAATAATACTACTATTCATAATATTGAATACATGTAAAATATAAAAATAAGTAAATTCAATAAATGAATACTATGTAATAAATGATCCCTAACCCTTAAAAAAAATAAAAAAATTAACACCCTCACCCTAATACAAAATAAATTATTATATATTTATTATTTGCAGGTTTGGGTGTTTATTTTTTAACTCTTTTTATTGACAAGGTATATAGAAACAGTTTGGTATGATACAAAAATACGAAATTCCGTACACAAATATCAAGAAAAATGCACGTTTTTCATATGAATTATTGAAACTGAAAAGTTTTTTGATGAGGAAAATTATGACACAATACTTTCTGAGCAGTTTTGTCCAGGTTAAAAAAAAACTCAACAATTCCAGATAATATACCAAGGAGTAGAGCTGCACGATTCTGGCCAAAATGAGAATCACAAGATTGCTTAGAATAAAGATCACGATTCTCGCGGCGTAACATATTACATATACAAAAATAATTGGGCTAACAGCACTGTTTAGAATTTTGAATGATTAATTTTTCCCAAAAAATTGCGTTTCAAAGACCGCTGTGCAAATACCATGTGACATAAAATATTGCAACAACTGTCATCTTATTCTCTAGGGTCTCTGTTAAAAAAAATATATATAATGTTTGGGGGTTCTAAGTCATTTTCTAGCACAAAATACTGGATTTTTATTTGTAAGCAGTAAAATCAGAAAAGATTTAGTCTTTAACCACTTCAGCCCCGGAAGGATTTCCAGCTTTAGGACCGGAGCCCTTTTTGCGATTCGGCGCTGCGTCGCTTTAACTGACAATTGCGCGGTCGTGCGACGTTGTACCCAAACAAAATTTGCGTCCTTTTTTTCCCACAAACAGAGCTTTCTTTTGGTGGTATTTGATCACCGCTGCGTCATTTCTGATCGCCGCTATAAACAAAAGAAGAGGGACAATTTTGCAAAAAAACCCAAATTTCTTACTTTTTCCTAAAATCCAAATCCAAAAAAAAAATATAAAAAAACATTTTTTTTCACCGTTTTTGGCCGATTTATATTCTTCCTCATATTTGCGATAAAAAAATCGCAATCTGCGTTTATTGATTGGTTTGCGCAAAAGTGGTCGCGTTTACGGATGATGAGAATTCATTTTTGGGGTTTTTTTATTTTTTTATTTTTTACTAGTAATGGCGGCGATCTGCGATTTTTTGCGGTACTGCGATATTGCAGTGGACATGTCGGAACGTTTTGACACTTTTGGGACCATTGGCATTTATACAGCGATCAGTGCTATAAAAATGCACTGATTACTGTGTAAATGCCATTGGCAGTGAAGGGGTTAACCTGCAGGGGGCACGCTAAGGGTTAACTGTGTTCCCTGGGCGTGTTCTAACTGTATGGGGGATTGCCTAGCTGGGGAAGGGAAGTGGTCACAGCCTTCACGTAAAGGAAGGCTGTGATCACAGCCCTTCCCCCTCACACAGAGCGGAGGTCCGTGTTTACATACACGGACCTCCGCTCATTCGCTCCGGGGGGGGGCATCGCGGGTGGCCGGCGGCAATCGAAGCCACCGCACCCGCTCCCTGGCCCCCCCTGGACACAGTGAGCGCGCGGGCGCGCCTCCGGCGGCGCGCGCGCGCTCACTATACTCGTTCCCGCAGCCGCCGTCGTATGACGGCGATTTGCGGGAACGAGCCACTTTGCCGCCGTCAGATGCCGATCGGCGGTCGGCAAGTGGTTAAATGGTTAAACTGAACATCTATACACCGGAGTTCATTCCTTTGAAGTAGTTACATTGTATCTCTTCTAGCGTCTATCAGCATGACTTCAGAACTTTGCTCTCTGCCCAGACTTGACAGTCTCCCCTGAGACTCAAGTCGCTCCAACTTAGAAAATACTTCAGGCGACTTGCATTGACTTTTATTACAGTCAAGTCACACTGAGTCGCCCTGCAAGTTAGACCCCATTAACTGCACTAAAAATCGCGGTAATGCCTGATTGAGATCGCAGGGGGCGGGGTGGATCGAGATTGCGATTTTAATACGATTAATTGTGCAGCTCTACCAAGGAGTATATATTTAGATTTAAGGAACTTCATACATTACGCAACTTCTGTATTAACAATGGTGAGAGTAGAGGAGCACCATACATCCCACGCCTCGCTGTATTTAGCTGGACAACCCCGATGATCAAAAATTAGTTTTTCATAAGGAAGTATCTGATTCACCATCCTTATCCATTGATGGATAGAGTTTATTTTATTATTTAATAATTACTTTTTAAGATTAGGGGTTAATTTTATGATTTATTTAGGTATTACATATTAATTTTTATTATGATTTTTAGTTATTTCTGTATTTATTTTACATTTTATAGATATTCATATATTATTATTTTTTTAACTTTTTTCATTTGAGCAGTAAATCGCACAAAGGCTTGCGACAAAATATGTGAATGCGCACAAAGATTTGCAAATGCCACATTTCCATTCACGTCTGTGGGGAAAAAATGCTCATATAACGCTCCAGTCTGCCCGATTTGAGCTACAAAAAAAGCTCCAGAACTTTTGATTTTCAGGTGACTTGGAGTGGAGATGTGAACCAAGAATAATTGGTTTTTTTTTTTTTTGTTTGTTTTTTCTCCTGCAGCGTTTTGGAGCTTCGAGCTAAAAAATGCTGAGGTGTGAATGGGGCCTCAGTTTAAATGCGGAGTCTGCCCATGGGCCTGGGACTATTCTACATCCGATGTGATTTGGGCTAATCTCCAAACTTCACATAGGCTGGTCATACATTATACAATTTTCTTGCACACTTTTTTTCCTTTTAGATTTACCAAAACCGTATAATAGGAGGTCACACCTAAAACCCTTTCAATTTGAATGCAGTCAGGCAAGCCCTTCTACTACATAAATAACGCTAAATCTAAAGAACCTAGAATCTGTTTGTTTACACCCGCCTGACCCGCTGATTGGCTCCCCGGCAAGCCAGCGCCTGCTGCCCACAACACACGTTCCCGCTGTACAGGAGGGCCGACCTGCCGCTGTCAAACGACGGAGGCTGGTCGGCAAGCGGTTAAACTGTCCATTTCGGTTCTGGTCTTCAGCCAAGTGCATCCTATACTTTCAGTCCATAATTTCCAGTCAAGTTCCTCTACCCCAAACTCTCTCATCCATGTAAGGCGTCAGAATGCCAAGACATTTTGGACAATTTCATGCTTGCCTTTCAGTCCATGTGTGCAGATATCTGTTCAACAGAAGCCGGTCCAGCTTCTGTCCAATGGCTATGCTGAAAAACCAGCATTGGATCAGTGCTCACAGCCAATGTCTGAGAGCGCTGATCTGTGTATTCTGGTGGGGATGGGGAGTCCAACTGACAGAATACAGCGGGAAAGATCCCTGCATCAACATGATTTGTGTTGAGGCAGGGGATCCATCAGTTTTTTTTTTTTTTTGTTAAACCAACTAATTGAACGAAACAAAAAAAAAAAAAAAGTGTGTGTACAGTTTAACTGTTCTCCACACCAGAATTTTTTTTTTTTTAATAGAATAAGGCTGCACATACATTATTCACATATATTACATTACATTATTCACATATATATATGAGAATGCTTTTTGCATGTGAAGAAAAAGATGTTTAATTGCCAACGAAAAGGCTTCTCAGTTAAGAGCTGTGAAAATGGGGAATAGGCTCCCGCAGGTACTAGTTCTAGTAAGCCCCTAAATGTATAGAATATAACTGGTTATCAATATTATTGGTTCAGGGAATATGCAATTTGCTTTTGGGAATCAGAAGGATTTTTTTTTTCCTCCTGTTGAAGTAGCGTGTTTTTATAAAGGTTTTTTTTCTTTTCTCTGAATTAACTGTGGGTATAGGGTTCTCTATATTGAGGTTTTTGGTTTATTTTTGTAGCGGTGTCCCAGCCCTCTGGAGGCCTAGTAGTGACCTCCAGAGTCAGGGTGAGCTGACATCTTTCGTCACAGTATGGGTTACTAGGCATGGTGGGTGTAATTCAAGTTGAAAACATGAGCACCGGTCACTTTTTGAATGCAGAAAAAGATGTGTGGTCTCTTAACAAAAACTGGAGGAGAGAGGGTTTAGGGCCAGGACACCCTTGGGCAGATGCAAAAGCAATTGGCAGACTCCTCAGACCAAAAATAGTAATAGGCAGACATCTTTACAGTTAGAGGGCCTGTATTCTGTAGAACTGCTGTCTCCTATAGCAACTGAACTTTCAACAGTCAATATAGATCTGCACACATAACTCACAGTATCCCATTATAGATCATCTTCTCTCACATCTCACAGTATCCTACTGTAGATCTTCACTCACTGAGCTCCCGGTCTCTCGCTAGACTTCTAAGATCTCAGTGGATCCCTTGAGCTCTTCCACATCTAACCTGCTGTATAATCAAGCTTCACCCACGCTACCCGCTGGGTCCTTGGCTTGACTCTGCTGAAGCTTTCCCACTTCTTCACTGTCCCCGGCTAGTGAAAAAGGCTACTCTGGTACTTCTTCAGACTTCCATGAACTGGCTTCTGATAACAGGAGTGGTTGTCTGCTTCTCCTTCACTTCTGGCAACATCAGGCTCCCCTTGGGCTGAGCCTCTACACACATGGCTAGGCTTCAGGCCTAACCTTCAGCTGCTGCTTTACACACAGCCCCCTAGCTGCAGCCTCGGGCAGAAAACACCGATCACCTGGTTCCTTCCCCTTAAATAGACTATCCCAGCATGCAAAGTAGCTACTCCGGCTGAGAAAATGTCTATAACCTGAACTCACTGTAATCTTGTCATTCTAATGCCAAAGGCAGCAGTGCCACCTATTGACAGAAGAGAGAGATGCACCAGATTAACCACTTCCGGACCGCCGTACGTCGTTTGACGGCGGTACTTTGAAGTGGAATACTGTTGTTATGGTAGCAGATAGCTACCATAACCCCCGGTATCTTTTTTTTTTTTTTCAGGAAGCGATTCTGCGTCAGATAAAAGTGCTTAGCGGCGGATTCGCCGCGAGATCACTTTTATCAGCGGCGGGAGAGGTGCCCCCCCCCCCTCCCGCCGCTTTCCGGTCATCGCGTCCTTCCCCCAAACCCCCCCCCCCCCTAGTGTCCGTGAGCCGAGTGAGCGGCTGAAGCCGTTCACCCGGCTCCATAACATGGCTGGGCGGAAGCTACGTCACAAGTAGCTTCCGCCCAATGCTCTTAAAGGGGACATTTTTTTTTTTTTCCCCTGCCATTTTTTTCAAAAATGTTTTTTTTTTTTTTAATGCATTTTAGTGTAAAAATGAGATCTGAGGTCTTTTTGACCCCAGATCTCATATTTTGGAGGTCCTGGCATGCTTTTTTCTATTACAAGGAATGTTTACATTTCTTGTAATAGGAGAAAAAGTGATCAAAATTTTTTTTAAAAAAAAGAAAGTTGTAAAAATAAAAATTAAAAAGTAAAATACATAATTAAAAAAAAAAAAAAAAATTTAGAGCGCACCGTCCTTGCGAGCTTGCGCGCAGAAGCAAACGCATACGTAAGTCCTGCCCACATATGAAAACGGTGTGCAAACCACACATGTGAGGTATCGCCGCGATCGTTAGAGCGAGAGCAATAATTCTAGCCCTAGACCTCCTCTGTAACGCAAAAATGCTAACCTGTAGAATATTTTAAACGTCGCCAATGGAGATTTTTATGTTGCAAAGTTTGTCGCCATTCCGCGAGCGGACGCAATTTTGAAGCATGACATGTTGGGTATCATTTTACTCGGCGTAACATTATCTTTCACAATATGGAAAAAAAATTACCTAACTTTACTGTTGTCTTATTTTTTAACTAAAAAAACTGAATTTTTTCAAAAAAAATCGCGCTTTTAAGACCGCTGCGCAAATACGGTGTGACATAAAGTTTTGCAATGGCCGCCATTTTATTCTCTAGGGTCTTAGAAAAAAAAATATATAATGTTTGGGGGTTCTAAGTAATTTTATAGCAAAAAAAACTGTTTTTAACTGATAACCTCCAAACTCCAAAAAGAGGCTTGGTCTTAAAGTGGTTAGACACAGCCCCCTAGCTGCAGCCTCGGGCAGAAAGAACACCGATCACCTGGTTCCTTCCCCTTTAAATAGACTATCCCAGCATGCAAAGTAGCTACTCTGGCTGAGAAAATGTCTATAACCTGAACTCACTGCAATCTTGTCATTCTAATGCCGAAGGCAGCAGTGCCACCTATTGACAGAAGAGAGAGATGCACCAGATTAAAGCTTAGGACAAGTCAGTGGATCCAACTACCAATTAGCCAGGCTCGTTACCACCTAGCATAACTAAATTGGTTAGCAGCCCTGTTTAGGACCAGGGTGCTTTTTTTTTTTTTTTTTTTCCCCCATTTGTGCTATTGGTTAAACCTAATGGGTCTTTTGTAACCTAACTTTGGAACATGGAAAGGTATATGGTTGGTGGAGTGAACTGCTACAAACATACAGGGTACCAGAGATGTACAGCCAAAGCTCATCTCTTTTAAATTGGCACTGTAAAGGTGAACATATGATGTATTAATGTAACGGTGATTTCTTGTGATTGGCAGGGATCACACAGAGTGCCCGGTGTCGGCGTGTTCCTGTAAGTGTATGCAGCTGGATACGACGGGGAATCTGGTACCTGCAGAGACACTGCAACCATAGTCACAGCCAGGACTTTTGTGTAGGACATCCCCTCCTCCTCCCTTGTCCAGCTGGAGATATGGACCGCAATGGCAGCCAGAGCGCATCCACCAAGACCTCTGTAACACATCTACTTCTACAGTGCCACTGTTACAAGGACAGCAGCAGAATTTGACCACAGTTGGTTTTGTCAAAGTTTTTGTACTTTACTGTGTAAAATAAATGAGTATTACACTTGCTTACCAGGATTAAAATTGTTACAAAAAATAATAAAGACTTGTGCCTAGATTTAATAATGAACAATGCAGTGAGGTTTTTCTCTTGAGGTTTGTTGGGTCAGTCTGAATCTATTTTTCACACTCCTGGGTTTCAACATCATACAAAAATATCACTCTGAAGAGGACCGGTCACACACAACTGTGAATAATCTGCTGATTTCGGATGCTCTTCCTACACCATTCCTGGGTGCAGTGAGGCTAAACCCATTAACATCTTGGCACCAACCTAATGCACATGTGTGGCGACAAAGAGCCGCGGAAGGATTTACCCCCTTCCTGACCAGAGCACTTTTTGTGATTCGGCACTGCGTCTCTTTAACTGACAATTAACTGCACAGTTGTGCAACGTTGTACCCAAACACAATTGGTGTCCTTTTTTCCCCCCCACATATAGAGCTTTCTTTTAGTGGTATTTGATCACCTCTGTGGTTTTTATTTTTTACGTTCTAAACAGAGCCACAATTTTGAAAGAAACACTTTTTTTATTTTACTTTTTGCTATAACGCATATCCAAAAAAATCTATTCACCAGTTTAGGCCGATATTCTTCTACATATTTGTGGTAAAAAAAAAATCGCAATAGGCGTATATTGATTGGTTTGTGCAAAAGTTATCGCATCTACAAACTAATTTATAGTGGTTTTTATCATTATTTTTGTTTTACTAGTAATGACGGCGATCTGCAAATTATTTATTTTTTTGCGGGTCTGCGATATTGCGGCGGACTGATCAGACACTTTTTTTTGGGACCATTGACATTTTTGCAGCGATCAGATCTAAAACTAGCCACCAATTACTGTATAAATGTTACTGGCAGGGAAGGGATTAACTGTTCCCTCAGCGTGTTCTGTGTGGGGGCTGGCAGGGGCATGACAGATCTAACCGATCCCGATTTACAGGGATCTGTAGATAACTGTCATGCCGCCTGACAGAACGGGGAACTGCCGTGTTTACATAGGCGGTTCCCCGTTCTTCCTCTCTTGAAGGCGATTGCAGGTTACCAGCGGAGATGTACTCCGTCCGGCCCACTCACGGAGTGTGCAGCGGGGGTGAGTGCCACCGCGCGCCTGCACCGATCACCATTTTATAGATGGCGATCTGCGCAGCGCTGCCAACCTGATGCAGTAAATGTACACGATGCGGTTGGCAAGCGGTTAACACACAAATGCTGCACATACACCATATTAAAAAAAGTATTGGGACCACTATAATACAAAATCAATCAGCGCAGTCTCATAAGAAATGAGCAGCTGTACACTATAGGCAATTTATACAAATCCTATATCTGGTATGTTTAATCAGAAAAAAGTGCAGCGCTGATAAAGAGTCCTTAATAGAAAGCACCCGGTGCATGAATGCTGGTGAACAGATGATCAAAAGTGCTTCGGTGCCACTCCACCAGTAATGGTAGCAGCTCACCTCAATTAGCTGGCTCTTATAACTGGAGCCAAATAACGCATGTTGTCCCAATCATGGACAGATAATGGCTTGTATGTGGATGTTCATCAGAAAGACCTCTTGGGCAAAGGATCAATCATTGGCATCATAAAACAGAAAAGAATAACATCTAGTGCTCTCCATAAAGAATTCCTGCTTTTTTTTAAAATCAATGTACTCACAAATATGGCACTATAGCTTCACACGTAGTACAAATAGGACTTGCTGTCCTGAAGACAGCGATGGTCGCGGGTGACGTCGCTTCCTGTTTCCGGACGCGTTGCGTTCCAAAGACCGGAACTTCGTCGGCGGAAGTGACCATCACGTCATGTGACCTAAAAACCACCAATCATAATCATTTCAGTTAGCAGACTCCACTTTAGTTGTAATCAGCAGGTGGAGTCTGCTAACTGAAATGATTGGTGGTTTTTAGGTCACATGACGTGATGTTCACTTCTGCATCCGCTTACGAAGTTCCGGTCTTTGGAGCGCAACGCGTCCGGAAACAGGAAGTGACGTCACCCGCGACTATCGCTGTCTTCAGGACAGTACGTCCTATTGTTTGTACTACGTGTGAAGCTATGCACTGGACTATAGTGCCATATTTGTGAGTACATTGATTTTAAATAAAACAGGAATTCTTTATGGATAGCACTAGATGTTAGAGGGTTCAATATTGAGTTGGCCCACCCTTTGCAGCTATAACAGCTTCAACTCTTCTGGGAAGGCTGTCCACAAGGTTTAGGAGTGTCTATGGGAATGTTTGACCATTCTTCCAGAAGAGCATTTGTGAGGTTAGTCACTGATGTGGATGAGAAGGCCTGGCTCGCAGTCTCTGCTCCATTTCATCCCAAACGTGTTCTGTTGGGTTGAGGTCAGGACTCTGTGCAGTTCAGTCAAGTTCCTCCACCCCAAACTCGCTCATCCGTGTCTTTATGGACCTTGCTTTGTGCACTGGTGCGCAGTCATGTTGGAACAGGAAGGAGCCATCCCCAAACTGTTCCCACAAAGTTGGGCGCATGAAATCATCCAAAATGTCTTGGTATGCTGACGCCTTAAGAGTTCCCTTCACTGGAACTAAGGGGCTAAGCCTAGCCCTGGAAAACAACCCCACACCATAATCCCCCCTCAACCAACTGATTTGGACCAGTGCATAAAGACATGGATGAGCAAGTTTGGGGTGGAGGAACTTGACTGGCGAGTCCTGACCTCAACCCCGTAGAACACCTTTTTGGATGAATTTGAGTGGAGACTGCAAGCCTTCCCTTCCAATATCAGTGCCTGACCCTTAGAAATATGCTTTTAGAAGAATGGTCAAAGATTCCCTTAGGCACACCTAAACCTTATGGACAGCCTTGCCGTAAGACTTGAAGCTGTTCTAGTTGCTAAGGGTGGCCAACTCAAAATTGAACTCTACAGACTTATGGCCCGTACACGCGGTGCAACTGTTGTACAACAGCTTGTTTGATAATCCAACCATTAGTACATGTGATCACAACAGCCGATGTTCAACGGTCGTACAACAGAAGTTGGCTGAGCAGACTAGGAAACTTTTGTTGTATGGCTGTTGACTCGTGTGTACAATAGTTGGCCCAACAAAGTTGTAAGTGCTAAACACGCATTCTCTGAAGCCAGGAAGTGTTCAGTCGTGTAACCTGTGTTCCTAATTCACCTGAACTTCCTCGTTATACGATTGTAACACGTCACTACGTTTTGGCTTTGTTGAACAACTACTTGACTCATGTCAGTACCCAATAGGGAAAGCTATCACCTGTTGCATCATTTGTTGCTAAGTATTTCAGCTTTATTAGCTTTCATTTTTTATCAATTTATTTTTTTGTTAGGGAAAGGGGTTAGATTTGATCCCTAACCCTTAAAAAAATTAACACCCTAACCCTAATACAAAATAAATTATTATTTATTTATTATTTGCAGGTTTGGGTGTTTATTTTTTAACTCTTTTTATTGACAAGGTATATAGAAACAGTTTGGTATGATACAAAAATACGAAATTCCGTACACAAATATCAAGAAAAATGCACGTTTTTCATATGAATTATTGAAAATGAAAAGTTTTTTGATGAGGAAAATAATGACACAATACTTTCTGAGCAGTTTTGTCCAGGTTAAAAAAAACTCAACAATTCCAGATAATATACCAAGGAGTAGAGCTGCACGATTCTGGCCAAAATGAGAATCACAAGATTGCTTAGAATAAAGATCACGATTCTTGCGGCGTAACATATTACATATACAAAAAAATTGGGCTAACAGCACTGTTTAGAATTTTGAAAGATTAATTTTTCCCAAAAAATTGCGTTTCAAAGACCGCTGTGCAAATACCATGTGACATAAAATATTGCAACAACTGTCATCTTATTCTCTAGGGTCTCTGTTAAAAAAAATATATAATGTTTGGGGGTTCCAAGTCATTTTCTAGCACAAAATACTGGATTTTTATTTGTAAGCAGAAAGATCAGAAAAGATTTAGTCTTTAAATGGTTAAACTGAACATCTATACACGGGAGTTCATTCCTTTGAAGTAGTTACATTGTATCTCTTCTAGCATCTTTATCAGCATGACTTCAGAACTTCAGACTCAAGTTGCTTCAACTTAGAAAATACTTCAGGCGACTTGCATTGACTTTACAGTCAAGTCACGCTGAGTCGCCCTGCAAGTTAGACCCCATTAACTGCACTAAAAATCGCGGTAATGCCTGATCGAGATCGCAGGGGGTGGGGTTAATCGAGATTGCGATTTTAATACGATTAATTGTGCAGCTCTACCAAGGAGTATATATTTAGATTTAAGGAACTTCATACATTATGCAACTTCTGTATTAACAATGGTGAGAGTAGAGGAGCACCATACATCCCACGCCTCGCTGTATTTAGCTGGACAACCCCGATGATCAAAAATGAGTTTTTCATAAGGAAGTATCTGATTCACCATCCTTATCCATTGATGGATAGAGTTTATTTTATTATTTAATAATTACTTTTTAAGGTTAGGGGTTAATTTATGATTTATTTAGGTATTACATATTAATTTTTATTATGATTTTTAGTTATTTCTGTATTTATTTTACATTTTATAGATATTCATATGTTATTATTTTTTTAACTTTTTTCATTTGAGCAGTAAATCGCACAAAGGCTTGCGACAAAATATGTGAATGCGCACAAAGATTTGCAAATGCCACATTTCCATTCACGTCTGTGGGGAAAAAATGCTCATATAACGCTCCAGTCTGCCCGATTTGAGCTACAAAAAAAGCTCCAGAACTTTTGAGTTTCAGGTGACTTGGAGTGGAGATGTGAACCAAGAATAATTGATTTTTTTTTTTCTGTTTGTTTTTTCTCCTGCAGCGTTTTGGAGCTTCGAGCTAAAAAATGCTGAGGTGTGAATGGGGCCTCCGTTTAAATGCGGAGTCTGCCCATGGGCCTGGGACTATTCTACATCCGATGTGATTTGGGCTAATCTCCAAACTTCACATAGGCTGGTCATACATTATACAATTTTCTTGCACACTTTTTTTCCTTTTAGATTTACCAAAACCGTATAATAGGAGGTCACACCTAAAACACTTTCAATTTGAATGCAGTCAGGCAAGCCCTTCTACTACATAAATAACGCTAAATCTAAAGAACCTAGAATCTGTTTGTTTACACCCGCCCGACCCGCTGATTGGCTCCCCGGCAAGCCAACGCCTGCTGCCCACAACACACGTTCCCGCTGTACAGGAGGGCCGACCTGCCGCTGTCAAAACGACGGAGGCTGGTTGGCAAGCGGTTAAACTGTCCATTTCGGTTCTGGTCTTCAGCCAAGTGCATCCTATACTTTCAGTCCATAATTTCCAGTCAAGTTCCTCTACCCCAAACTCTCTCATCCATGTAAGGCGTCAGAATGCCAAGACATTTTGGACAATTTCATGCTTGCCTTTCAGTCCATGTGTGCAGATATCTGTTCAACAGAAGCCGGTCCAGCTTCCATCCAATGGCTATGCTGAAAAACCAGCATTGGATCAGTGCTCACAGCCAATGTCTGAGAGCGCTGATCTGTGTATTCTGGTGGGGATGGGGAGTCCAACTGACAGAATACAGCGGGAAAGATCCCTGCATCAACATGATTTGTGTTGAGGCAGGGGATCCATCAGTTTTTTTTTTTGTTAAACCAACTAATTGAACGAAACAAAAAAAAAAAAAGTGTGTGTACAGTTTAACTGTTCTCCACACCAGAATTTTTTTTTTAATAGAATAAGGCTGCACATACATTATTCACATATATTACATTACATTATTCACACACATATATATATATATATATGTGTGTGATATTTTTTTTTTTATTATAATAATTTTTTTTTTCTTTTTCTATTCAACTTAATAATATGAATTTAAATTAATGGGAACTTACTTTCGGCCATTTTATTGGCACTTTCTTTTCCTGGCACTTTTTTTTCCTATCGGCAAAGTGCCGATAACCCCATTTTCAGCTGATAATTTTAGACGGCAAACATACCGATGCATCCCTAATTACAAAGCACTGGGGTATGCTTTTTGCATGTGAAGAAAAAGATGTTTAACTGCCAACGAAAAGGCTTCTTAGTTAAGAGCTGTGAAAATGGGGAATAGGCTCCCGCAGGTACTAGTTCTAGTAAGCCCCTAAATGTATAGAATATAACTGGTTATCAATATTATTGGTTCAGGGAATATGCAATTGCTTTTGGGAATCAGAAGGATTTTTTTTTCTCCTGTTGAAGTAGCATGTTTTTATAAAGGTTTTTTTTTTTTTTCTTTTTTTTTCTCTGAATTAACTGTGGGTATAGGGTTCTCTATATTGAGGTTTTTGGTTTATTTTTGTAGCGGTGTCCCAGCCCTCTGGAGGCCTAGTAGTGACCTCCAGAGTCAGGGAGAACTGACCTCTTTCGTCACAGTATGGGTTACTAGGCATGGTGGGTGTAATTCAAGTTGAAAACATAGGGCACCGGTCACTTTTTGAATGCAGAAAAAGATGTATTGTCTCTTAACAAAAACTGGAGGAGAGAGGGTTTAGGGCCAGGACACCCTTGGGCAGATGCAAAAGCAATTGGCAGACTCCTCAGACCAAAACTAGTAATAGGCAGACATCTTTACAGTTAGAGGGCCTGTATTCTGTAGAACTGCTGTCTCCTATAGCAACTGAACTTTCAACAGTCAATATAGATCTGCACACATAACTCACAGTATCCCATTATAGATCATCTTCTCTCACATCTCACAGTATCCTACTGTAGATCTTCACTCACCTGAGCTCCCGGTCTCTCGCTAGACTTCTAAGATCTCAGTGGATCCCTTGAGCTCTTCCACAGCTAACCTGCTGTATAATCAAGCTTCACCCACGCTACCCGCTGGGTCCTTGGCTTGACTCTGCTGAAGCTTTCCCACTTCTTCACTGTCCCCGGCTAGTGAAAAAGGCTACTCTGGTACTTCTTCAGACTTCCATGAACTGGCTTCTGATAACAGGAGTGGTTGTCTGCTTCTCCTTCACTTCTGGCAACATTTGGTTCCCCTTGCGGCTGAACCTCCACAGCGATCAGGCTCCCCTTGGGCTGAGCCTCTACACACATGGCTAGGCTTCAGGCCTAACCTTCAGCTGCTGCTTTAGACACAGCCCCCTAGCTGCAGCCTCGGGCAGAAAGAACACCGATCACCTGGTTCCTTCCCCTTAAATAGACTATCCCAGCATGCAAAGTAGCTACTCTGGCTGAGAAAATGTCTATAACCTGAACTCACTGCAATCTTGTCATTCTAATGCCAAAGGCAGCAGTGCCACCTATTGACAGAAGAGAGAGATGCACCAGATTAAAGCTTAGGACAAAAGTCAGTGGATGCAACTACCTATTAGCCAGGCTCGTTACCACCTAGCATAACTAAATTTGTTAGCAGCCCTGTTTAGGACCAGGGCGCTTTTTTTTTTTTCCCATTTGTGCTATTGGTTAAACCTGATGGGTCTTTTGTAACCTAACTTTGGAACATGGAAAGGTATATGGTTGGTGGAGTGAACTGCTACAAACATACAGGGTACCAGAGATGTACAGCCAAAGCTCATCTCTTTTAAATTGGCACTGTAAAGGTGAACATATGATGTATTAATGTAACGGTGATTTCTTGTGATTGGCAGGGATCACACAGAGTGCCCGGTGTCGGCGTGTTCCTGTAAGTGTATGCAGCTGGATACGACGGGGAATCTGGTACCTGCAGAGACACTGCAACCATAGTCACAGCCAGGACTTGTGTGTGGACATCCCCTCCTCCTCCCTTGTCCAGCTGGAGATATGGACCGCAATGGCAGCCAGAGCGCATCCACCAAGACCTCTGTAACACATCTACTTCTACAGTGCCACTGTTACAAGGACAGCAGCAGAATTTGACCACAGTTGGTTTTGTCAAAGTTTTTGTACTTTACTGTGTAAAATAAATGAGTATTACACTTGCTTACCAGGATTGAAATTGTTACAAAAAATAATAAAGACTTGTGCCTAGATTTAATAATGAACAATGCCGTGAGGTTTTTCTCTTGAGGTTTGTTGGGTCAGTCTGAATCTATTTTTCACACTCCTGGGTTTCAACATCATACAAAAATATCACTCTGAAGAGGACTGGTCACACACAAAACTGAATAATCTGCTGATCTCGGATGCTCTTCCTACACCATTCCTGGGTGCAGTGAGGCTAAACCCATTAACATCTTGGCACCAACCTAATGCACATGTGTGGCGACAAAGAGCCCCGGAAGGATTTACCCCCTTCCTGACCAGAGCACTTTTTGTGATTCGGCACTGCATCGCTTTAACTGACAATTGCACTTTTGTGCAACGTTGTACCCAAACACAATTGATGTCCCCTTTATCCCACAAATAGCTTTCTTTTAGTGGTATTTTTTACGTTATAAACAGAGCGACAATTTTGAAAGAAACACTTTTTTATTTTACTTTTTGCTATAATACATATGCAAAAAAATATATTTAAAAAAATGTATTCATCAGTTTAGGCCGATATTCTTCTACATATTTGTGGTAAAAAAAACATCGCAATAGGCGTATATTGATTGGTTTGTGCAAAAGTTATCACATCTACAAACTATGAGAATTTATGGCGGTTTTTATTATTTTTTTTTTTTTGTTTTACTAGTAATGACGGCGATCTGCAAATTATTTATTTATTTTTTTTGCGGGTCTGCGATATTGCGGCGGACTGATCAGACACTTTTTTTTTTGGGACCATTGACATTTTTGCAGCGATCAGATCTAAAACTAGCCAATCATTACTGTATAAATGTCACTGGCAGGGAAGGGGTTAACTGTTCCCTCAGCATGTTCTGTGTGGGGGCTGGCAGGGGCATGACAGATCTAACTGATCCCGATTACAGGGATCCGTAGATAACTGTCATGCCACCTGACAGAACGGGGAACTGCCGTGTTTACATCGGCGGTTCCACGTTCTTCCTCTCTTGAAGGCGAATTCGGGTCGCTAGCGGAGATATACTCCGCCCGGCCCGCTCACGGAGTGTGCAGCAGGAGTGAGTGCCGCCGCATGCCTGCTCACAACTGCGGCTGCACCGATCACCATTTTATAGACGGCGATCTGCGCAGCGCTGCCAATTTGAAGCAGTAAATGTACGCGACGCGGTCAGCAAGCGGTTAACACACAAACGCTGCACATACACCATATTACCAAAAGTATTGTGACGCCGGCCTTTTTATATATATATATATATATATATATATATACACACACACACACACACACACACACACACACACAAATGTTAATAACATTCCAGTCTTAATCCGTAGGGTTCAATATTGAGTTGGGCAACCCTTTGCAGCTATAACAGCTTCAACTCTTCTGGGAAGGCTGTGTCCACAAGGTTTAGGAGTGTCTATGGGAATGTTTGACCATTCTTCCAGAAACGTATTTGTGAGGTCAGGCACCAGACAGAAGACCTGTCTCGCAGTCTCCACTCTAATTCATCCCAAAGGTGTTCTGTGGAGTTGAGGTCAGGACTCTGTAGTTCAGTCAAGTTCCTCCACCCCAAACTCGCTCATCCTTGTCTTTATGGACATTGCTTTGTGCACTGGTGCACAGTCATGTTGTAACAGGAAGAGGCCATCCCCAAACTGTTCCCACAAAGTTGGGAGCTTGAAGTTGTCCAAAATGTCTTGGTATGCTGACGCTTTAAGAGTTCCCTTCACTGGAGCTAAGGGGCCAAGCCCAACCCCTGGAAAACATCCCCATGCCATAATCCCCCATCAACCAACTGATTTGGACCAGTGCAAAGCAAGGTCCATAGAGACATGGATGAGCGAGTTTGGGGTGGAGGAACTTGACTGGCCTGCAGAGTCCTGACCTCAACCTGATAGGACACCTTTGGGGTGAATTCAAGTAGAGACTGCAAGCCTTCCCTTCCAATAGCAGTGCCTGACCCTTAGAAATGCGCTTTTAGAAGAATGGTCAGATTCCCATAGACACACCTAAACCTTATGGACAGCCTTCCCATAAGAGTTCTAGCTGCTAAGGGTGGCCAACTCAATATTGAACCCTACAGATTTATGGCCCGTACACACGGTGCAACTGTTATACAACAGCTTGTTGTTTGATAATCCGACCGTTAGTGCACGCGATTACAACAGCTGATGTTCAACGGTCGTACAACAGAAGTTGGCTGAGCAGACTAGAAAACTTGTACGACTGTTGACTCGTGTGTACAATAGTTGGCCCAACAAAGTTGTAAGTGCTAAACACGCATGCTCTGAAGCCAGGAAGTGTTTGGTCGTGTAACGTGTTCCTAATTCACCTGAACTTCCTTGTTATACGCTCGTAACACGTCACTACGTTTGGCTTTGTTGAACAACTACTTGACTCATGTCAGTGCGCAAGACACAACCGCCAATTTTTGTACAAAAGTTGAATGTGCGGTTGTACAACTGTTGCACTGTGTGTATTAGGCATAAGACTGGGATGCCATTAAAAAGCAGGTGTACCAATACTTTTGGTAATAGGGTATGCATCCATGGGATGGGAGGTTTGTGCTTAAAGGGTGCTCAAAAACAGCTCCTGGTCTTGTAATATAGAGGGATAGAAGGGGGCACAATCTAAGTGTAATATAAACTGTATTTGTCTTTAAGACAATTGGAAAATATTGGTTTTGAGAAAGGCTTGGGTGGCCTTGAAACTTAGCCCTGCCCCATCATCACTTCCACTCTGTATCCCAAATGAGTCTGACCGCCATCTTTTTGGCTTCTGCTTCCTCCATCAGATGTTTTTTGGCCCTACTTGTGGACAATGAAGTGGCAAGCTTTACATAAGAGGCTCCATATGCCAGAGCCAGCTGCTGACCATGGGGATATAATAAACAGGGCAATTTCTTATGTACCATGTTGTCCACCTAGTGTGTATGTGCTCGTACCACTGTGTCCTGCTATGCTAAGGATTATCATCAGAGGCCCTCATTTTATCGATTGAGTTCTTTTAACTGTTTGTGTCCCCTCCTCTCTTTATCTGTTCACCCACTTCGGTCTCTAAGGAGGTGCTCCATCAAGTGTGAGACCAGCAAGTTGCCCCGGATGTTCCAGTTGAGCTTATGGGCTTTTTTTTTTGTTAAAGTCATAGCATCAGCATACACATGACACTCAATTACTGTGTAATATACCTCCTTTTTTCTATCTAACTCCGTCTAGTAAAATGGGGGGGGCCAGGACGATCGTGACAGCCAAAACCTTCCTGGGCGTAATACCCTGGTTAAAGAGACACCAGGACTGGGAAGGAAGGAGATGAGCTTTACTGCAAGTGATGTCAAGGACCTAGTAGGCAAGCCAGGAGTCTGATAAAGGCAGCATTTGGGTGGTATTTGTACTTTCCTGGCATGTTAGGCCCCTTTCACACGGGCTGTCCAATCAGGTCCACCTGTCTGTTTTTCTAACAAGAAACTTCCCCCCACAGAAAAAGG
Organism: Glandirana rugosa; assembly: GCA_018402905.1. Classification (NCBI taxonomy): domain Eukaryota; kingdom Metazoa; phylum Chordata; class Amphibia; order Anura; family Ranidae; genus Glandirana; species Glandirana rugosa. The sequence continues at coordinate 1,605,559 of BLSH010110553.1, read as the reverse complement.
GACTTTAAATAGGTTGGTCAACCACTGACATTGTATAAAATAGGATATTTATTGAGATTTTGAAAGGTCAACAAGTGTACATGGAACAGACAAATAATATTATATATATCTCTGTGAGACAATCAAAATTGACAACAAAAACATTGATATTAAAAAACAATCACAATTGCATAGCACCCATGTTGCCTTGATAGAGTGTTGCTCTGGGGGTACACAACTGTGAGTCCATGTTCCGCAAATAATGCGGTTACCCAACATATATATGTTTCGGTGCTTTCACGCCCTTCATCAGGGGTAGCTGTGCAACAAGCTGTGGCAACTGAGTGTGTTATGATAAAAACACTTAAGCCTCGTACACACGGGATGACGATCGCACGTACGACCGTGTTGAATCGTATGTTGCATAATGTAAATAGCATACTGACATGCACCTGACGGTCGTACATACAACTTGCGGCCTGCCGAACGTGATGACGCGAACGAGCGTATAATGAGGAAGTAGCGTCACCTTTTGGGCTCCATCTAATTTCGTCAGTTGAAGTGGACTTGGCGCATGCGTGTTTAGCACAATACAACTTGTTGTACACAACTGCTCTACACACGAAACAACGATCGTATGCGAGCTTGTTGACACGACCAAGTTTTGTAGTCTGCACATACAACTCCCACGAACGACCGTCGTATGTTCAACTGTTGAAAGCGTGGCCACAGACGATCGATTCTGCATGCAACGGTCGTGAGTACGGCGTGTTAAACACGATCGTCGTCCCATGTGTGAGACGAGCCATTAGTCTTCTCTGGTTTAAGGTGATCACGGACCCACCCCACACTGGTGGGGGGAGATACAATAGGTAGATGACACTGCAGATGGGCGGATGGACCTCGTCAATAAGGCATGGCTTAATGGGACCACAAATGCCAACAGAGAACCTCCAACTGGTCAATCACAAGAGATGTCCGGTAGAAAAGATAAAGTCGTAGTCAGAGAGACAACAACGTAGTCATATTCCTTCTTTGAAAACAACCGAGGGGATCTACCCGCGGTCCCGGATGTATATATCTCTCTATTGCTGCCGACCCTGAACTGCCAGCCGCTGCGTTTCCGTCCGCCACTGCAGTGTCATCTACCTATTGTATCTCCCCCCACCAGTGTGGGGTGGGTCCATGATCATCTTAAACCAGAGAAGACTAATGCCCCGTACACACGGGACGACGATCGCGCGTACGACCGTGTTGAATCGTACGTTGACGGTCGTATGTAGCCTACTGACATGCACACGACAGTCGTGTGTGCAACGTACGACCGGCCGAACGTGATGACGCGAACGCGCGTATAAAGAGGAAGTGCTGGTATCATTGCGCCACCCTTTGGGCTCCTTCATCTAATCTCGTGTTAGTTGAAGTTTGGTGTGTGTTGATTCGCGACTTTCAGATCGTTCTTCAGATCGTTCTTTTTGGATCGTTCTTTGGCTCGTTTCTGGATGCTCGTTCGTCAACCATGTTGCCTTCTCGAGAGAGAAATCTCGCTGCTGTTGGCCAAGGAGTTCTGGCTTGGACCCGAAACCAACGTAGGAGAAGGAGAGAGAGGAGTTGCTGGACCAAGAATTGGTTGCTGAATCGTGATCAATTTGGATG
>BLSH010110553.1:1526076-1553754 GCA_018402905.1 Glandirana rugosa | reverse complement strand
CCCTGGATGAGATCATTAAGGATTTCACTGGGGGAAGACTACTTTTCTTCCGGAACCCAAGCGGCAGGAGCAACGCCCAAAGCAGGGTCCCTCTTTTTCTACTCAGAAGCGTTTTTTTCGTGCGCCCGGCAGGGGGCGCGGGTAATCGGTCCGACAAGGCTGCCACAGGGAACCAGAAGCGTCCCTGGCAGCGCGAGTCCGGGAAGGCAGAGGAGAAGCCCGCCTCTGCATGATGGGTTGCCCCCGCCCGACGCTCGGGTGGGGGGGTCGGCTTCTGCTTTTCGCGGACCGGTGGACCGGCCGCATCTCGGATCTTTGGGTGCGAGAGGTGGTGTCGTCCGGGTACAAAATAGAGTTCTGTACCCTGCCTCCGGACAGATTCTTCCCCTCAAATCTGAGACTCCCTCTGGGGCATTGACTAGCCCTATATGGGCCGTCCAGGCTCTGTTAGAGCAGGGGGTGATTGTCCCGGTCCCTCTGGCGGAACGGTTCTGCGGGTTTTATTCCAACCTCTTTGTGGTTCCAAAGAAGGATGGAGTCAGGCTGGTTCTGGACCTGAAGGCGCTCAATCATTTTGTGGAGGCGCGCAAATTCAGGATGGAATCAGTCCGTTCGGTCGTGGCCGCGATGCGCCAGGGGGATTTCCTGGCTTCTCTGGACATCAGGCACGCGTACTTCCATGTCCCTATTTGTGTCCGGCATCAGCGTTTCCTGCGTTTCGTGGTGGGGGACCTCCACTACCAGTTTGTGGCTCTCCCCTTCGGCCTAGCCTCCGCTCTGCGAGTCTTCACCAAGCTGTTGGCTCCGGTGCTGGCTCTGCTGAGGCAGAGGGGCATTGCTGTGGTGACCTATCTAGACTATCTGCTCCTGAGGGTGGAGTCAGCTCCTGCCCTGGAGGATAACGTCTCGATCACCCTGGCCTCCCTGCGAGACTTCCGCTGGTTGATCAACCTTCAGAAGTCGATACTGGCCCCATCGCGCTGCCTAGACTATCTGGGCCTGATACTGGACACAGAGCAGGCGAGGGTGTTCTTGCCTCCAGCCAAGTTGCTGTCGCTGCAAACGGCGGTACGGGCTCTGCTGTCACGACGGTGGTCTCCCTTACGTTTCTGCATGCGGGTGTTGGGGCTCATGGTGTCGGCCTTCAAGGCGGTACCATTTGACCAGAGTCCCACCCAGCTCCTGCAGCGGGCGATTCTGCTACAGTGGGACAAGGCTCCGTTGTCTCTGGATCAGGTTGGATCACCAGACCAGGGGGGCTCTTGCCTGGTGGCTGCAGGCCCTGGCGTTGAGTCTGGGAAAGTCGTTCCTTCCCCTGGTATGGTCGATTGTAACGACCGACGCCAGCCTAGCGGGCTGGGGAGGAGCCCTGGGGCGGTTGTCTGCTCAGGGCCAATGGTCCTCGGAGGAGTCCCGCCTTCCGATCAATGTGCTGGAACTGCGGGCGATCAGGCTCTGCCTCGCCCATTGGTCCGATAGTTTGCGCGGTCGCCCGGTTCAGGTGCAGTCGGACAATGACACGGCGGTGGCGTATGTAAACCATCAGCGTGGCACAAAGAGCGTGGCAGCAGCCGCGGAAGCGGCCCACATCTTGAGGTGGGCAGAGCTTCATGTTCCGGCCATCTCTGCCCGTTTACATCCCGGGCGTAGAGAATTGGCAGGCGGACTTTCTCAGTTGCCAGACTCTGGATCAGGGAGAGTGGTCCCTGCATCCGGAAGAGTTCCGTCAGATCTGCCAGAGGGGGGGCACACCAGACGTGGATCTGTTGGCGTCCCGGTTCAATCGCAAGGTGCGAGCCTTTGCGTGCAGAGCAAGGGATCCGTTGGAGGACGCCGTGGACACCCTTGTGGCTCCGTGGTCTCGGTACCGGCTTCTTTACGCCTTCCCTCCTCTCAAGCTTCTTCCGCACCTGTTGCGCAGGATAGAAGTGGAGGGGATTCCAGCTATCCTTGTGGCTCCGGATTGACCTCAGCGTTCTTGGTACACCGACGTGGTACGGATGGTAACGGATGTTCCCTGGCGGCTTCCGCTACGCGAAGATCGGCTGTCGCAGGGGCCCATACTGCACCCTGCTTTACACTCACTGGCTTTGACGACCTGGCTATTGAACCCCAGGTATTGAGGGATAGGGGGGTCTCTGAGTCAGTGATCCCCACCATGCTTAAGGCACGTAGGTCCACGTCTCGGCAAGATCCATCACCGCACCTGGAAGGCTTATATTGCCTGGTGCGAGGCTCGGGGGTGGAACCCCCGTTCCTTTTCAGTGGCTCGTGTGCTGGCCTTTCTTCAACAATGCCTGGATCAAAAACTGGCATGGAGTACCCTCAAGGGGCAGATTTCTGCCCTGGCGATTCTTTTCCAGCGTCCATTAGCGACGCACTCTGATTCGTACGTTCGTACAGGGGGTACGTCGTGGCCCCTCAGGTGCGGTCGCCCCTGGCGCCGTGGGACTTGAACCTGGTACTTTCAGTACTGCAGAAGCCGCCCTATGAAAAGATCAGAGACCTTTCTTTGCTGTTGCTCTCGCAGAAGGTGGCCTTTTTGGTAGCCATCACATCCGCCAGGCGGGTGTCTGAGTTGGGGGCTTTGTCTTGCATGTCTCCCTATTTGGTCCTGCATAAGGACAAGGCGGTGCTGCACCCTTCTCCTTCGTTTCTTCCGAAGGTGGTTTCCTCTTTTCACATTAATGAGGACATTGTCCTTCCTTCTTTGTGTCCACACCCGTCTCATCCTAAGGAGGTTGTGTTGCACTCCCTGGCTGTGGTTAGAGCTCTGCGGGTGTATTTGTCAGTCACGGCCTCCTTTCGGAGGTCGGACGCGTTGTTCGTGGTGGCGGATGGCCCGCGGAAAGGGCTGGTGGCCTCGTCGGCCACTATCTCGCATGGGATTAGGCAGACCGTGACCCATGCGTATGAGGTTCGGGGTCAAAAGCCCCCTTTTCCGGTCACGGGTCATTCCACCAGGGCGATTAGTACTCCCTGGGCTTTCCGACACCAAGCGCCGGTGTCGCAAGTGTGCAAGGCTGCCACTTGGACCTCTGTGCACATCTTTGCTAAGTTTTACAAAGTTGATGTGCCAGCATCTGCGGATGCTGCCTTTGGCCGCAAAGTTTTGCAGGCATCGGTGTAGGCACGTCTGGCGCCTCCCGGAGAGTTTTCCGTTGGGTACAGTTGTTCACGTGTTGCCCACCCCTCTTTATTTGACACTGCTTTGGGACGTCCCCACATGTCAAGATTATGAGGCTGCGTCTGTCAATGAACGAAAGAGAAAATAGGATTTTTCGACTTACCGTAAAATCCTTTTCTCTGAGTTCATTGACAGACGCAGCACCCACCCCTCTGTATTCTGAGTTTGTACTGCTTGTTACGAACTGAAGTGCTAGCAGGGTGGAGGGGGTTATGCAGAGTGAGGACTGCCCCCCTGGAAGGGGCTAGCTTGCTTTTTGTCTGAACTGTGTTCTGCCTAGTCTACTCCTGGTAAAAGGTGCATACCCTACATGTCAAGATTAGAGGCTGCCCCTGTCAATGAACTCAGAGAAAAGGATTTTACGGTAAGTCAAAAAATCCTATTTTTCTTCAAAATTTTCGGTCCTTTTTTATTTGTAGCGCAACAAAATAAAACCCATAGAGGTGATCAAATACCACCAAAAGAAAGCTCTATTTGTGGGAACAAAATGATAAAAAATTTTATTTGGGTGCAGTGTCGCATGACTGCGCAATTGTCATTCAAAGCGCAACAGCACTGAAAGCTGAAAATTGGTCTGGACGGGAAGGGTGATAAGTGCCTGGTATTGAAGTGGTTAACCACTTCAGCCCCGGAAGGATTTACCCCCTTAATGACCAGGCCATTTTTTGTGATTCAGCACTGCGTCGCTTTAACTGACAATTGCGCGGTTGTGCGACGTTGTACCCAAACAAAATTGACGTCCTTTTTTTCCCACAAATAGAGCTTTCTTTTGTCGGTATTTGAACACCTCTGCTGTTTTTATTTTTTGTGATATAAACAAAGAAGCATTTCTTTTACTTTCTGCTATAAAACATCCAAAAAAATATATAAAAATCAAATTTATTCATCAGTTTAGGCCAATATGTATTCTGCTACATATTTTTGTTAAAAAAAATCGCAATAAGCATATATTGATTGGTTTGCGCAAAAGTTATATCATCTACAAAATAGGGGATAGATTTATGGACTTTTTCTTATATTTATTGTTTTTACTGGTAATGGCGGAGATGTGCGATTTTTAGCGGGGCTGCGACATTGCGGCGGACAAATCTGACCCCTAATGACACTTTTTGGGGACCAGTGACATTATTACAGTGATCAGTGTTAAAAAAATGCACTGATCAATGTATAAATGACACTGGCAGGGAAGGGGTTAACACTAGGGGGCGATCAAAGGGTTAACTGTGTTCCCTAGGTGTGTTCTAACTGTGTGGGGGATGGGCTCATTGGGACAACAGAGATTGCCGTTCCTGATCATTAGGAACAGCAGATCTCAGTGTTGTCTCCTGCCTGCTTACATAGGCAGATCCCCGTTCTGCCTCTCTGTGGAGCGATTGTGGGTGGCCAGCGGACATCAAGTCCGCCAGACCCGCCGGTGTGGTCACCCGCATGCCCACAGTATCTATTGCATGAAACGAAGTATGGGTACGTTGTTTCGCGCAACAGCCGCCCTGCCTTAGTATATGTGCAGTGGGTGGTCTTAAAGTGGTTAACTACCTCCCGCCCACCGTATAGACGGCAGGCTGGATGCTGCATTGTTCTGGGACTACGTCATATTCGCACATATGTGATCCCATCCTAAAGGTAAGTTTGTTAATATTAGAAGGGGCAGGTAATGTTTAATGTTCTAAAGATGATGTAAATCAGAGCTTATATAACATAGGTAGAGTGTGTATGTATATGGAAATAAGTGCTGTATTCATTCCTGGTGCAGGATGGTAAGCTGCCTTGATAGTCGCACAGCTGTCTCAGTGATAGAAGAGTAACCTTACACTAATTCTCTGCACTCCCTACAGGACAGACTCCGGCGGAGAGGCAGAACGGCCCAGCGCCATATCCCGCGTCAGATCTCCCCTACAGTCTGCCCTACCAGGTAATGTAGAACCCGCCTGCCGGGAGGGATCAACCAGTGCTTTTTGCCTTTTGGTCTCCTGCCAACTTCCTGTAGCCTTTTAGAATTAAAAGCTTTGGAATCCAAGAAAGGTCAATGAATAATGGAAGTGTGTGTTTCAAGAGGTGCCTCGTCGCCGCCAGGCCTTCCCAAGCATGTCAGATTCAAGAAATTCTTATGTCTGCTTTTGCTCCTGCACTATGGAGAGGTAGACAGGGCGTAAGATAGAAAGGCAAACAGGTGAATATGCACTTGAAATACACATAGGTAAATTTGTTTTACTTGCCAAACAATGTAAATTTTGTACAGCCGGTTTTGCGATTTGCACGCCTGCTTAGACAGGCAGGCATTTTTTTCCTGATTAAAGGGGTTATAAAGGCAGAAGGTTTTTTATTTTAATGCACTCTATACATTAAGATAAAAAGCCTTCTGCACAGCAGCAGCAGCCCCCCTCATACTTACCTGAGCCCCATCTTGATCCAGCGATGTTGCACGAGAGACTCGGCTGCTCGGGACTCTCCCTCCTCATTGGCTGGGACAGCAGTGAAGCGCCATTGGCTCCGACTGCTGTCAATCAAAGTGAGCCAATGAGAGAGGGGGGGTCCACAGCTCCATGTCTGAATGGACACCGGGAGCTGCGTCTCGGCTTGGGTGCCCCCCTATAAAGGGAGGGGCCAGGAGCGCTGAAAAGGGACCCGTGAAGAGGAGGATCTGGGCTCCTCTGTGCAAATCCACTACACAGAGCAGGGAAGTATAACATGTTTGTTATTTTTAACAAAAGAAAACGAGACTTTACAATCACTTTAAGCTTCAGAGATCCCTTTGTCATCGCTCCACTGCTAGCCTACTGATTGGACGATAAATCAGCAATTAAACATGACCCAAGTTGCATTGCAGCTGAATCAGGAAGTGTTTTTTTTTCCTGGCTTTACACTGCAGTAGAGGTGCATAAATAACCAGACCTGCTGAACAAAATTGCAAATCCTTTGACAGGGAAACAGTAACTTACCAACCAGCCTCCAACTAACCAAATTATCCTGTTCCTGTCTAACAGTATACATTAAAAAATGGGGTTTCGTTTTCACACACTTGCAAACCGTGAAGAGGCTCTGCAGCTTACACATGTATTTGCAATTGTATGCAAACGAAACCTCTGTTTTTTATGCATACTGTTACACAGCATAATTTGGTTGGTTGCAGACAGGTCGGTAAGTAGAGCTGTGGCTTTTGTATGATATACATCACTCTTCCATATGCTCCTTGCTGTAAAGGCCAGTTATAGGTGGAGGCAGTGGCCATTTGTTTGTACTGTTGGAATAACGATGAGGTGGCCCACTGGACACCTTTGCTGCCATAGTACTATGTGCCCCTGCACCTTTAAGGAGGGTTGGGCTCCCTCCAGGCTTACCTGCCCTCTACTTATCCATTATAACGCAGGTACTTCTACTATGGAGGCTCTGAAAATTTAGAGTTAGAACTGCAGATAATATTGGGGTGCCATGAAGTGGCTCTGCAGCTTACTCATTTATTTGCAAATATATGCAAATGAAACCCCTTTTTGTAATGCATTCTGTTAGATAGGATAATTTGGTTGGTTGCAGGCTGGTTGGTGAGTTGAGCAGGGAATTTTCTTTGAGTTTTGTTTGACATGTGTCACCATTCCATGTGCTCCTTGCTGCAAAGGGCAGTTATAGGTGGGGGAAGTGGCCATTTGTTTGTACTTTTTTTAACCACTTATCGTCCGTGCTTACTTTGCAGGGACTCTGGGGGTGTACATTTCAGGTTTGTCCCAATGGAAGCAAAAACTTTGGTAAAGAAAAAATCGCCTCTGGGTAGATAGCAGGGTAGCAAAGCACCAAGTTTAAATCACTTTATTTTTTTCAATTTTGAACACAGTGATTCATATTGATTGGATATTACTATGTATTTGTATTGGTAGATAGACTGCTGCACAGTATCTGCGATTTTATCTATATCTGTTGAATTTATAATTTAAACAGACAGCACAACACATTTTCTTGCTGATATATGTTGTATAAAAGTGATCCAGGTGGCTTTGCAATTGCTGGATCACTTTTTTTTTTTTTTTTAGTGCTGTGAACGGACGTCCTGTCACCACCAGCGGCGATTGCCAGGTTCTCCTGTTCCTCTGGGGGAGTCCAGGACTGCGGCAAGTAGCCAGGATGGCTTCACACAGTGGAGATGGAGGAACATCCATTCCCCGATCTCCTTTATGAAAAATAAACCGAGAAACGACAATAATTTTGTCACTCTGTTTTCAGAGCTGTCATTCCCTGGCTGTTAAAAGCTAGGGAAGTAGCTAACCAAACACAATATGTGCTTGGTTTGCTTCTTTAAATGGCAGGGCAGACATCTGTGGTATAAGAGACCCCTGATGTCTCCATTAAGAGGGCCTGTCACTGCCCAAAGCTATCGCAAGGGGGCTTATGTGGTAATGTGATATTTGTGTGAATTTTCAGATGCAGCCGGCTATCCCCCCGCAGCTGAACAGAAGTGATTCTACAGCCACCAAGTTGACCAATCAGCTGTCAGAGGGAAACCCAGCGATGGCGGACCTGCTCAACGACATCCCTTTCATCCTCGCCCCTCATGTTCTAGAAGTGCATAATATCTGCCAGGAACTTCCAGAGCCTGTGCCCATCTACAACCTGGATGAGAGCTTTTCCAGATTCCACTACGATTTCACCTTGGAGAACTCAGTGCTGTGCGGACTATGAGTGCATTTTTGTGTCCTGTCTTACATTTCTCACTAGGCACTTTAATCGTGAACGTGTACAGATACAGCCGTTACGCTTCCCATCAATGTACATACAAACCTCATTTTCTGCCACCAAAGCAATATTTATATTAGTATATTACAGTGTATGTCAGTTCACCAATTAGAATACAGCTTAGCCATTTACTAGGGACTGGTGACCTCAATAGAAATGCATGCTGTACATTCACTAGAGACCAGTGACATCACAGAGTATACAGCATATCCATTCACTAGAGACCAGTGACCTTACTAAGTGTACAGCCTATCCATTCACTAGAGACCGGTGACATCACTGAGTATACAGCATATCCATTCACTAGAGACCAGTGACATCACAGAGTATACAGCATATCCATTCACTAGAGACCAGTGACCTTACTAAGTGTACAGCCTATCCATTCACTAGAGACCAGTGACATCACTGAGTATACAGCCTATAATTTCATTAAAGACTAATAAGGACACCAAAAATGTAGCATATTCATTTACTAAACTCTAATGACATTACTGAGATGCAGCCTATCCATTTGGTAGAGAACAATGACACCAAAGGGAATAAAGCATATTCATTCTGTACAGACAAGTGACAACTCTAAAATTGTATCTCATATATTCACTGAAAATGCAGCCTATCCATTCACTAGAGACCAGTGACATCACTGAGAATGAAGCCTATCAATAATTCACTAGAGACCAGGGACATTAATGAGAATGAAGCCTCTCAATTCACTAGTGACCGGTGACATCACTGAGAATGAAGCCTATCAATTCACTAGAGACCAGGGACATTAATGAGAATGAAGCCTATCAATTCACTAGAGACCAGTGACATTACTGAGAATGAAGCCTATCAATTCTCTAGTGACCAGTGACATTTCTGAGAATGAAGCCTCTCAATTCACTAGTGACCAGTGACATCACTGAGAATGAAGCCTATCAATTCACTAGTGACCAGTGACATTTCTGAGAATGCAGCCTATCAATTCACTAGAGACCAGTGACATCACTGAGAATGAAGCCTATCAATTCACTAGAGACCGGTGACATCACTGAGAATGAAGCCTATCAATTCACTAGTGACCAGTGACATTTCTGAGAATGCAGCCTATCAATTCACTAGTGACCAGTGACATTTCTGAGAATGCAGCCTATCAATTCACTAGTGACCAGTGACATTTCTGAGAATGAAGCCTCTCAATTCACTAGTGACCAGTGACATTTCTGAGAATGCAGCCTATCAATTCACTAGTGACCACTGACATCACTGAGAAGCAGCCTATCTATTTACAAATGTCCAACTGTTGTTAAAAAGAAAAAGTGACAGGACTAGCACACCATGTTCATTCATTATGCATCATAGTATATAAGAACTGCTAGGCCTACAGAGTAAAGGGTATTATTTAAACCACATCAGAAGTAACATTTGCTAGATGGTGTACATAAAAGTCATACACATTTCAGGGTAGAACCCTTTCCCAGGAGGGACCTGTTTGCTAGTGCCCCAGACCTCCTTTCAAATAAACCACAGACTCCTGGGGGGCTGGCCAGGGGTAGGTGCGCCAACAGGAAGAAAATAATAATAAAAAAAAAAATATATATATAAATATTTCAAATATATATTTCATTTTTTTTCAATAGTATGAATAAAAGTTGACCATTGTCCCCCTGACATTGTTTGTTTGTCAGCTTGGGCTGCATGTTGAAAAGTATATCAATTAAAACTATCCATAGCTGGCGCATTGAAGAGTCACAATATAGGACACACTTGATAAAAAACGTCTGATTGTACAAGATGATTTGTAAAGCAAATCTCATGATTTGTAAGCAATCTCATTAACCAGAGTAAGGCTGGTCATAGACAGATCGAAATCCGGCTGGTTCAGCTTCGATCAATCTGTGGCAGGCTGGTTGTACTTAAGTCGATCCATCAATCTACTTCAGTATAACCGTTTTTTTGTGCTATCACTGCAGGCAGCTATAGCTGCCAGCAATGATCATTGTATTCTGTTGGCTGGGAAACCTCCCGCTGTCAGAATACAATTGCACAGCCAGTGTTGATAGGGGAATTGAGCAATTCTCTTTCCTTCAACCTGTGGTTGAAGGAAAGAAAATTGTATAATGTATGACTTTCTTAACTGAAAGACCTGAACCAGGTAGATAGGTTGGTAGGGCGGGGGAGTTTAGTCTTTAGACGTTCCTTGTGGTAGACAATGACTTCCCAGATGAGCAAAGCCACTGTGGTGTAATTTTCAGGTTTGTCCCAATGGAAACAAAAATTTTGGTAAAGAAAAAATGGACTCTGGGTAGAGGGAAGGGTAGCAAAGCACCAAATTAGAATATGGGGACAGAACTAAGGCTGGAGTCAGAACTAAATGTGTAACCACCTAGTATAGTCCTAGAGCAGGGACAGCCAGGGTAGAGGGCATCTCAAAGTTCAAAGGGCAGAAGGTGGATTAATAGAGGAATGAAGAACAGGATGACCAGGAATGTTGGTGTCGTCAGCCTATTTAGCAGTATGCTCCAAAAGGCAGCACTTGCATAATAAGTAACAGCAAGAGTGCACAGCTTTGATCATTTTATACCCTCTGATATAAGTCATGTGAATTAAATCTAAATTAAAGCAGTATTAGATCTAAAAGCAAAAATGTATTATATTGCTGTTTACCAAATGCCGTGTCTGCATTAATTGTCTGTTTTAAACATTTTTCCTTTATCTTTACTTGGTGACCTGGCTAGTAACATGCTTCCTGTCTTAGGGTGTCTCTTCTCTGGATAGAGGAGCAATTTAGACACCTATGGACAGCAGCAAAACTAATACAGCCACCACATCTATAAACTGGTAAGTGCCCCCTTTTTCTTACCTGAACCCGATCGTTCCAGCGACGAGCAGGAGCACAGAGACTCCAGCCACTGTATCGGGTCCTCATTGGATAGATTGATAGCAGCAGGAGACATTGGCTCCCGCTGCTGTCAATTAAATCCAGTGACACGGGAGTGGGGAGCAGGGGCGAGTCCTGCTATCTGTGTTAATGAACGCAGCAGGGGGACTCATGAGCCTGGCAGCACAGGTGCCCCTGGGGAAAGCGGCTTTCCGTGGGGGCACCCAATGAAGAGAAGCCAGGAGCATTGCTGGGTACCCCAGAAGTGAAGGATCGGGGTTGTTCTGTGCAAAACCCTTGCACAGAACAGGTAAGTGTGAAATGTTTTTATTTTTTTTCAGAAAAGTAATCTTTACAATTCCTTTTAAAGCTCCATTCACATTTGTACGACTCCAAAATTGTTCAGACTCTGGAGACACAACTTTGGATGGGTGCAACGCGGATACGACTTAGGCTTTGACCAGTGATAATGGACAACTGTTGAACAACTGTTGCATTGTATAACATTCAGGTACGACTTTCATGCAACCTCTGAGGGTTAACATTGAAGTCTATGGCCCTCTAGTTGCATAAAAGTCGGGAGAAAGTAGTGCATGAACTACTTTGAAGTTGCTGCAACTTTAAGTCGTGCATATATGAATGGGTAAGATTGGAAAACATGGGTAACCACTTGTCATGCAACTGTGGTGTCCAAAGTTGCATGACACGTCGCACAAAGTGCGAATGGAGCCTAAAGGACAAGTTCAGGAACATGTAAATATCTCCCTAGCCTCTCAACAAATTCAAATGTGGTTGATTCCAAGTCCAGGGTGATCTGACACAGATCAGTCCCTGCTGCAGCTATAGACTTACAATGTTACGGTCTGATCACTAGAGGAGAGGGGACTGAGGAAATGCTGCCTGCTGCTTGCAGCAGACTGATGATGTCATCATAGCCTAGGCAAAGTCACTAGGCTTGGGTTTTTTCTATGATAAAATTTGGAAAATCATATGGTTGCTGTATATTGTGACATTACATTTTTTGTGTAAAATGTTACTGAAAGGTCCTTTAAGATATAATGCATAACTGAGTTTTTTTTTTTTTGGGGGGGGGGTTATTTGGAGGTTTACTTTAGTCCAGTTTCTTGTACTAATAGATTTCTAGTTTTATAATAATACATGTGCAGGGGATGCCACATTTTTGTTTTCGTGAGGTAAACAATATTTTTAGACTGTTTTCATTATTATGCAAAGACGGGTCTCCATTCTCTCTACATGCCTGTTGATGATCTATGTAATGATGTAGCATTCTGCTATACCTTGACTGTAATCACGTGTATTCTGTATTTATTGTTCCACCTTGTATATAGTGTTCTCTGCAAATAATAAATGACTTTATCAGCAGGAAAGTGGAGTCTTTCATATATTACAATTCCTGCTTTCACAATAAACCAACATCTTCACTTCATGCATTATACAGAGAGAAACTTTCCAATAAGAGCTGTCACCGCCCTCTGAAAATGGAAGTCTGTGGCTTTAATACTTTCTGAGTCATTGACACAGAGAATGCAGGCAGCACAAGTCACAGTGAAGGCATTGATGTGAAAGGCAAATGAGCTTAACCACTTAAGGACCAAGCCTCTTTTTGAGATTCGGTGTTTACAAGTTAAAATCAGTTTTTTTTTTTGCTATAAAAATATTTAGAACCCCCAAACATTATATATTTTTTTCTAACACCCTAGAGAATAAAATGGCGGTCATTGCAATACTTTGTCACACCGTATTTGTGCAGCGGTCTTACAAACGCTTTTTTTTTTTAAATTGACTTTTTTGAGTTAAAAAATAAGACAACAGTAAAGTTAGCCCGATTTTTTTCTATATTGTGAAAGATAATGTTACGCAGAGTAAATTGATACCAAATGTCATGCTTCAAAATTGCGCTCGCTCATGGAATGGCGACAAACTTTGGCACTTAAAAATTTCCATCGGTGACATTTAAAAATTCCTACTGGTAACCGGTTTTGAGTTACAGAGAAATTCTAGTGCTAGAATTATTGCTCTTGCTCTAATGATCGGGGCGATACCTCACATGTGTGGTTTTAACACCGGTTTGATATGCAGGCGGGACCTGCGTATGTGTTCACTTCTGCACGTGAGCTCGGCTGGACGGGGCGCTTTACATTTTTTTTTTTTCTTATTTATTTTACTTTTTATTTTTACACCGTCCTTTTTACAAGAAAAGCATCCCAGGACCTCTTAAATATGAGATCTGATGTCAAAAAGACTTCAGATCTCATATTTACACTTAAATGCAATAAAAAAAAAGACACTTCAAAAAAAATGTCTCCTTTAAGAGCTTTGGGCGGAAGTGACGTTTGATGTCGCTTCTGCCAGTCAATGCTATGGAGCCAAGTGGGCGGTATCTTCCGCTCACTTGGCTCACAGGTATGGGGGAGAGCGGACCCAATCATCTCCGCTGCTACCGGTGGGTCCGGTAAGTGGCAGAGACGATGGGAAAGTGGCGGGGGGCACCTCTCCCACCCCCAATAAAAGTGGTCTTCGCCACAGAGACCACTTTTATCTGAGAGGACCATCCGCTGAAAATACAGAGGTTATGGTAACTATCTACTACCATAGCAATGGTATTCCACTTCAAAGGACCGCCATATATACACGATCAGTGGTCTGGAAGTGGTTGGCATATCTAAAGCTAAAAACAAAAATGTAATATATTGTAGCTCAGCTGTAGTGGTTGCAATCATTTTTTTTAAAGGTTGAAGCAGGGGTCTCCAACCTATGGGCCGCGGCCCATTGCCGGGCCGTGGCCCCTCTGCAGTAGGGCCACTGGCTGATGGCGTGAGATGCGGGCAGGCTGGTGAACAGAGAGGACACAGCTCTCTGCATCCACCGCTCCTCTGACTTCCGCCCTCAGACCGCGACTGTTGAGTGTGGGGAGTAGAGAGATCTCATCTCTCACTGCCCTCACCACTCACAGCGCAGGACACTTCAGTGTCGGAGGTGCGGGGGGAGCAGAGAGATGACATCTCTCACCGCCCGCACCGCATTGCTGACCTCCAGCCTCAGAACTGACCAGTGACATCCTCATCTGATGACACTGGTAGGCAGGTGGCAGGCAGCGTGCAAGTGGCATCCTCATCTGGTGGCAGGGAGCATGCAAGTGGCATCCTCATCTGGTGG
The DNA here is from genome assembly GCA_018402905.1 of Glandirana rugosa. Lineage (NCBI taxonomy): Eukaryota > Metazoa > Chordata > Amphibia > Anura > Ranidae > Glandirana > Glandirana rugosa. The sequence goes on along the minus strand of BLSH010110553.1, from coordinate 1,539,802 downwards.
CAGGGAGCATGCAAGTGGCATCCTCATCTGGTGGCAGGGAGCATGGCAAGTGGCATCCTCATCTGGTGGCAGGCAGTGTGGCAAGGGGCATCCTCATCTGGTGGCAGGGAGCATGCAAGTGGCATCCTCATCTGGTGGCAGGCAACGTGGCAAGTGACAATCCTCATCTGGTGGCAGGCAGCGTGGCAAGTGAAAATCCTCATCTGGTGGCAGGCAGCATGCAAGTGGCATCCTCATCTGGTGGCAGGCAGCGTGGCAAGTGACAATCCGCATCTGGTGGCAGGTGACGTGACCAGTGACATGGGCTCGGGGCTCACACTGATTCTGCATTATGGTGAGTTGAACTATTTCATCTTATATTACAATGTAATAATAGAAATAATGCGCTTCAAACATCCTGACTCCATATCAAGCATGGTGCTGTGATGATTGAAGCACCAACACCAGCCATTTCCCCAACAAATTTCCCATGAAAAATCGCATACCCCCCGCGGTTTCCAATGGCATAGTTCACACCAGTGCAGTCAGTTCCAGCTCCAGAAAAAAAAGTAGAACATGCTGCATTTTTCAAGCACTGAACTGTACTGGAACGTGGTAAAATGCACCAAAAACGCACTGGAATGCACCTACATGCACAAAAAACTCACTGGAATGCACCTACATGCACAAAAAACTCACTGGAATGCACCTACATGCACCAAAAACATGCTGGAATGCACATGTCCTAAGAAAAAAAGGGGGAGAAAACTGCACTGGACTGCATCAAAAACGCACCGGAACGGACCGGAAAAGCGCCAAAAACGCGCATGCAGAAAAGCATCCGGAACGCATCCGGACTGCGTTTCTATGGTGTGACTTGGCCCTAATGGTGTATAACTCCTGCTCTACCACTTGTGCTCTAATTTAAAAAATATTGCATATACATATAAATTAATGTGGCATTAAAGTGGTTGTAAAGTCTAAACATTTTTTACCTTAATGCATTCCTTGCATTAAAGTGATTGTAAATGCAGAAGGTTGCATTCTATGCATTAAAATAAAAATCCTTTTTCTTGTAAAAAATACAAATAAAAAGCCTTCTGTGTGCAGCAGCCCCCCTCAGCCCTACTAATACTTACCTGAGGTCAATGGACGCAGCAGTGGGACTCAGGTGCAAGCATGCATGAGTGCCCCCATGTTGGAAGCAGCTTCCCATGGGAGCACTGGACAGAGGGGAGGGGCCAGGAGCACCGGTGGGGGACCCGAAAAGAGGAGGTTCACAGCCACTCTGTGTGATTCCATTGCACCGAGTAGGTAAGTATAAAGATGATTGTTTTTTCTGATTTGTTTAAATGTACCTTTACAATCACTGTAATGCAGCTTGCATCAAATGGTGTTCAACCAATCATTAAACAATAAATAAATAGGATAAAGATGCTGCACTACCTCCTAAGTTATTACATAAAAATAATTAAATCAAATTGAACAGTGTATCACCAATGATATTACAGTTGATAAAATGTGAAATAAATGTGACTTCAAGCCTCTTCCCCAATCACCTCAGAGCTCTCAGTGCCCTCACCTCAATAATGTAGTATACACGCATGTGTAGTAATACCCAGCTCACTTCTCTCTGGTCAGCTTGGTATTCCAAGATCTTATTCACCTAGATCAGTGGTTCTCAACCCTGTCCTCAAGTACCCCCAACAGGCCATGTTTTGGGAATTTCTCTTAGATAAAATAGCTGTCCATCTTGTCTGCCACTACCAGCGGGGTTCCATTAGAAGCACGTGCCAAATGGCAACTTCTCGTTCCTCACCTCAACGACGAGGATTGGCAAGAGGCTTGCTCTGTTCACCTACCTGTATCACCTGCAGTCAATAACAAATTGATACACCTCTATATGTTTCATTAAACTGTTGTCTACCCATTTTGTTTACTTTTACCTACAGGTAAGCCTATAATAAGGCTTATCTGTAGGTAAAATGAATATCTTCTAAACCTGTACGGTTTAGAAGATATTCCCTTTCTAATTCGCTGCGGCGTTACGGCGCATGCGCCGTGTATGTCCCGGCGCATGCACCGCGTATGTTCCGGACCTTGCCTAGAAAAACGGGTCCCGCGCATGCGTGGGAGTGACGTCTCGCGACTCCGGCCAGTCACAGCGCCGGAGCCGCGTACCCGGAAACAAGATCCGTGGGAAGATGTCCGCTCCCACAGAGGGGACCGAGCAGCCCGGTCAGATCTTCGTTTCAAGGTGAGTATTTCATAATGAGCTAGTATGCGCTGCATACTAGCTCATTATGTTATTGTCTTGCAGGTTTTTATTTTTAGTTTTTTTTTTAGGGTAGACAACCGCTTTAATCATATCTGACCCCTGTTAGACTACATGCTATGCATCGTGCGTCTACCTCAGCCTGTACTAGGTGCACTTCTCCACGTGCAGATTTTTCCCATGGTATGTGGTTATGTCCAGTAATAGCACGGTACTGGCAGCGGGTGACAGAGGTTCTATCCGCTGTACTGTCGGTCCCTGTTCCATGTACACTATTGGTGTGCCTGCTGGGAGTTATGACAGATATGGCCTACACATACCATGTTATTAGAAACATTATTTATGGCCCATAAAGCAGTGGAACTTAAATGGATTCAGCCCACGCCTCCATCCATACATAAGTGGCTTTGGTTGGTAAATCAGGTACTACCATATGTAAAAATCATCTTTGAACACTGAGGTTGCCCAGACAAATATAATAAAGTTTGGGATGCCTGGTGTTCTTCCTCCCTTACTGTGTTCAGCACTTGAATAAGATCTTGATGGCATCAAACAATGTCCCCCCCTTTTTTATTACTTATGCTTCTTTTGATACTCTCTCGTTTTACTATGAAAGCCATGATAGATAAATGGCGTTATGTGGTATATTTGTAATACTATAGAACCTTGTGTAATGTCAATGTCCCTACTTGTTTAATACGCTCATGTTGAGTGTCTATACTTACTGTCATTGTTATTTTTAATAAAAAGAGTTTAAAAAAAAAAAAAAAAAGCTGTCCAAAATACCAAACCATTGACTCTGATTTAAAGTACTGTGCGAGATAAAGGAAAACCTGCAAACATGGCCTGTTGGGGGTACTTGAGGACAGGGTTGAGGACCACTGATCTAGGTCATCCTCCTCAGTAATGGGGTTGTAGTCCCTTTAAGAACGTGTGGTCCCTTGTCTGCTCCAACATGACTGTGGCCCTGTGTACAAAGTCATCTCCATAAAGACATGGTTGGATGAGTTCGGTGTTGAGGAACTTGCAAGGGCTGCACGGAGCCTTGGCCTCAACTCTACTGAACTTCTTCGGGATGAATTGGAATGCCTAATGGGAGCCAAGTCTTCTCATGTATCATCACTACCTGACCTCACAAATTCTGTTTTGACCAAATGCACACAAGTTTCCACAGACGCGCTATAAAATCTTATGAAAAGGCTTCCCAGAATAGTGGAGGCTGTTATGGTGGTCACATATGGGGCACATATTATACCCATGGTTTTAGAATGAGATATCCAACAAGTTAATTTAGGTGTGATGATCAGCTGTCCACATGGTATTGGCCATACAGAGTACAATTACAAACCTTATAAAGTGACCAGGTATTTAGTACCCTAATGCACATTATTGATAATATTATCTACAGCAGGCTCTAGAACAGTGGTTCTCAACTCCTGTCCTCAGGACCCACTAACAGGCCAGGTTTGCAGGATAACTGAAATACATCACAGGTGATATAATTTGCTGCTCAGTGATTGCAGTAATCTGCATATCACCAAGGTAATACTTAAAATCTGGCCTGTTGGTGGGTCCTGAGGACCGGAGTTGAGAACCACTGATCTAGAACAAGCATGCAGCCAGCAAAATATGAATTTGTCTCCTATATACTTTTCTCAGGTCAGGTACTCTCTAGAAAATAGAGATGGCACAGCTTTGCAACTTTTAATAGCTAGCTAGCAGTTGGTGCTACCATGTTTCTACCCTGGCTCCCGCCATTTTTTTTCCGATAGAGTAAGAAAGAGTTAAAGTGGAACTTCCTCCTCCTCCCCCCTTCCTCTGCCATATTTGGAATATTTTTTTGAGGGGGGTGGGTACCTAGTTTTGGCAGGTAGCCATTCCTATTTGGAGCGGAAGTTTGGCCCTCGCAACCTTCTGGGACAAGTCACAGGCCGCTCAAGGCTCCTCCTTATGTAGAAACCGCGTGCAGACAAGGACAGAGCTCATCCCAGCTCTAATGAAAAAAGGAAAAGTCCTGGGAGTCACACATCTCTGCAAAACACTGTAAGAAGATGTATGACAGCCTCAGCCTGGGCTCCAGCCAGGCCAAGCCCCCACTGTGTTTTACTGCGCTCACGGAGCTTAGGCATAAGGATCATGGGCAAAGTGAAATACGTTGGATGTGTGGCTAGTTGTAGCCCGGGCTGAGGCTGTCATACATCTTCTTACGGGGTTTTGCAGAGATTTGCAACTTCCAGGTCTTTTCACTTTTCCATCAGGTGTAAACAGACACATGTCCATTTACACCTGTTGCTCTATAGAGGAGAATGGAGGTTCCAATCCGAGTCTGCCCGTCCATTTTTCAGGAAAGTTTGGGTAGAAGGGGCCTAAGGCATAGCTCCCAACTGTCCCTGATTTCGAGGAACTGTCCCCATTTGGAACAAAGTCCCTCCTCATTTGTCCCCCATTTTGTTCTGATTTACACTATATTGTCAAAAGTATTGGAACGCCTGCCTTTACACGCACATGAACTTTAATAGCATCCCAGTCTTAGTCCGTAGGGTTCAATATTGAGTTGGCCCACCCTCTGCAGCTATAACAGCTTCAAAGCTTCTGGAAAGACGTTCTACAAGTTTTAGGAGTGTCTATGGGAATGTTTGACCATTCTTCCAGAAGCGCATTTGTGAGGTCAGGACTCTCAAGCAGGCAAGTCAAGTTACTCCACCCCAAACTCGCTCATCTACGTCTTTATGGACCTTGCTTTGTGCACTGGTGCGCAGTCATGTTGGCACAGGAAGGGGCCATTCCCAAACTGTTCCCACAAAGTTGACAGCATGAAATTGTCCAAAATGTCTTGGTATGCTGACGTCTTAAGAGTTCCCTTCAGTGGTACCAAGGGGCCAAGCCCAACCCCTGAAAAACAACCCCCCACCACAATCCCCCCTCCACCAAATTAAACAAGTGCACAAAGCAAGGTCCATATAGACATGGATTAGCGAGTTTGGGGTGGAGGAACATGACTGGCCTGCACAGAGTCCTGACCTCAACCCGATAGAACACCTTTGGGATGAATTAGAGCAGAGACTTCGAGCCAAGCTTTTTTGTCCAACATCAGTGCCTGGCCTCACAAATGCGCTTCTGGACGAATGGTCAAACATTCCCATAGACACTCCTAAACTTTGTGGACAGCCTTCCCAGAAGATTTGAAGCTGTTATAGCTGCAATTGGTGGACCAACTCAATATTGAACCCTATAGACTAAAGCCTCGTACACACGGGACGACGATCGTACGTACGATCGTCGCAAATCATATGTTGCACAATGTAACTTGCTTACTGACTGCACTACACGATCGTACGAGCACAGAAGAACGTTCAGGTGCATGTAATTAGCATCCGGCCCTTCCTGACTTCTGAGCATGCGTGTTTTGCACAATACAACTTGTTGTACCAACTGCTCTGTACACACGATACAACGGTCGTATGAGCGCTTGTTGGTTTTCTAGTCTGCTCATACAACTTCCTTGTACGGCCGTCGTATGTTCGACTGTTCTAATCGCGCATACGAACGATCGATATTGCATACAACGGTCGTTAGTACGACCTGTTGTATATGATCGTTGTCCCGTGTGTACAAGGCTTAAGACTGGGATGCCATTAAAGTTCATAAGTCTGATGTGATGGAGGGTCCTGAGTAATGGTTGAAGTGTAGTCTGGTGGGTGCAAATATAGATCTTCCTTCTTTTTTTTTTTTGGTGGGGTTATTTGATGGAAATGTTTTGTTGTATAATGAAAAAAGAATTAATAAAAACTATTTGTTTAAAGAAAAAAAAAAAATTAAGTGCCTGTAAAGGCAGATGTATCAATACTTTTGACAATATAGTATATACAAGATGCCTTATTTTATATTTCAAAAATTGTTTCCCAGTGCTAAACCTGTCATCCATTTTCCAAATTGCTGCATTTGTAAATTTCAAAAGCCAATAGAAAGGAATAGAAGTGGTAATAAAAAATAACTTGCGGGTTACACTAATCATTTTTTTATTAAAATCTCCTTTAAGGGGGCGTGGCAGGGGATGTGTTTTATGCCTACATATCTTTGCTAAGACGTGTCCCTTATTCCCATCTCAAAAAGGTGGAGAGGTATGCCTAAGGGTTAGTGGAAAAGTGCCTCATATATATTGGTAGCAAGTGGGAAGAATGCCCCCTTCGAGTGGTGGTCAGAAAGCTGCTAATAAAATCAGTGGTGTCATTCAGTTGGCCATGCCAAGTGAAACTGTCCTTGGAACTATGCAGGCACCATCAATCAGCCACAGCTCAAGGAACCCCTAGGAACGTCTTGAGGAGCCCTAGTTGAGTATGACTGCCTTAACCCTTCACCATGCTAAATACAAAGTTTTGGCTGCAGTTGGGCTTTTTAAAAAAGGCAGTACATATATTGTTGGTTTAGGTATATATTTTGCATAGCTTTTCCCATTGAGCGTTACGCTTTACTATGCAACATCTGTCCTCCTACCACATGGCCTATAAAAACCCTATAGAGATATTTACCGTTATACACTTCATTGACTTTGTCATACACCTGTGCCCCAGCTCTGTGCAGCTCAGCCAGGGAATGGTTTCATCTTCTGCTATTTTCTCTATTTGTGGTTTCCATAGAGCACAATAAAAAAGACCGGTTATTGGGTCACAGGAATCTATATTCCTGCAGATGTGAGAAGTGTTCAGAGTACAGTAAAGGAAATTGTCCTGTAACAGTTGAGATATGTGTGTCGATGCTGAGGAAGTATTATTAACATCTGTTCAGAGAATGTCTCTACAGTCATCTTTAAAGTGAAACTTTTGTTTTTGTAAGAAATAAATTCCATCCAGGCCAACAATATTCACTATATGTGGACACCTGACCATCACACATACCTACAGTATATGACCAAAAGCATTAAAGACCCCTCCAAATGAATGGGTTCCAGTGTTCCCAGTATATTACCAAAGAGATTACCCCCCTCTGGGACTTTGACGGGAAACCAACTCATTGGAGTAACCAAGAGCTAAACATAAAACTTGAAAAATGTATTGGTACAGTTAAAACATCACAGGACCTTGAACCTACTAGGTCCATCAATCAGAGAATGAGACATGAAATACATTCTCAACCAAAAAGGACATAGACGCATCCGCTAAACATGAAAAGACAAAAAGATGGGGGGAACATTACATTAGTATAAAACCACACATGTGACCACAGGCCCGCCACAGGGTGGCGGGGGAGACCCAACACGTTTCGAATATGATCTTCTTCAGGGTGGTGTGGTCAAAAACTAAAAATCCTCAGATTATACAAAGGATCGGCCAATGAGGCCGTGGTGGGTTCACTGGGATTCAGCTAGAGTACTTAAAGATCTGCTTAAGTCCAGAGGGAGCGGTGTGCCAAAGGGAGACACTGTTTGCCAAGTCCAAAGTCTAGGACATAATATTTGACACAGGGGGCAAATAGCTGACCCCCCACCCGTTACTGAAATTGTGAGAACAGTGTATTCCTGTATAGGAGTAATCAGCAGTCTATCAGAAGAACTGTCTCTTGCAGATCACATATGTAGAGATATAGTTTCTAAATGAACCTGAAGGGAACCATGACATGCGGGTGAGGGCGATCACAACGATAGATTCAGTTATTAATCCAGTTATTAATCTAGATATCACAAGCAGGAAAATCTGCTAGAGGTACAAATCCATAGGCACAAGATATCACCTGGTGTCCCCCCAAAGGGGAAAATAATAATCCAGGGATATTGCCTATAAGAGAGGGTTTCGGTAAGTCTTATGTAATCGTTGTAAGCACAAGTCACGGTTCCCAGCACAGAAAATCCCAGTAGGGATACTGGTACTGCTACAGCATAAAAATACATTGCAGATAATTGCTCTCTTCCAACCTTCTGGTAACATTTGGTGAAGGCCCCTTTCTGTTCCAGCATGACTGTACCCCTGTGCACAAAGCCAGCTCCATAAAGACATCATGATGAGTTTAATGTGGAAGACCTCAAGTGTCCTTCATCGAGCCCTGACCGCAACCCTACTGAATACCTTTGCTTTTCCAATTCATCCCAGATTACGAGCCAAGTCTCTTGGTTCAACATTAATATCTGACTTCACAAATGGCGCACAAAAGCCAGCTCCATAAAGACACCATGATGAGTTTAATGTGGAAGACCTCAAGTGTCCTTCATCGAGCCCTGACCGCAACCCTACTGAATACCTTTGCTTTTCCAATTCATCCCAGATTACGAGCCAAGTCTCTTGGTTCAACATTAATATCTGACTTCACAAATGGCGCACAAAAGCCAGCTCCATAAAGACACCATGATGAGTTTAATGTGGAAGACCTCAAGTGTCCTTCATCGAGCCCTGACCGCAACCCTACTGAATACCTTTGCTTTTCCAATTCATCCCAGATTACGAGCCAAGTCTCTTGGTTCAACATTAGTATCTGACTTCACAAATGGCGCACAAAAGCCAGCTCCATAAGGACATAGTTTGATAAGTTTGGATAGTGGAGGAACTCAAGTGGGCTGCACAGAGCTCTGACTTCAACCTTCCTGAACACCCTTGGATGAATGGGAACGCCTAATGGGAGCCAGGTCTTTTTATCCAGCATCAGTAGCTGACCTCACAAATTCTCTTTTGGCCAAATGATCACAAATTTCCACAGACACACTCGAAAATCTTGTAGAAAGGCCTTCCAGGTGAGTGAAGGCTTTTATTACTGCAAAGGGGGAGTGGGGAGGCAAATCCATGTTAATGGCCATAGCTTTGGAATGGGATGTCTAACAAGCTCACATAGATGTCATGATTGAGTGTCCACAAATTTGTGGTCAATGTATATTGCCAGGATTTTAGCAAACAATAAAAAAATTGTTTGAAAGTCAATAGCAACAGAAGCGTTAGCGGTCAGTCGAGTTTTATTATTTATGAAAACCTCTGTTGAGACTTTCCACTCCTTTGCTCTTGATGAAATCTTTTACAATCAGTTCTAAGTGGACAGAACAGCTTTTCATATGGATTCAAGATCAGTGCCAGCGTTCTGATAAGAACATACTGGAATCCCTTAAAGGAGAAGTACAGCCAAAGCTCGTTTGGCTGTACTTCTCCTGTTGATCACAGCAGTGTAGTTCATTCTGTGACCTGTTTTCAGCAGACAGCTGATATCACAGAGCTGAGGAAATATTGCATCAATAAAGTCGAGGTCTGCCCACAACCCTGGGGCGACAACTGGCTCAGCCTCTCAGCAAGCCGCCTAATGACTGCCCCAGCCGATCCCGCCCCCTCCACAGCCCAGCGCTCCATTGACTGACAGTCACTAGCTCCCTGCTCACAGAGCTCTGAGAACCGAGCGATCAGCTGTGTTTGATCGCTCAGTTCTCATTCTTAGAGCTGGCAGGGGACTGATGGAGCATTGGACCGATGCTGCACCTACCTGGGTAAATATGATTTTGAAAAGAGAAAAATACTTCTCTTTTAAGACATATAGTGCAGTAAACCTAAAGACATTGCAAGGAAAGCCACATTTCATGCAACAGGCTGTCTGTAAGTTGATTTCAAGCTCTGTGCAGACTTCTGTAAGAGATGGTGAGACCATTTCAGAACCTGGGGGGAAAGGATTCTCAGAATTACAGACGGTAAAAGACCAGTGCCCTTACTGAGAGATAAAATATATTTTTTGGCAGTTATAAAGAATGATTGCTAGCTGCAGAAAAATGGAAATGTAAAATAAAATAACCTAATGTTACAAACCAGCTTGTACAAACAATACATTATTATGATACAAATGAGAGGAAGAGCAAGCCCGCTCAGGTGTGTTCCATAAGTGAAAGCCTAGGCTCTCAGGTGCAGGTCCAGATAGCCGCTAATCCGTATCCAAGACAAAACAAATGAAGAGGACCGCACTCGAAAAGTCCAAAGCAAAATCCCTTGATTTATTGTAAATCCATGGTGCAAAGGGCAGACAGAACAACAGGCTGTGACCCCTTCACAGCCTGTTGTTCTGTCTGCCCTTTGCACCATGGATTTACAATAAATCAACAAATTTTGCTTTGGACTTTTCGAGTGCGGTCCTCTTCATTTGTTTTGTCTTGAATACATTATTATGCTGTATCCGTTTTTAAAGAGAATCGGTCAAGAATTTTAATATTCAGTCTTCAGTTCTCATACACACGGACGTTTTTTACCGTTTTTTGCAGCTCTCCATGTTATTCAATGGACCCATAAAAACACCGACGTTTTTGAGCTGTAGATGGCATCGGCGTTCTTAAGCTGTAAATCGAACGCAGGACCTGCGCGTTCTGAGGCTGTAACGTTATGCCGTGTTTGACGCTGAGCCGGCAAAACGCTCACTTACACGCATTAACGCCGTAGCAACGTTAACCAGTGTTTTTAGCGCCTGCGTTTTCAGGTTAAACAATAGCAGAGGACTGTTTTTTTTTAAACAAAACACCTATTGGCGCTGACGCTCACTAACGCTCATTAACGCTGATGCAAAACGTCGAAGAAATCGCGTTTTTGACGCTGATTTTTGCCTGATGTTGGTCCAGACGTTTTGCTTTTACGCCCGTGTGTATGAGGCCTAAAAGTGATACTAAAGGTTCAGGTTTTTTTGTTAACAAGCATGTCATGCTTCCCTACTCTGTGTAGTGGTTTTGCACAAAGAAGCCCAGATCCTCCTCTTTTTGGGTACCTCGCCAGCGCTCCCTCCCCCTGCTCAGTGCCCCCAGAGCAAGCTGGGGAGACACAGAGTGCAGTTTGGACCCGCCCCACTGGCTGTGATTGACAGCAGCAGGAGCCAATGAGGAGGGAGAGACCCGGGAGAACCGAGGCTCCCGCGCACAGATGTATATTTCCCTCATATATTGTCTGAGCCTGACTCGGGATCAGAGGTTATCTGAGGTCTGAAAGCTGCCTGACATGATAACAGTTCAGGCAGTTAAAAAACTGACAAATATGCTGCAGTCTGTCTCTAGCATTAAATAAATATTAAACCCAAAAACAAAAATATTATTTAGTGCAGTATACAAGTCCTTAAGTGGTTGTAAAGGCTAAAGGTTTTTTTTTTTTTTTACCTTAATGCATTCTCGACATGTGCACTGACGAAAGATTTGTTCATTTTCGTTTCATTCGTTTTCTTTTTCATTTTTTCGGGTCATTCGTTATGATCGAAATTCGTTATTTCAAATAAATTTGTAACCTTGGAAAAATTCTAATTTGTTACAGTCCATTCGTTTAGATGCAGTATTCGTTATTTTGATAATTCGTAGAACTCTGAAAATCGTAAATCCGAAAATAAGAATGAAAATCCGAAAATTTTAAAATCCAAAATAATAACTAACTAATAATTACTATTAAATTATAGGTATTGGAATTTTCTTTCAAATTTGGCTGTTAGTGAAAGTAACAAAAATTCATCCGAAGTTACGTATTATCTGAAATAACAACTGCCGCATATAAACTAATGGAACGTAACAAATTAATAAATAATAATATTATATTATTTATATAATATATAATATTTCCATAATTAGTAACTTTGGATAAATTTGCATTCATTATGTTCACTGACAGCCAAATTTGAAAGGAAATTCCAATACCTATAATTTGATAGTTAATAATAGTTATTGTTAGTTAGTTATCATTTCTGATTTTCAGGTTTTCAAATTTTTGGATTTTCGTTCTTATTTTTGGATTTTTTGTTCTTTTGAATTTTCGTTCTTATTTTTGGATTTTTTAATTTTCACATTTTTGGATTTTCGAATTTCAGATTTTCATTCTTTCAGGATTTTCGTTCTTTCGAATTTAAATTTTTGGAAAAATTTGTTAAACGGGTTTTCGTTAATGTGAATACTTCTGAATTAACAAATTTGACAAATTACGTTGAGAAACTATTTCAGAACTAAATGAATTGCACATGTCTAATGCATTCTACGCATTAGGGTAAGTTACGGAAATTGTAAATTCTGTATAAAATTGTATTCTATTTTGTATGGTTTTCCTATGTATTGCAAACTGCACTAATAATGTTTTCAGTACATGCTTGCATTCTTTTGAGCCCTGATTCAAATTAGCCTACCTATGTTACGCCCCTTGTTACCATGCAAGTACAATTGTAATATTAATGTGATACCTCCCTAATCATGTGTATAAAAACCTTCCATTGCGTCAAATAAAACAGAGCAGTTATTTTCTGTTGTGACGTCAGAAGGGGGCGGGTCACCCATTTACATCACCGGGGGGCCCTGCCCCTTCTTATAAAAGAAATGTCAAACTGAAGACCGCCCATTCTGGGAGACACGTCTGGACGGCACGGCTGCAGCAGCGGGCACGGGGTGGTGAAAAAGGAAAGATGAAGATTGAAGATGAAGAGAGGAAGGAAGAAGACCGAAGGAAGAAGAAAAAGCAGAAGACAAGAAGAAGGACCGGGGCAGGAGAAGATGGAGAAAGAAAGAAGAAGAGCTATTTTACACAATAAAGGACTTGTCAAAACCTGCCTCTTGTTTTATGTACCACTTTACTCCTTTTTTGGTGAATGGGTAGGGGTACAATGTACCCCATAACTATTCACATGGGGGGGGGGTCGGGATCTGAGGGCCCCTTATTAAAGGGGGCTTCCAGATTCCAATAAGCTCCCCGCCTGCAGACCCCCACAACCAACAGCAAGGGTTGTGGGGATGAGGCCCTTCTCTCCATCAACATGGGGACAGAGTGCTTTGGGGTGACCATGTTGAGGGCATGTGGCCTGGTATGGTTCGGGGGGGGAGCTCGCTCGTCCCCACCACATTCTGCCATGCCAGGGCTGTGTGCTCGGATAAGGGTCTGGTATTGGATTTGGGGGGCGGGCGGGCCCTAAGCCATTTTTTTAAAATTTGGTGCAGGGTTTCCCTTAAAATCCATACCAGTCCTGAAGGGCCTGGTTTGGATTTTGGGGGACCCCCACGTCATTTTGTAAAAAAAATTTGGCGCTGGGTCCCCCTTAAAATCCATACCAGACTTGAAGGGCCTGGTACAGACTTTGGGGGGGGGGGGGGGCCCGTTATATCTATTTAAGTGACTTTTTCGTAACGCAACGGGGGGGGGGGGTTCACGTATGGTCCGGGAAGTCCAGACCATACATAAAATTCCCCTTGGTGCGGGTTTTAATTTTTTTTAACGCGTCCGGGGGGGGGGGGGGGTTTCAGACATGGTCCGGGAAGTTCAGACCATACCTAAAATTCCCCCTGGGTCGCGGTTTAAAAAAAATGTTTTACTGCACCCCCAGGGGGTTTTAGGTTTGGTCCGGGAAGTCCTGACCATACCTAAAATTCCCTTTGGGACGTGGTTTAAAATTTTTTTACCGAATCCCGGGCGGGCGGGGGGTTTAGGTTATGGTCTGGGAATAGGCTCGTGTGTCGGGACCGTACCGTCTTACACCACCCCTGCTCGCTCGAGGGGGGGGCTTGGTATGGTCCGGTGT
>BLSH010110553.1:1507656-1524606 GCA_018402905.1 Glandirana rugosa | reverse complement strand
TAGAGGAATCAGAACCTCATTCCTCCTGCTGGTGATCCCTCTACTGATACATCCCAGAATTCTATTTGCTTTTCCCACTGCCTGGTTACACTGTTTGCTCATTTTGCAATCATCTGAAATAAGCACCCCCAAATCTTTTTCTTCTGTAGTGCTGGCTAACACTGTGCCCCCAATGCTGTACTCTCTAAGCGGATTCTTTTTCCCTAGATGCATTATTTTACATTTAGAAATATTGAACTGCAGTCTCCACTGCTTTGACCAATCTTCCAGCAATGCCAAATCATGTTCCATGTTACAGACCCCTCCAGGGATATCAACCCTACTACATACCTTTGTATCATCAGCAAAGAGACATACATTGCCCAGCAAACCTTTAGTTATATCACTTACATATAGGTTGAATAGAACAGGACCCAGTACAGAGCCTTGTGGTACCCCACTAGTGACTTTTCTCTGTTCTGAGTGAACCCCATTTACAACCACACTCTGGGATCTATCCTTTAGCCAACTGCATATCCACTGAACCACCCAAGGGTTAAGTCCCAGCTTGTACAACTTTTGTATCAGATCATTATGTGGAACTGTATCAAATGCCTTGCTGAAATCAAGATACGCTATGTCCACAGCATCACCCTGGTCCAAAACACTGGTAATATAGTCAAAGAATTCAATCAGATTTGTCTGGCACGATCGGCCCTCAGTAAAGCCATGTTGCTTTGGGTCCAGCAAGCTGTGTATTTTTAGGTGGTCAATGATCCTTCTTTTGAGAAGTGATTCCATTACCTTGACTACAATTGATGTTAAACTCACTGGCCTGTAATTGCCAGCTTCTACCTTGCTGCCCTTCTTGTGGATATTAATATATATATCATTTTTTTAATCAGTATATCCTGTTCCAATCCATGCTTATATTGTGTCTTTCCAAAACACAGTGTTCTGTTTGACAGGTCAGATTACAATGTCATCTCTCATTATATCAATGAGTATAATACGGAACAGAAACGTACCCAAATCCCAGCGTGGCCTCTGGCGATATGTATAGCTTTGCCGTACCATCTGCTTATGCTTTTGTGTTTTTGGATAGTGTATCTGACTCTACACACTACAATATGTCATTGCCCATGGAACATACCTAGCATTGGGAGAAATGTAAAGGCCATCATTGTTTACCTGCTTCTGAAAATGCTAGTTTTCTGGCTGACATATCAACATTATAGCCAGGCCAGGAAGAACAGGAAGTGAAATCTCTCCAAAAAAGACACAAAAAAACCCAAAATATTTTGGCTTGAGTTAACCACTTCAAAGCCGGGCAGTTTCACCCCCTTCATGCCCAGGCCAATTTTCAGCTTTCAGCGCTATCGCACTTTGAATGGCAATTGCACAGTCATGCAACACTGTACCCATATGAAATTTTTACCATTTTTTTTCCACACAAATAGAGCTTTCTTTTGGCAGTATTTAATTACCGCTGTTTTTTTATTTTTTGATTAATAAATGAAAACATTTTTTTATTATTTTCTGTTATAAAATTTTGCAAATAAGTAATTTTTATTTTTTGCTGATGAGGCCGCACCGATGGGCACTGATGAGGAGGCACTGATGGACACTGGTAGGTAGCACTGATGAGGCTGTACTGATGTGCACTGATGGGCACCGATAAGCTGCACTGATGAGGTGGCACTGATGAGGAGGCAATGATGGGCACTGATAAGCTGCACTGATGAGGAGGCACTGATGGGCACTGATGAGGAGGCACTGATGGGCACTGACAGGCAGAACTGTTGGGTGGCACTGATAAGCTGCACAGATGGGCACTGATAAGCTGCACTGATTGGGCTGCATTGATAATCAAAACACTGACAGGCTTTCCGCTTATCCGCACCCTTTCCTTACATAGACACAACAACCAGCACGTCTGTTTATATGAAGGACACAGCGATCACAGAGGGAGCCCGATGCTCACCCCAGATAGCACGCAGGGCACGTTCTGGGAGGACATCCATGGATGCCCTCCCAGAACGAGAAAGCCACGCTGTAGCCATCTTTCATTTTAATGGTTACATTTTAAGTACTAAGTAAGATGCAAGCTTGCTTTGCTGGTGTAGCCCTCTTTTGGGAGGGGGCTGGCTATGAGAAATGTCCCTCCCCAAACAGAATATTGCACTAAACCTGTAGATAAATAAGAGAACCAGAACCTTAATTAAGTGGAAGAGTATGATTGATAATAAAGTTGGCAGTGCCTCCACCCAGGACAGGGCCTCTGTGAACAGAGGGGATTCCCTTCCTAAGAAATGAATCAGTAATCTAACCAATGTAATGGAGTGCAGAAGAACTACAACAACCAGCATATAAAATTAACCATAAGTATATAGATGTACACCAGCACAGAAATAATACAAGCTTTATATAAGAAGAGATTGATAACGGTACACACATGCACTGTACAGAGGTATAATCAGCAAAAAGCCCGATGGGAGTCCTGGTGGAACTGTGCACACACACACACATATATATACAGTGGCACCTTGAATTGCGAGTAATGAACGTGATTAATGAGTGTGAACACTTTCCGAGCATTGCCGAGTGATCCCGACATTTTAGAGGCTCACCAGCCCCCTTCTTAAATCTGGCCACATGTGGTATTGCATACACCAGGCACCCCTGGAACTGTGGCCATATACAGTACTGCATAGACAAGCAGTGACTGTGGAACGAATTAACCGAGTTTCCATTGTTTGCTATGGGCAAACATGCTTTGATATACGAGTGCTTTGGATTACAAGCATTCTCCTGGAACGGATTATACTCGTAATCCAAGGTTCCACTGTAATTATTAATAGAGATACAGTACCTCCAGATGAATGTTGCAGCAAAGTTCAGTTGCAGGGGCCCCTGAGGATGATGGGACGTTCATCTTGGTGTCAAAGACCTGAAGACAAGATCAGCAGCAATGGGCAGATCCTCCAGCTGTTGTCCAACCAGCCAGGAACAGAGCTTCTCACCAGCAGAAACCATGGTGTGACACAGGTATACGGAGTCAGCTTATCTATTCTGCGTCTAATGCCAAGTACACATAATGAGAAAATTGGACGAAAAATACAGCTTTCGAATCGATCGTACAATAGTCTGACCATCAGCACATGGCTTTCGAGAGCCGATCACAAGGGACAAGCATGAAGATTTTTTCTCGTTTGATAACAGAAATTTTTTTTTTCTGTGTAATTAGTATGGTATTTGTATGAACAAAATTGTGTTACCAAGACCATGCATGCTAGGAAATGAAAGAATACAATGCAACGCATTACATCACTTCCAAAATTGTATTCTGTCATGTGAGAATTATCGTAACTTTAGTAACCTATTGGTTTTTAATATGAGACTAACATGTAAAAAAAAGGATGGTCCTTTGTCCAATATTCTTATTGTGTGTACTAGGCATTCGTCCCCAGTAACTTATAATCTGTAATGCAACTGGACCTCTAACTACCTGGAGTGGCCATCAGATGCCTAACCTAGCTTTAGCCTATCCTTGTTAATGAGCCCTGAGCTAAAACTAGCTATAAAATCCCAGACCAGAAGGGGCAGGGTTAAAAAAAAAGTGCAGGAAAATAAAAAATAAAAAAACATTTATACGCCTAGATGGCTGCAGCATTGATCTGATGCTTCAGCTGTCCCCCACCGGCTCTCACTGGGATCTGAGCAAACAGAGACAGCTAAACTCTCCAATTTCGGGTCGGCTCTGAGTCACTGCTCTGCGCTCTGCCCCTCCAGCCCTCACTGGAGCTTCGGACTGTGGTGCGGGTGGGAGGGGCTGGCTCAGCCTCTCAGTAGCATGCTGAGAGCCTGAGCTAGTTGCCAGTCAGGCATCTGGGTGGATCTCTACATTATTGTCGGGATCCCTGCAGAGACCCTGGACCTGTGATGTCAGCCAACAGCCCTTCACTCCTGTGGTTTTGGAGGTGAACAGTAACAGCTGGGAGTCTCTCTAGCAACATTTTAGCAACAATGCAGGATAGGTTGATGCAATCTCTGGGAGTTTTTCAGTCTGGCCTCAGGAGGTAAATGGCCTACACCTAAAGCAAGGGCATTGACAGTTTTTTGGTAAAGGTGAACTAACCCTTTAATGTATGGGTGTTAAACTGGCTGATTAGTGAAACATTTTCTTATCCATGGGTACAGTATTTTACATTCACGGTTCAGTAAGGGGCTATTCACCCTAGATGCAGAGGGATGCATTTTTTTTTACGTTTTATTAATCTGTTTTTTATTTTCAAGATGTAAATAGTGAAATGACAGATTCCAAGTGGGCTTCCCACGCACGGGAGAACACTTGTATTAAAAACAAGTAGGATAGATGGATGCATTTTTGACTGAACTCCAACTGCACAGACAGTTCGTATTCCAGATTATCCTATGGGCATAATTCACAATATTGCAGTGCAGTGCTCTGAAAAAAAGCACAAAAATGCACCACAATGCAATGCAGTTCATATATGTAAAAGCCCAAAGAAGAAAGAAGTGACCTCAAATGAAATGCATGCATAGGAAAAATGCACCACAAATGCATGCAAAAAAGTGCATGTCAGATGCACATCACTGCAGGCATGGGCGTCCGCAGAACTTTTTTCAGGGGGGGGGCATCATTTTAAGGTCACCCATGCTCCGCCCCTTTCGACAATGTCATGAAGGGGAGGGGCTTAGCCGCAACTCACAATTATTTATTTTAAAGGGGGAAATGGCAGACTTTATTCCAGGCGTGTGCTATGTTCATGGTGCAGATTCCATGCGTGTACTATGTTCATGGTGCAGATTCCATGCGTGTACTATGTACAGAGTTCATATTCCAGGAGTGTGCTATGCCAGTATACATATCCAATCCCCCGCACAGAGCTCTCTTCCCCCCACAGAAAATAATTGTCTATAACTCACATTGGCAGGTCAGGCTCCTGGCGCAGGCTTCTGCAGGCTCTGCAGGTCAGTGCTGTCTTAACACCGGACAATGGAAAGCCCTGCCGGCTGCCGTCCACAGTGTAATCTTCTTTCCTGTGCCGGGAGCTGGTACATGGAGTGTTCCAGCACCTGCTCACAATCTGCGCAGACACCTTGCGATCCCTGATTCCAGGGGGGGGGGCACTTGCCCCCCCTTGCCCCTACCTGCGGACGCCCATGACTGCAGGTACTATATTTTGACAGGTACCACTACCGCGCCAACCGCCTAGGCGACCCCCTGCAGTCCAAGTGCAGCGCTGCTCACTCATGCGCAATGGGTACCCGGCTGTGAAGCCGCAAGCTGGTTGCCCATAGTTGCGATGGTGGCACCGATGAAAGAAGACAACGGGTGAAACCGACTGGGGTGAGCACACCGCTGGACCATGGAACAGGTGAGTGGCTGTTTTTGTAGCTGCTGACTTTTATTTTTTTCACAGGAGATTAGAACTCCTCTTTAACCTCTTCAGCCCCAGAAGGATTTACCCCCTTCCTGACCAGAGCACTTTTTGCGCTTTAAATGACAATTGCACGGTCATGCGACGTTGAAATTGACGTACTTTTTTTTCCCCACAAATTGAGCTTTCTTTTGGGGGTATTTGATCACCTCTGTGGTTTTTATTTTTTGCGCTATAAACAAACAAAGAGCAACAATTTAAAAAATATATATTTTTTTTACTTTCTACTATAATACATATCCAAAAAAAATATAAAAAAAAAAAACAAATTTATTCATCAGTTTAGGCCAAAATGTATTCTTCCTCATATTGTGAAAAATCGCAATAAGTGTATATTGATTACTTTGCGCAAAAGTTATAGTGTCTACAAACTATGAGAATTGATTTATGGTGTTATTTTATATTTTTTTTTACTAGTAATGGTGGTGATCTGCAATTTTTAGGGGGACTGTCATATTGCGGCGGACAGATCGGACACTTTTGACACTTTTTTGGGACCATTGCCATTTATACATTGATCAGAGCTTTATATAGCCACTGATTACTGTGTATATGTCACTGGCAGGGAAGGGGTTAACACTAGGGGGCGTTCAAAGGGTTAAATGTGTTCCCTAACTGTGTGGGGGCTGGGCTGACTGGGGGAGGAAAGTGATCGCTGCCCCCATATACTGGGAACATACGATCACTCTCCTGTCAGAACGGGGATCCGCTTGTTTAAATACACAGATCCCTGTTCTGTCACTGCCGGAGAGCGATTGCGGGTGGCCGGCGGACATTGAGTCTGCCACATCCACTGATTGGCTCCCCCACTAGCATGTAAGCGCGCGAGCGCTCCTCCGGCAGCATGCACGCGCCCACAGTACTTGCTCCTGCGGCCGCTGTCAGGTGAAAATAACAGATAAATTTACAGATTGATTTTTTTACATTAAAATAACAAACCTTACCTCTGTAGAGTGGTTTTGCACAGAGCAGCCCGGATCCCCCCTCTTCTCGGGTTCCTCTTCAGTGCTCCTGGCCCCTCCCTCCTGTTGAGTGCCCCCCACAGCCAGCAGCTTGCTATTTGGGCACCCGAGCGGAGCTGCAGCTTCGTGTGTCCATTCAGACACGGAGCTGCGGTTCGGCCCCACCCCCTCTCTCTCCTGATTTGCTAACCGAGTTTGATTGACAGCAACGGGAGCCAATAGCACCGCTGCTGTCTCTCAGCCAATCAAGAGGTTGAGTCCCGGACGGCCGAGACATTCGTGGACATCGCTGGATAGGGAGGGGGCTATTGGGGGGTTGAGGGGCGCTGCTACACACAGAAGGCTTTTTATCTTGTTACATAGAATGCATTAGGAAAGATTAAAAATCTTAAAGTGTTACTAAACCCAGGAACCTGCATTCACTATATCTGGTCTCCCACAGTACACAGAACATGGAAATGCAATTATTTTAGTAAATATAAACTGCTAAATACCTTTTCTCATCAGCAGTAAATAGCAGTCTTGTGACTTCTATCAGTGGCTGGTTAAAGAGGAACTGCAGTCTGCTCACATAATTTGTAATAAAAACATCTTTGCCATTCTGAAGCTTCCATCCAACCACTTTGCATATTATTTTATACAGTATCTCACAAAAGTGAGTACACCCCTCACAGTTTTGTAAATATTTTATTCTATCTTTTCATGTGACAACACTGAAGAAATTACACTTTGCTACAATGTAAAGTAGTGAGTGTACAGCTTGTATAACAGTGTAAATTTGCTGTCCCCTCAAAATAACTCAACACACAGCCATTAATGTCTAAACCGCTGGCAACAAAAGTGAGTACACCCCTAAGTGAAAATGTCCAAATTGGGCCCAATTAGCCATTATCCCTCCCCGGTGTCATGTGACTCATTAGTATTACAAGGTCTCAGGTGTGAATGGGGAGCAGGTGTGTTAAATTTGGTGTGCTCGCTCTCACTCTCTCATACTGGTCACTGGAAGTTCAACATGGCACCTCATGGCAAAGGATCTCTGAGGATCTGAAAAAAAGATTTCTTGCTCTACATAAAGATGGCCTAGGCTATAAGAAGATTACCAAGACCCTGAAACTGAGCTGCAGCACGGTGACCAAGACCATACAGCAGTTTAACAGGACAGGTTCCATTCAGAACAGATCTCACCATGGTCGACCAAAGGAGTTGAGTGCACGTGCTCAGCGTCATATCCAGAGGTTGTCTTTGGGAAATAGACGTATGAGTGCTGCCAGCATTGCTGCAGAGGTTGAAGGGGTCGGGGGGTCAGCCTGTCAGTGCTCAGACCATACGCCGCACACTGCATCAAATTGGTCTGCATGGCAGTCACCCCAGAAGGAAACCTCTTCTAAAGATGATGCACAAGAAAGCCTGCAAACAGTTTGCTGAAGACAAGCAGACTAAGGACATGGATTACTGGAAGATAAACTTATTTGGTTCAGATGGTGTCAAGCGTGTGTGGCGGCAACCAGGTGAGGAGTACAAAGACAAGTGTGTCTTGCCTACAGCCAAGCATGGTGGTGGGAATGTCATGGTCTGGGGCTGCATGAGTGCTGCCCGCACTGGGGAGCTACAGTTCATTGAGGGAACCATGAATGCCAACATGTACTGTGGCATACTGAAGCAGAGCTTGATCCTCTCCCTTCGGAGACTGGGCCACAGGGCAGTATTCCAACATAACGACCCCAAATACACCTCCAAGATGACCACTGCCTTGCTAAAGAAGCTGAGGGTAAAGGTGATGGACTGGCCAAGCATGTCTCCAGACCTAAACCCTATTGAGCATCTGTGGGGCCTCCTCAAATGGAAGGTGGAGGAGCGCAAGGTCTCTAACATCCACCAGCTCTGTGATGTCATCATGGAGAAGAGGACTCCAGTGGTAACCTGTGAAGCTCTGGAGAACTCCATGCCCAAGAGGGTTAAGGCAGTGCTGGAAAATAATGGTGGCCACACAAAATATTGACACTTTTGGCCCAATTTAGACACTTTCACTTAGGGGTCTACTCACTTTTGTTGCCAGCGGTTTAGACATTAACCACTTGCCGACCGCCAACCGCAGGTTGACGGCGACAAAGTGGTGCGATATCGCAAATCGCCGTCATCTGACGGCGGCTGCGAGATCGCGCACTGTGAGCGTGCGCGCGCCGCCGGAGGCGCGCTCACTGTGTTTGGGGAGGGCCAGGGAGCGGGTGCGGTGGCTTCGATTGCCGCCGGCTACCCGCAATGCCGCCCCTGGAGTGAAGGAACGGATGTCCGTGTAAGTAAACACAGACCTCCGTTCTGTGAGAGGGGGAAGGGCTGTGATCACAGCCTTCCTCTACACGGAAGCTGTGATCGCTTCCCTTCCCCTGCTAGGACAGTCCCCCCACAGTTAGAACACGCCCAGGGAACACAGTTAACCCTTATAGGCAAATGGCATTTACACAGTAATCAGTGCATTTTTAAAGCACTGATCGCTGTATAAATGCCAATGGTCCCAAAAAAGTGTCAAAATGGCCCAACATGTCCGCCCCAATATCGCAGTACCGCTAAAAATCGCAGATCGCCGCCATTACTAGTAAAAAATAAAAAAAAAATAAAAACCCCAAAAATGAATTCTCATCATCCGTAAACGCGGCCACTTTTGCGCAAACCAATCAATAAACGCCGATTGCAATTTTTTTTAACCGCAAATATGAGGGAGAATATAAATCGGCCAAAAACTGTGAAAAAAAATTTTTTTTTGTATTTTTTTTTGGGATTTGTATTTTAGCAAAAAGTAAGAAATTAGTTTTTTTTTTGTAAAATTGTCGCTCTTCTTTTGTTTATAGCGGCGATCAGAAATGACGCAGAGGCGATCAAATACCACCAAAAGAAAGCTCTGTTTGTGGAAAAAAAGGACGCAAATTTTGTTTGGATACAACGTCGCATGACCGCGCAATTGTCAGTTAAAGCGACGCAGTGCCGAATCGCAAAAAGGGCTCTGGTCCTAAAGTGGGAAATCCTTCCGGGGATGAAGTGGTTAATGGCTGTGTGTTGAGTTATTTTGAGGGGACAGCAAATTTACACTGTTATACAAGCTGTACACTCACTGCTTTACATTGTAGCAAAGTGTCATTTCTTCAGTGTTGTCACATGAAAAGATAGAATAAAATATTTACAAAAATGTGAGGGGTGTACTCACTTTTGTGAGACACTGTATATACTGTGATTCTGTACTTGCCAAATATGCTGCAGAAATCTCCCTCCACTGAGTCTGGCTGCAATCATTTTAACTGTGGGCAGCTGCAGCCTGTTTATTTCCAGGATTTACATGGACACACAGAGGCACGCCTCCAGCTCTGCAGCTCTCATTGGCCCTCTTATGATTCACCCCCCCCCTTCCTGAAAAACTCTCACTAGAGTGAGAGAGAGAGAGAGAGAGAGAGAGAGAGAGAGAGAGACAGACAGAGACGTGCATGATATCATATGCCGAGGCATTTTTCCAGCCAAGAAACAGGAAGTGGGCTGTATAAGGTATTTACTGGCAGAAAAAAAATGTTTTACTATCCAAAGTTAAAACAACAAGGACAGAGGATATAATTGATGGAAAGATGAAAAAATTACTGAAGTTAGCTTGTAGGAGGAGTTTTCATTCTACTCTGACTGTCCTATAAGGCTGCAGGACCCCTGACCCTCTGTCTGGACAGTGCTGATTGGCCCTGTGCTGATCACATGCACCCTCCCAGGAAAAAAAAACTCTCTAGCAATACACACCAAACTGAGCATGTGCAGAGTGACTCCAAAGGCTCTGTCCTATCAGCAGATGGATTGGGGACAGTGGAAGAAGGGGAGGCTCAGAGAAGACAGACTCAAACAGCCTTTTTATACAATGCAGAGGATTAACCCCTTAGGTTCCACAGTGAGTATAACAAGCATGCTTTACTGTATATACACACTGATTTTACTGCTGTGGGTTTAGTAACACTTTAAGGCTTTAGAACCACTTTAAGTGTCACTGAGGGGGGTGCGGTGGTCCAGGTCCACCCCGGCCGGGGATTAGGTTGACTTTACATGAGTGTTTTTCACCCCTTTGCAATCCATGGAATGGACACCTCTTCCTATTGCCAAAGCAGCCTCTCATCTTATCGCTTGAAATAGCTGGAACATTAGTCATGACAGTTTGCCGGCTCTGCACAGACAGATGGTATTGCACCAGCATGAAGACTGTAAACATTAGCTGTTGCCGATTCGCTCTGACGTATGCAGCGTGTACAAACAGGCCGCTCATAGGGGAGCTGATGGAACGCATTCAGAACAATGCTGGTGCCATAGAGGACGAGCCATAGGAGGTCGCTGCTTATACATCGCCGCTTCACACCTCCCAACTGCCCCTCACCTGGCCTTGTCCCTCTCCCCTTCACATTTATTACTCTCTATACTGAACCTGTCAATTCAGTAGACATGTGCACTGCTGGAAAATGTGTTTTTCGTTTCATTTTTTTTTTTTGGGTCATTCTTTATGATTGAAATTCTTAAATTCGAAAATTTGTAAAACCGGAAATGCCAAAATTTGGAAATTCGAAAATTCTAAAATCTGAAAATAAGAAAGAAAATCTGACAATTCGAAAGAACAAAAATCCGAAAATTCAAAATAATAACTAATATAACTATTAATAAGTATTAACCACTTTCTTATTGGGCTCTTAAACTCCCCTCCTGCTCAGATTCATTTTCAGCTTTCAGCGCTGTCGCATTTTGAATTACAATTGTGCGGTCGCGCAACGTTGTACCCAAACAAAATTGATGTCCTTTTTTTCCCACAAATAGAGCTTTGTGTGGTATTTGATCACCACATCGGTTTTCATTTGTGCTATAACAAGAAATGCTGACAATTTTGAAAAAAAAAAATATTTTTTGCTATAATACATATCCAAAAAAAGATATAAAAAAACAAATTTATTCGTCAATTTAGGCCGATATATATACTTCTATATATTTTTGGTAAAAAAAATCCCAATAAGCGTATATATTGATTGGGTTGCGCAAAAGTTATTGCGTCTACAAACTATGGGAATAGATTTATGGTGTTTTTATTATTTTTATTCCTTTTTACTAGTAATGGCGGCGATCTGCAATTTTTATCAGGACTGTGATATTGCGACGGACATAGCGGACGTTTTTGACACTTTTTTGGGACCAATGACATTTATACAGCAATCAGATCTAAAAATAGCCACTGATTACTGTATAAATGTCATTGGCAGGGAAGAAGTTAAACTGTAGGGGGCAATCAAGGGGTTAAATGTGTTCCCTCACTGTATTCTAACTGTGTGGGGGCTGGGCTGGCAGGGACATGACAGATCCAACTGATCCCGATGACAGGGATCAGTAGATCTCTGTGATGTCCCCTGACAGAACAGGGAACCGCCGTGTTTACATTGGCGGTTCCCCATTCTGCCTCTTTATTAGGTGATCGCGGGCCGTCGGCGGACATCGAGTCCGTCTGACCTGCGGGCACAGTCACGCAGCGTGCAGCGGGCGCAAGCGTGTGCTGCCTGCAGCTGCGGGGATCGCGCAAAGGGCCAGGCATCCATGGACGTCCATCCGGCAATTCAGATCCGCGCTGTAGCCGTCTTTCGGCTATAT
Organism: Glandirana rugosa; assembly: GCA_018402905.1. Lineage (NCBI taxonomy): Eukaryota > Metazoa > Chordata > Amphibia > Anura > Ranidae > Glandirana > Glandirana rugosa. The sequence continues at coordinate 1,512,557 of BLSH010110553.1, read as the reverse complement.
TGCGGACATCAAGGGGTTAAATTATAGGTATCGAATGAATGAGAAAATCACTGGATGGCCGCACTCCACATATCACCTTTATTGTAAGCTAAATCTTTTAACTTGCAGCCATCCAGTGATTTTCTCATTCCTTCGATGCTTATGCAGAGCTTGCACCCATACATGGGTGTTGTTTCGTATCACGGACTCTGGATTTTGCTAGATATAGGTATTGGAATTTCCTTTCAAATTTGGCTGTTAGTGAACGTAACGAATACGAATTTATCCGAAGTTACGAATAAGCCAAAATAACGAATGCCGCATCTAAACAAATGGAACAGAACTAATTAATAATAAAGAATAATAAAAATGTTATATTATTATTATTGTTATTTGTTATTAATTAGTTCTGTTCCATTTGTTTAGATGCGGCATTCGTTATTTGGCATAATTTGTAACTTCGGATAAATTCGTATTCGTTACGTTCACTAACAGCTAAATTTGAAAGGAAATTCCAATACCTATAATTTAATAGTTAGTAATAGTTAAGTTATTATTAGTTAGTTATTATTTCAGATTTTCAAATTTTCAGGTGTTCAAATTTTCTGATTTTCGTTCTCATTTTCGGATTTTCGTTCTTATTTTCAAATTTCTGGATTTTCAAATTTCGAATTTCTGAATTTTGAAACGAACAAATTTAATCATTTTTGAATTTACAAATTTTGAATTGACGAATTTTTGAATATTCGGAAAAATTTGTTAAACGGGGTTTTTTGTTAATTCGGATATTTCCAAATTAACAAATTTGACGAAATTCGTTACGACAAGCCTAATTCGGAACTAAACATATTGCACATGTCTACAATTCACAATGAGCAAATGAATCAAAACCAGCATTGACCTTCAATCAGGGTTGCCAACCGCCAGTAAATTTACTGACAGTTTGTAAAAATCAGTGATTTTTACAACGGTCTATGAATATCAGGGTCTGATCCTTTGTCATGCTGTGCTGATTTTTTTAAGTGTAAACCAGGCAAATTACTTGATATGGGTGTTGTCAGTGTTTCCATGTTGTGTTTAACCACTTGCCGATGGCTGATCGGCAAATGACGGCGACAGAGTGGCTCTGTAACGCGGATCGCCGTCATATGACAGCGGCCGCGAGACAGAGCCTAGTGAGCGCGCGCGCGCGCCCACTGTGTTCGGGGGGGGGCCAGGGAGCGGGTGCGGCGGCTTCGATTGCCCCCGGCTACCCGCGATGCCCCCCCCCGGAGTGAAGGAACGGAGGTCCGTGTAAGTAAACACGGACCTCCGTTCTGTGAAGGGGGAAGGGCGGTGATCACAGCCTTCCTGTACATGGAGGCTGTGACCACTTCCCTTCCCCAGCTAGGGCAGTCCCCCCACAGTAAGAACACGCCCAGGGAACATAGTTAACCCTTAGAGCGCCCCCTGCAGGTTAACCCCTTCACTACCAATGGCATTTACACAGTAATCAGTGCATTTTTATAGCACTGATCGCTCTATAAATGCCAATGGTCCCAAAAAAGTGTCAAAATGTTCCGACATGTCCGCCCCAATATCGCAGTACCGCTAAAAATCGCAGATCGCCGCCATTTCTAGTAAAAAATAAAAAAAATAAAAACCCCAAAAATGAATTCTCATCATCCGTAAACGCGACCACTTTTGCGCAAACCAATCAATAAACGCCGATTGCGATTTTTTTTATCGCAAATATGAGGAAGAATATAAATTGGCCAAAAACGGTGAAAAAAAATGTTTTTTTTGGATTTGTATTTTAGCAAAAAGTAAGAAATTTGTTTTTTTTTGCAAAATTGTCGCTCTTCTTTTGTTTATAGCGGCGATCAGAAATGACGCAGAGGTGATCAAATACCACCAAAAGAAAGCTCTATTTGTGGGAAAAAAAGGACGCAAATTTCGTTTGGGTACAACGTTGCATGACCGCGCAATTGTCAGTTAAAGCGACGCAGCGCCGAATCGCAAAAAGGGCTCCGGTCCTAAAGCTGGAAATCCTTTCGGGGCTGAAGTGGTTAAATATCAATTGTCTTTGTTTTTAATAGGAGTTCAGTTACTTTTCAGGTTGCCAATAAAAAATGTGCTCCCCCAGTACATTTTCCATGTTTTGCCAGTAAAAAACGGTGCGGGAGGTTGGCAACACTGCCTTCAATGAAAACACGGGGTCATAATGGTCAGTGGATGTAGAGATATAGGTGTCTGATACTTATATGCAAATTTTGACTTTTTATGTTAAGTCAAGCTCAGCATTGGACCCATACTTCTCTCATCACGTTTCACCGTTAGTTAAAGTTGTAAACTCTTCCATATACCAAATCCTCCTACATAAGTTGTACCTGTTTATCTGTAGTATTCTCTTATCTACATCCATTCAAAGTCCAGAATGTATTCGGCTTGTCTGAGCTGTCAGAAAAAAGGGGATGGAGAGCTGAAATTACACACTGCGGAGCTCAGTGAGGAGAGCTCTGAGAGCTCATTGGAGGGAAGAGACACGCCCCCCTTTACACAGCACATAGGATGGAGCTGAGGCTGTCAATCAGCTGGAGCTCTCTCCCTTGTCACTTTTTTTCTCTTGGTGTCAGAAAAACTTGTCAGAAGAGATTCATGCTGATAGCAGAAGAAGGAAGCATCAGACAGAACTACACTATGAGCCCTGGTTCCCATTGATGCTACTTTGAAAACACTGCTACTTCACTTGAAGTAGTGCGATTTCAAAGTAGCAAGGTCAGCGCGATTTCAGGTGCTACTTGATAGACATCGCACCTGAAATCGGCAAAAGTAGTGAAGGAACTACTTTTGCAAATCAGTGCGGCGCTGAAAAATCAGGGTTGCACCGCTTGGAACAGTGCCATTGCTGCCAATAGGCTGTGACTTGTCATGCGATTTGATCTCTCAAATCACATGACAAATCGCTCCAATGTGAACCTAGCTGAGGGCCGATTCACACCACATGCAGTCCAGTGCGTTTTTATTTTTGCATCAAAAATGCATTGAAAGTAGGTTATATGGTTGCCAATGGCATAGTTCACACCAGTGCATTCCAGTTCCAGAAAAAAAAAGTAGAACATGCTTAATTTTTCCTTAATTTTCCTGCACTGGACTGTACTGAAACGTGGTACAATGCATCAAAAATGCACCGGAACCTGGCGATCCTGCCAGTAAGGCCTTCTTTAAACGTGTGGTTGGGGGTAGTAAAAAATGCATGGCTGAGCCACATTCTTACCCCCCCCTCCCCCCAAACAACCGCTCCCAAAGGCAGTGGAGGGGGAGGGGCGTACATATGCTGCAGGCATCATTTTGTGGCACAGCAAAAATATTGCCTGCTGAACGCGACCTGAATGGGGACACCCTGCAAGGCTGCAACTGTCCCACAACTGTAGGCAATCCGTTGCTGAATGCTGGTGTGGGGTTTAAGGAGTTAAAACAGGCAATGAGAAGGTGATATAAAACACAGATCCAAGCACAGAGGGCATTGCATGTGTAAGCGAGGCATTAGTGTGATTTTTCAGCTTCCTTATAAAAGACCAAGCTGTCCAGCAAAAGTGGTACTTAGAGGGTTAAGACAAACCATTTCCCACTGACAGGGGTGCTTACAATGATCAGCTTGCATTCATAAAACCTTTATCCTAAAAGGGGAAAAAAAATAAAGTTTGCTTTAACTGTTTAAAAAGTGTTAGCTGAAGTTCAGCTTCAATTTGTTAGATTAACTAGCAGATATAGATGGACTTGACTACCCCCCCCCCCCCCCCAGATTGACAATGCTGCTGGCCAAAGGCTCCACCATCAAAAGTGAAGACAACCTAAGACAGTAAGTCTGTACCTGGCTGGATCACCAGATAAAAAAACAAGAAACAAAAAATGAAAATGAAAATGAATGCGGCTATCACAGATGAGAATTGGTAAGATGCAATATATTACTTTTTATGCTTTTGGGTTTTAATACCACTTTAATGCTAAGGACAGACTGCAGCATATTTGTATTTTTTTTTAAGTGGTTGTAAAGACTCAAGGTTTTTTGCATGAAGGTAAAAAAAACTTCTCATTGCTACAGCCTCTCAGCCCTCCCTAATACTTACCCGAGCCCCATCGCGATCCAGCAATGTGCACGAGAGCCTCGGCTCTCCCGCCTCATTGGCTCCTGTTGCTGTCAATCATAGCCAGTGAATCAATGAGTAGAGAGAGGGGGCGGGCCTAGCTGAGGCTCTGTGTGTGAATGGACACACAGAGCAGTGGCTCGGGAGCGTGTCTGCTTGGGTGCCCCCATTGCAAGCTGCTTGCTCTGGGGGCACTCAACAGGGGGAGGAGCCAGGAGCGCCAGTGGGGGACCCAAAAAGAGGAGAATCGGGGCTGCTCTGTGCAAAGCCAATACACAGAGCAGGTAAGTATAACATGTTTGTTATTAAAAAAAAATTGCCTTTAATATCATTTTAATGTTGCCTGTTATTCCACTTTATCTGCCTGAACTGTGTTCTTATCACATAATGCCAGGCAGCTTTCAGACCTCAGACCTCAGATTACCTCTGAACTGAAAATGGATGCTGCCACCAGTTTGAGGATCGGTGAGCGGCCATATATGTATATACCCTATATTGCCAAAAGTATTGGGACGCCTGCCTTTATACACACATGAACTTTAATGGCATCCCAGTCTTAGTCTGTAGGGTTCAATATTGGGTTGGCCCACCCTCTGCAGCTCTAACAGCTTCAGCTCTTCTGGGAAGGCTGTCCACAAGGTTTTGGAGTGTCTATGGGAATGTTTGACCATTTTTCCAGAAGCGCATTTGTGAGGTCAGGCACTGATGTTGGATGAGAAGGCCTGGCTTGCAGTCTCCGCTCTAATTCATCCCAAATGTGTTCTATTGGGTTGAGGTCAGGACTGGACAGGCCAG
>BLSH010110553.1:1474073-1494006 GCA_018402905.1 Glandirana rugosa | reverse complement strand
CACAGCTCCGCCCCCAGGATATGACCTCATATGGGGCGGGACCTCCAGGTGATGTCATCTGGTGGCCACGCCCCATGCCAATATAAGGCACAGCACAGAGCGGCTATTGTAAATCGCAGGCAGATTAAGAGTATCATGGGCTTGGTCCTGAGGACTTTGATGGGCCTTTTTTGGGAATAAAAAAAATGAAAACAAACAATTTTCATTTTTTTTTATTCATTTTTTCAGGGTTCAGTGGGTGTGTGTAGTGGTTTCATTCCTGGAGGTCCAGTGACACTGTGCTGCCAGCTGCCTAAACTGAAATCACAACTGCTGTCAGCACACCTTTGTCAGGGAGCTTGCTATCAGTAAACACCATCAACAAAATGTCGTTGGGCACATAGTTCTCCACCTTCTACAATTTAGCTGCACAGTGCAGGGACTGAAATTGCAGCAGGCAGCCTGCAGTAGTCATGGGACCGCATACAGAATGACAAAGCCCCCTCAGCTCATTGCCCTGGGGCTCCCCTCTGCTTTGGTTAGCTGTGGTATATACAGCTATGGTGGGGATGTTGCTGTGGGCGGGCTTCCGTCCCTGGGTTCCCTCGCTTCAGTGGGGGGCCCCGGGCATGGATGGTTGACCCCAGTGATACTGCTGTACTACTTCAGCGGTGCAACTATCACCCCCACTGAATAGCTGTGCCATTTAAATGTTTTTTGCGTCATATGCCTACAATTTTGCCTAACGTTCATTATTGTTTTTGTTAAAAGAATTACCGAGTAGTTCCGTCGGGCCACTGCGCCCCTAAAATAGTTGGCGCTTGGCCACAACATTAGTCCTGGCCAACTTCCAACCCCTCAGTGGGGTTTTTTACCCACTGTTGATTGCAATTATGCTGATTGGATCTTTTATGCTCCGAGTGGTATTCGGCTCTTTCACACTATCGTATGTGATCCTTTCTCTCTAACTATCTGCTCCCTTGTTTCCCCCTTTCTTCTCTCCTTGCTTTGAGTCCGCGGGGTGTGGGCCTGGGAAGGCCAATCTATGTCCCTTTCTAATTTTGCAATGACATTAAATTTGGTTGTCCCTGAATGTCCAGGGAATGAACTCTCCCCAAAAAAGAGAGAAAATTTTCAGGTACTTTAAGAGGCAGCAAATAGATATAGCATGTCTACAAGAAATTCATTTTTCAAAGAGCTCTTGTCCTAAATATTTTGATGCTCACTACCCACAAGTTTTTCAAGCTAACGGCCCGACTAAACAAAGAGGGGTTCTCATTGCCTTTCGCAAATCTGTCCCATTTAGTTGCACTGAACAAATTGCTGACCCCGACAGCAGGTACCTGTTACTGCAAGGTACCTTGCAGGACACAGAGATCACTATCATGACATACCACACCCCAAATTTGTCACCAGGACCATTTTTTACCCACATCTGTGACCTGCTCACATCCCATTTAAAATGTACTCTTCTTCTCACAGGCGACTCGTATGTTGCCTTGAGCCCCTCCCTGGATACGTATCCCCCAGAGCATACAGCCCTATCCCCTGATGCTAAGAAATTTACTTGCTCTTTACAACTTCATGATTTGATTGACCTTTGGAGAGAGTTTCATCCTTTAGGCAAGGATTACACACAATACTCACACCCTCACCATTCTCATTCCCGAATAGACCACATGTTTATGCTGCAAAAACATCTTCCACTGGTTGTGTCTGCATCCATCCTTACCGTTCCATGGTCGGACCATGACCCTGTCCTGGTAGTCTGCCGGTCTGTATTTGATAAACCTCAGCACCCCTCTTGAGTGTTGAATGACTCGCTTTTATTCTTTAAAAAGGTTCAGGCGGACATCTTGAAGGCCTCAGTGGAATATTTCAGGGATAATGTAGGCTCGGTTTCCTCTCCTGTAACTCTCTGGGAGGCTTATAAAGTGGTCCTTAGGGGTCATATAATACAGATAGCCTCAAAACGTAAAAGGGAACGGACCCAATGCCAAAAGGAGTTGGAGGCGCCCTTAGAACAAATTTCTGCTACATTTAAACAATCCCCTACGCCTGCCCACCGTAAGCTCCTGGACCCGGCCTGCTCAGAGCTCGATCTCTGCCTCACAGACGGGGCTGAGCGAGTCTTGCGTTGGTCCCGTCAAAAATTGTATACCAAATCAAATAAGCCGACGCGGATGCTGGCCAATAGGCTCCGTACGTTCGCTCATAAATTTTCCCCCATCTCTTTACGCACTTGAAACAATGTACTTACCAGTAACCCTTTGAGGATCTTGGAAGAGTTCCGCTATTGCTTAACTAAATTATACTCGACCCAAACCAAGCAGCAAATAGCGACGTGGAGAGTTTCCTCGACGGTCTCTCACTCCCTACATTGACCAAGGCTCATACGACCCTTATGGACAAGGACATACAGGTATCAGAGGTTCTTCAATGCATTAAAGACTTAAATGTGGGCAAAAGACCAGGACCAGATGGTTACACGGCGCTTTACTATAGGAAATTAGTGGATGTCATAGCCCCCCTACTTGACAGCTATGTACGACTCAGTAAGATGAGTAAAAAAGGCCAGACTTTTTTGTCTGACCTTTTGACGGATAATACAGTAATGCTCCCTAAGCCTGACCGTGACCACTCTTCTTGGGCCAACTTTAGGCCTATCTCACTAATCAACATCGATATGAAAATCTTGACCAAAACCCTGGCCAATCACCTGAACTCATTCCTTCCCCGCTAAGAAAGACTAAGTGGGTTTCATACCGCAGAGGCAGGCAGGAGACGCTATTAGACTGATTTTACACTTGCAACATGTCATTGTTCCTATCTGTTGATGTGAATAAGGCATTCGACACCTTATCGTGGCCTTATCTTAGGACTGTTCTCCGGCTTCGGGGCCTCATTCCTGAGATGGATATCTGTCCTCTATGATTCACCCCGGGCTAAAATTAAGTACTGTTGGTTTGAGTGGTCTACTTTGCAGACCGCAAGGGGCACCCGCCAGGGATGTCCACTCTCGCCTCTCCTTTTTGTATTGGCACTGGAGCCTTTGGCGGAGGCAGTCCAAATACATCCAGATATAAAGGGTATTGATGTTGTAAACTCTTCTCATAAGTTAACATTGTTTGCAAATTATATTTTACTAACTTTGTCTTCCCCTAGGGTTTCTTTGCCGAACCTGTTCTCCCTGCTTGACACTTTCGCCTCTCTCTCGGGAGTCAGCGTTAATCCTTCAAAGTCCAAAGCTCTGTCGATCAACCTGCCCCAGTCAACCCTAACAGGTCTGAAAACAGCCTTTCCTTTCCAGTGGCTTACTTCTTTACCCTACTTAGGAATACGTCTGACCCCAACATATACCGGACTATACCAGGCCAACTTTCCAGATTTATTTAAAAAATTATCCGATATGGTCTCCTCCTGGTCCTATCTACCCTGATCATGGTTCGGTAGGATAACAGCAATCCGCATGTCTTACCTCCCCATATTGCTTTACGCCTTTCGAGTTTAGCCCGTTCCAGTCCCTTCGCATATATTATGTATACACCAACCGAAAATCTTGCATTTTATATGGGGATCCACTCGACCGCAAATCAATAAACAGATTTTGTATGCCCATCGGATTAACGGAGGCCTTTCAGTTCCCAACTTGCAAGCCTACTATTTAGCAGCAAATATAGCGTCTCTCTCCCATCTTCACAAAACATACCAACTGCCACTGTGGGCCACAATAGACATGGTAGACACCAACCCAACTCCCCTCTCTTCCTTGCCTTGGCCCCCCCTATCGTTCAACCTCCATAGTGCCGTGTTTAGCTCACTCTCTATGTCTATGGGACTTGGTTAAATACTCTCTACTTGGTTTGATCTCCCCATATCTTCCCCTGTTAAAGATCCTTCAATGTCCTATGTTCCCCGGCCAAGAAAATCCAGTCCGATTCTCATGGTGGATGTCACGTACCTAGTGGACGAGTGACTTGTGCAGGGGACAAGCTCTCTTGCGGCCCTGGTTCAAGGACCCCTGGTAGTAGAGACAGGGAATCCTGGAGCACAGGGGGGCACGAGGGCTGGATATAGTCTCTGATGGCAGCTGAGAATCAGCTTGAGCTCGTGCAACAGAAGGGTAGTGATGCAGGCCGGGTGAAGTACAGAAGGATCAGGCAGGCGGGTGGTCGAGTTCAGGCAGGGTCAGCAACGTGCGGGCAACAAAGGTGCAAAGGAGCAGGCAAAGAGTAGTCGTAGACAGGCCAAACGTCAGGGCAGGCAGATAGCAAACAAAGTCCAAGGGGAGCCGGGGTCACAGATACAGGAAGTCTCTTCAGAGTAGCACACGGGTCGCAGGATACTGGAATGCTGTAGAACGGACAGCATCCGCTGCAGGTTCTCCCATGCTTCAAATAGGGCTGTCTGGCGCCACTTCCGGCGCGTGTGCGCACACGGGCGAACGCGCAGAGGCGCGCGCACCACCGCAGAAGCACACAAAAGGCACCCATGACCCCTAACAGTGGATCAGGAATGGGTTTAATGATGTGCACTCGCTATTCACCCCCACTAGAATAATGACATTTGACGCCTTACATTCTTCTCATGATATCCCTTTACGTGAACATTTTCGATACGTGCAGTTGAGGCACTTTCTCCAACAACTCATTAAAACACACCCTCTCCCATACACTTTAACTCCCTTTGTCCCTTTGAGAGTCTAAGCAGAACCAGACCCCATTCCCCGGGCTTGATATCGCTGATATACTCATCTATATTGTCTGCATAAAAGCCCCAGCTGAAACCTTACCACCTCGAATGGGAAAAAGAATTGGGGGGACAATTGGACCCGGAGGATTGGCAGATCATGACCACAGCTATTTCAAAAAGCTTGAGGAATGTTCTTATATTGGAGAATGCATACAAAGTATTGTATCGATGGAACTACACGCTGGCTAGACTGGCTCGGTTTATTCTTTCTTATTCCCCTCTCTGTTTCCAAGGGGTGTCACCAGGAAGGCTCTAAGGCCCACATTTGGAGGTCATGCCTGATTGTGGATCAGGGTCTATGATCTCCTCCATAACCTATTTCAAGTTAATGTAAAAAAAGATCCCTACAAGGTCCTTTTGGGCAAACTGATTACCGAACTGTTACGTCTGGAACGTCAGCTGGCCCAGCACCTTTTTACTGCAACTAAGTTAACTATAGTGAAGGCATGCAAGACTTCTCTACTCAGCTTTGAGGCAGTTAAAAATCGTATGAATGAGTCTGGCAGCCATGGCTCTCTCATGCTATGCCATGCTATGCAATCAAGTTAGCCCTAGGATTCCCTGGACAGTTGGTTACACATGGGGTTTTTGTTTTTTCTTTTTTTTTTTGCTTTTTTCTTATATACCATGCTATACCCCAGGAGATATATACCTTGTGTCTTACCCCTTTCATTATACATGTTTCTGGTTCATCTTTCATGTCATTATGCTAAAACTTTGTGAATGTTCATTATATAATCTGAACGTGTACAGTTACAAGCCTGTTACATTGGTTTACATGCTAATAAAACTTTTGTAAAGAAAAAATAGGACATGCTGTGCTATTGTTTTTTTTTTCAGCACAGCATCTTGCATAAAGACTAATGAAATGTCAATAATAAAATTAAAAAAAAAAGTGAACATTGTTCAGCCAATGGTGTGAATGAGCCCCAAAGACAGGAAAGAAAAGATCTAGATGATGCTGGATGTCCTCCAGCCAGGGAATAGGATGGGCTCTGTCTGACTTGCTGCAGTTTCTAATTCCGATTGTGAGAAGCTCACAGGAGAAGAGTCTATACAACTGTGCAAGGGTTTCTTTCTCTCTTTCCATACATATCAACGCAAATATTAGTGTATCTAGAATTATACAGTACTTTTATTCAGGACAGACTATAGCTTTGTTTGGCGGTAAATATTTATGGATATCTCTTGATTTTTCTTTTACGCCTCATACACACGGGTGTATGTTAAAAAATAAGCAAAACGTCGGGCCCGACGTCAGGGAAAAATCAGCATTTTTTCATTTTGCATCGGCGTTAATGAGCATTAATGCGCGTTAGTGAGCGTCGGCGTCAATAGGCGTTTTTAAAAAAAAACAAAAACATTGGCATCAAAAACGCTGGTTAACGTCGGCACGGCGTTAGTGAGCGTTTTGAAACGTCTGCGTCATAAACGCCAAAACGTTACAGCCTTGGAACACGCTGGCCGGGGGTTCTACTTTCAGCTCACTAATGCCGACGCCCTCTACAGCTGAAAAACGTCAGAGTTTTTATGGGGCCATTGAATAACATGGAGAGCTGCAAAAAACGCCAAAAAATGTGGCGTCAAAAAACGGCCGTGTGTATGAGGCCTCATTATTGAAGAAAATGAATAGTGAGAATTACAAAAAACATGTCGCAGTATGTTTCTTGCTATTGCCATGACCTATCACCAAAGAACAATCCAAAATAAATTCTCCTGCTCTTGATGGCAGCGATACCATAAATGTGGGTGTTACTTGTTGGTTGTACCTGTAGTAGAGCCCAGAAAAATAAATGATTTTTTGCTTTTTTATCCAGCCTAAATGCACTGACCCTGACCTTTAACTCTGGCCATGACTTTGGCCCCCTTGTATACAATGTATTATATAATGTACCCTGTATGTATACAATGTATCATATAATGTTTCCTATATGTATACAATGTATTATATAATGTACCCTCTGTGTATACAATGTATTATATAATGTATGCTGTATGTATACAATGTATTATATAATGTACCCTCTGTGTATACAATGTATTATACAGTAAAATGTTTCCTATATGTATACAATGTATTATATAATGTATCCTGTATGTATACAATGTATTATATAATGTATCCTGTATGTATACAATGTATTATATAATGGATCCTGTATGTATACAATGTATTATATAATGGATCCTGTAAGTATACAATGTGTTATATAGTGTGTCCTGTATGTACTGTATACCATGTTATATAATGTGTCCTGTATGTATATCAAGTATTATATAATACCATGTATTATACAGTCAAGCATGGTGGTGGGAGTGTCATGGTCTGGGGCTGCATGAGTGCTGCCGGCACTGGGGAGCTACAGTTCATTGAGGGAACCATGAAACCCTATTGAGCATCTGTGGGGCATCCTCAAACGGAAGGTGGAGGAGCGCAAGGTCTCTAACATCCACCAGCTCTGTGATGTCATCATGGAGGAGTGGAAGAGGACTCCAGTGGCAACCTGTGAAGCTCTGGTGAACTCCATGTCCAAGAGGGTTAAGGTAGTGCTGGAAAATAATGGTGGCCACACAAAATATTGGGCCCAATTTGGACATTTTCACTTAGGGGTGTACTCACTTTTGTTGCCAGCGGTTTAGACATTAATGGCTGTGTGTTGAGTTATTTTGGGGGGGCAGCAAATTTACACTGTTATACAAGCTGTACACTCACTACTTTACATTGTAGCAACGTGTCATTTCTTCAGTGTTGTCACATGAAAAGATAGAATAAAATATTTACAAAAATGTGAGGGGTGTACTTACTTTTGTGAGATACTGTATATGCTCTGTATACAATATACAATTATTTAATGTGTCCTGTATGTACTGTATACAATTTAATATATAATGTACCCTGTGTGCATACAATGTACAGTATATATACATGTATGCAGCCCAACAGATTAAGACCCACCACCACGAGGCCACATATGTGCGTACGCACGGTGGCAAGGGGTAAGCCATTTCCCATCTTTATGAAGTTGCTCCAGTGTTGCTGCACATTCATTGCTCTGGATCGGCTTCCTGGTGGTGACATTGGTGGACCATACCTATGCAATTCCTGTCCTCATGTCTGCTTGCACTCCCCACCATGGGAACAATAAGGAGATAGGCACATTGCGTTGTCACCCCATAGCAGGAAGTGTATGAACAATGACCTTCATGGCAGGATCACCAGGATCAACTTAAATAAAAGCTGCAGATTAAAAAAGTTTGAAATGACATGAACATGTTAAGATTTATATCAGTTTAGATGAACCTTATTATATTTTAGGGTAATTATCTCTGACTGCACCAATTACAAAAACGTTGGGTTGAGAAAAATGACAGGAATTTTTTTTTTTCTCATATCAGTTTGTAACTACAATCTGTGAAACTAACAAATAATAATTACAAGTTCTGATAGACTACAAATCCAAAAAGTTATGAGATGCAAACTGACACTCCTCTGTGATGGAAAAAAGTTGCAGTCCCATGGTGGTGGTGGTGGTGGTGGGGGCGGTGGTGGTGATGGTTAGGCTCCATGCACACTGTATCTGATAAATGACCGTTTTTGGTCGTTTGGGTGTTTTTTTTAACAGCCCAAAAATGCCACTTTATGTTATCCTATGTGTCCATGCTCACATGGACGTTAATTGTCATTTATCAGCAGTGGCGTTTTTGGGCTGTTATCTGAACGCCCTGAATTGGCGTTCAAAAGTCGCTCTTTTGCCACAAAAAACGCTAAACGCTCATAAATGCTGGTAAACGGCCGTTTATCGGCGTATGGCGTTTTTTTGCAGTCAATGGAGGCTAATGAAGAAAAAAAAAAACGCCCAAAAACGCAGACGCCGCTAAACGCTGCTTACAAAACGCTGCAAAAGAACGTTTTCTAAGCAGCGTCTCCTGCCCGACGCTGAGAGAGCCCAGATAGCGCCCAGTGTGCATGGAGCCTGAGTCTCTGGGACTGATGTGGTTAAACAAGCCATGTGACTTTGCCCCGGAGAGATTTCTATCATTCTCATACATCTGCTGAGAATACAAAGATGTCAGGACGGCCCTGTGACCTGTAATAAGTAGATGTGACAGTTTCTGATCTCTGCAAGCTCTTAACTCCTCCAAAGATCTCATTAAAAATACACCAGCATCTTTTATGAGTCATTACAAGGCCGTCAGATCGTCCGATGGGCCGCTATCAAAGTTTAGTTGCTATTTATGTTACTATGTTCATGGGGCTCACCTGTGTTCTTATATTGGGCAGTTTGACGACATGAAAACCACATCAGAAAGTATGCCTAATAAAGGCAAACGTTATCTTACAGTGACACTAAACAATATCCTTGTTCTCCAAAAATAATCCATAAAAATCCAATACTCAAAGGGGTTGTGAACGTTCCTTTTGTTTTTGTTTTTTTATAAAAACAACAAACATGCCTATACTTATGTGCTCTGTGCAATCATTTTGCACAGAGCAGCCCAGATCCTCTTCTTCTGGGGTCCCCTGCTGGCACTTCAGGAAGGGGGTGCAAGTGTGTCCTTTAGACATAGCTGATCACAGATTGCGATGAAGGGCCAATCACAGCGGCCCTTTATTATGTGATCGGCTCTGTCTAATCACAGCTGGTCACATGTAAACAGACTTGCCGGCTACTGGCATTCCTTTCCTCACATTCTGTGTCTGTGTGAGAAATGGAGAGCCAAAAACCAGCAAGGCTCTCAGTACATTTTTTAGTCTGATAATCGGTGCAGCCCCAATCAGTGTCTATCAGTGCCAGCTATCAGTGCCAATCTGTGTCACCTCATCAGCGCAGCCTCATTAGTGCCTATAAGCCCCTATCAGTGCAGCCTCATCAGTGCCCATCAGTGCCAATCTGTGTCACCTCATCAGCGCAGTCTCATTAGTGCCTATCAGTGAAGCCTCATCAGTGCACATCGGTACAGCTTATCAGTGCCCATCAGTGCAGCCTATCAGTGCCCATCAGCGCCAATCTGTGTCACCTCATCAGCGCAGCCTATCAGTGCCCTACAAGGAAGAAGAAAAATTACTTTATTGTAAAATTGTATAACAGAAACAGAAAAAACGGAAAATTCCCTACCAAATACTTACCGTAATTTTCCTTTCCTGATGGACTCCATGGCAGCCTACGTGTGGGTTTAGCCCCGCCTCTAATACCCTATAGGACACCTCTCCCATAAATCTTTGCTCCGAGCCAGCGGCCGTGTTCCGTAATTAGCCTACTGCAGACATTTGGGAGGGACTCCGGCTGCCATGGAGTCCATCAGGAAAGGAAAATTACGGTAAGTATTTGGTAGGGAATTTTCCGTTTTCCTGACAGACTCCATGGCAACCTACGTGTGGGAAATTACTCGCCAAACACACCCGGGTGGGCAAAAAATGCTGAACAAAAAGATTTATTTAACACCGTCCACTGACAGAACTTGACGGCCGAAGGAAACAGAAGATAGAGCGGCCGGCTCCACACAATAATGAGACATGAAGGTATGGATTGAAGACCAGGAGGCTGCCCTGCAGATCATTTCAGGAGCGACATGTCGTGAAGCTGCCCATGAGGTCGAGACGCCTCTAGTTGAATGCGCTGTCACCGCCTGTGGAGGAGCCAAGCCCTTTTCCTTATAGGCCCACTGGATTGCCTGGACGATCCATGCAGCAATGGATCTGACGGAGGCTCTCAGCCCCTTCTTTTTCCCGTTGAGCAAGACAAAAAGATGATCCGATTGGCGAAACATAGAAAAGGTAGACACAGGAGTTAGGGTAAGAGCCTCTGCCATACCCCCCCACCCCCCACCCGCAGGCTACACCCCAGGGAGAGCGTACCTGCGGTGGGAGGGCTGGCCACAGGCAGGCGGTGAGGCGTCTCTGGTACCGGCGGTCTCCATAGAGGCTGTAATAGAAGATACAAATTAGAGCCAATCATAGCTCCCCCTGGGGCCAGGACCCCAGCAGCACCTCTACCTACCTTAGACCAGGCAGGGTCCTGCACGGGGAAGTCGCCGCTTAAGCCCGCAATCATTCCCAAGGACTGCGGGCTTCTTCCCAGTTTAAATTTGGCGCCCCCAGTGACGTCATCGCCGCATTAGCGCGCACGCGCGGGAGCCACTGCCTCGGCAGCACCGCGCATGCGCTAACCAAGCCTCGTTCCCAGCCCGATCTCGCGCATGCGCAGTACAACCGCGAGCCGCGAACCGGGAAGTGAACGACGGCTGGAACGCACTAGAAACCAGCCGCCATGCTTGTCAGCCCGGACCACCAGGGAGAGAAACAAAGAGGGAAAGACCCTACCACAACAGGAGACCTGAACACACACTGCTGCCATACAAGGTAATCCACCAGATGCTGCCACAACTTCTTCGCCGAGGCTAGTGCCCATGCCATCCCCTGGGGTACATTAGGCCGCCCGCTAGTAGCTAGGCTAGTGGCCAAACTGCGCAGCCTACCTGCCAGTGGCTAGGCATCCTGGCCTCTTCAGCGCTCTTCCATATGCCCCCTCCATACCCCGCTACTAGTTAGGGCTTATAGGAGTATGCGACTTGTCCAATTCCTAAGTCGCAGCTCGGCTATCCTGCGGCAGGAAAGTCTTCGGGTAAGAGGACCACCTACTTGGTCCTGCGAGGAGGACAAAAAAGGAACACGGCCGCTGGCTCGGAGCAAAGATTTATGGGAGAGGTGTCCTATGGGGTATTAGAGGCGGGGCTAAACCCACACGTAGGCTGCCATGGAGTCTGTCAGGAAACGTATTTTTTTTTTCAAAATTTTCAGTCTTTTTTTTGTTTAACAAAAAATAAAAAAACAAGTGGTGATTAAATATCACCAAAAGAAAGCTCTATCTGTCTCAAAAAATTATAACTTTTTATATGGGTACAGTGTTGCATGACCGCGCAATTGTCATTCAAAATGCGACAGCGCTAAAGAGCGGGAGTGAGGAAAGCCAGGCAGCCTGTGCAGCTCCGCATTCAACCGGCCAGTCACACAGCGGTCCGCATATTGTGGGAGCTGCAGCTCATCCATCCATCCTGATCTTTGGAACTTGGTCTGGTGCAGCGGTCACTCTTCTCCCCTTTTGATACATGTGTCCATAGGTGTGCGCAACCTATTGTATTTGGGTGTGCACCCCAAAGCTCAAATGCACAAATATATATGAATTGATGATGAATTATAGTGAAGACTGCGAGCCAGGCCTTCTCATCCAACATCAGTACCTGACCTCACAAATGCGCTTCTGGAGGAATGGTCAAACATTCCCATAGACACTCCTAAACCTAAAAGAAGAGGAACAGGGACAGTAGGGGCGGCAGAGGTGGCATATACTGGTACAGATCCACTGTAATTTCCTCCTCTAGCCACTGAATGCCGGCGGGAGGGAGAGGAGGAGAAGCAGATTTTCAGTGGCTGCAGGAGGAAAATACAGATCAGAACAAGGAAACGCCTTCACTTCTGTCCAGGTTCAGGAAGTCAGCAAGGAAGGATTATGGTCTATCAATCACCTGCCCACGATCAACAGGTAGATAGTGATCAACAGATTGCCGATTCCTAAATTAGGTTGTGCCCAGGCACACCCAGCACACCCCTACGCACGCCTATGCATGTGTCCAATACTTCACCCTTGTGGAGTCCCTCCACCCTGCTGACAGCTGCACCCCCGTTGTGGTTAGGTCACTCGTGTCTAGTATTTGAGCTACCAGCTCACATTCATTCGATAATTCTAGTATTTGCAATTGTTTTATTTATGTGTACAGTTTAGCTAGTATCTATTTTAACCTCTTGCCCTCTGGAAGATTTACCCCCCTTCATGATTTGCGTTACTGCACTGCGGTATTTTAACTGACAGTTGTGCGGTCATGCGACGCTGTACACATATAAAACATATGTCTTTTTTCCTCATTAATAGAGCTTTTTTTTGGTATTTAATCACCTCTGCATTTTTGTTTTTTTTTTGCGCTTTAAACAAAAAAAGACTGACAATTTTGAAGAAATCTAAAATAATATTTTTTACTTTCTGCTATAAAACACATCAAATAAAAAATTTTAAAACTCTAATTTCTCCATCAATTTAGGCCAATATGTATTCTGCTACATATTTTTGGTAAAAAAAATCCCACTAAGTGTATATTGATTGGTTTGTGCAAAATTGATTGCGTCTACAAACTATGGGATATATACTGGAATTTGATATTTCTTTATAATAGTAATGGCGGCAATCAGCGACTTATAGCGGGACTGCAATATTGTGGAGGACAGCCTGACACTAACTGACACTTTGTGGGGACCAGCGACACTTAGGCTTCATGTGCACTGCTGCTGGTAAACGGATGTTTAGGAGCAGTTGGACATTTTTTTCAGCTGCCCCTGAACTCTCCTCTATGTTATCCTATCAGTACACGTACCCAGGGTCGTTTTAGGCAGTTGCGGTTAGAAGCATTTTTTGGAAAGCAAAAAGATGCGTTCAGACGGAAGTTCAGAGGCATTTGAAACGCCAAATGCCTGTAACAGCTTGTAAACGCTGTGGGGGGGATTAGCTCAATGGGAATCACCTTCCCTGGAATAAGGTAGTCCAAACGGCAGGTTTCCTTAAAATCTGACTTGTAGCCAGTTTTATTTAAAAGGTTGCATGTAGAAATCAACTAACTAAACATTTCAGTTTTCCTAACTGAGCGGTGAAGGGCTTCTCCGAGACACCCACAAAATATAGACAGTGCAAACCTTTTTGTCTCAGTCCATAAACAAACTTCCATGTCGGCTCTCTCTGATGGCTCCTGAGTCCCAGGTCAGAGCAAAACTTTACTCTCTTCCTGGTTATTTAACCACTTCAGCCCCGGAAGGATTTCCAGCTTTAGGACCGGAGCCCTTTTTGCGATTCGGCACTGCGTCGTTTAACTGAAAATTGCGCAGTCGTGCGGCGTTGTACCCAAACGAAATTTGCGTCCTTTTTTTCCCACAAACAGAGCTTTCTTTTGGTGGTATTTGATCACCTCTGCGTCATTTCTGATCGCCGCTATAAACAAAAAACCCAAATTTCTTACTTTTTGCTAGAATACAAATCCAAAAAAAAAATATAAAAAAACATTTTTTTTCACCGTTTTTGGCCGATTTATATTCTTCCTCATATTTGTGATAAAAAAAATCGCAATCGGCGTTTATTGATTGGTTTGCGCAAAAGTGGCCGCGTTTACAGATGATGAGAATTCATTTCTGGGGTTTTTATTTTTTTTTTATTTTTTACTAGTAATGACGGCGATCTGCGATTTTTAGCGGTACTGCGATATTTCAGCGGACATGTCGGAACATTTTGACACTTTTTTGGGACCATTGGCATTTATACAGCGATCAGTGCTATAAAAATGCACTGATTACTGTGTAAATGTCATTGGCAGTGAAGGGGTTAACCTGCAGGGGGCGCTCTAAGGGTTAACTATGTTCCCTGGGCGTGTTCTAACTGTGGGGGGACTGCCCTAGCTGGGGAAGGGAAGTGGTCACAGCCTTCGTATACAGGAAGGCTGTGATCACAGCCCTTCCCCCTCACACAGAGCGGAGGTCCGTGTTTACATACACGGACCTCCGTTCCTTCGCTCCGGGGGGGCCATCGCGGGTAGCCGGCGGCAATCGAAGCCGCCGCACCCGCTCCCTGGCCCTCCCCGAACACAGTGAGCGTGCAGGCGCGCCTCCGGCGGCGCGCGCGCGCTCACAGTGTGGGTTATCGCAGCCGCCATCGTATGATGGCGATTTGCGATAACGAGCCACTTTGCCGCCGTCAACCTGCGGTTGGCGTGCGGCAAGTGGTTAAATCATCTAACTCCAGTGGACCAAAAAATCCAGTCCGTAACCAACCCTGCCAAGATGGCAACACATATTGTCCATTGATCACCTCGCCTCATATAACGTCACAAGGCGTGTAAACGCGGTAACTTGCATTTAGCCGTGTTTTGTTTACAGGCGTTTTTAATGGAGATACATTTTTGACAATTTGAAAAAACAAAACAAGACGCTACTAAACGCAAACGCGGCAAAACGGACGTTTTTCAATGTCAGTCACTATCTATCAAGTTAAATCGTTCAATGTACATTAAGCCTAATACAGTGATCAGTGCTAAAACTATGCACTGTCACTGTACTAATGACACTGGCTGGGAAGGGGTTAACATCAAGGGCGATCAAAGGGTTAAATGTGTGCCTAGCTAATGTTTTTGTGTACTGTGTATGCCGTTTTTACTAAGGCTGGGTTTACAATATTGCAAATTGAATGCGGGTTTCGCCAGGAGAGGTTTTGTCAGGAGAGTGTGACTGCCTCTCAATGTAGCCGGGTCACACAGCTCCGGGACAGCTGCAAAGAGAATTGCACAGGAGTCCTGTGCATCTTCTGGTCCGTTTCAGGTCCGAATTCAGCCAAGGATTCGGACCTGACACGGTGAACAGGAACACACCGGACCCCTGCTTTGAGCCGCTCTGCACGCCATTGTGAACCCAGCCTCAGGGATCTGATGTATTATATTCCATGCTTTGCAAGGAAATAAAATCCAGCACACCCTGCTGACAGGACAGAGCTCTGCTTTGTTTACATAGGCAAAGCTCTCTTTTGTGTCTCTCCTCGCCGATCAGCAGGTGCCGGCGGACATCCATTGGCCGGCACCTGCTGATCGGCATGTACTGTGTCTAAGCAGAGAACAGCAGCGGCACCGGCAGTGTGTGCACGCGCCCCCTACCCGGAGGTGCCATATCACGTACTAGGTACGTGATCCAGGGATGTAACTACAGGGGTTGCAATTGCAACCGGGCCCCGGACTCCAGGGGGCCCGTGTGCCTCCCATGTACACCTGAATAGGAGGGATGGCGGGGGAGGCATGTAGAGGAACCAATCTCCTCCATTTTCCCCCTATTGAAGGAGATTGGTTCCTCTATATGCTGCCCCCGCCGCCCCTCCTATCCAGTTTACTTGTCTTCTGCTGTTTCCAGGGTCCCTGTGTGCTTCCCTGGTGCCCCCCACAGAGCTGCTGTCTTCCCCCTCCTCTCTCCTGCCAGCTGCTGTAGAAGATGAGTCATGATGGAGAGATGAGAACAGGTCGGTAAATTTGACATTTATCGGCTCCTTCCTTTTCTGAATGGATAGAGTCAGCGATTGGTACCAAATGGTTCACTCATAACTGAAGCATAGTAAATTATTTTACTATACTTCAGTTTCTGAATGAATGGAAGGCTCGGTTCACAACTATTCGTTTATTCGGTGGGACTGTAATGCAGGGACCTGCGATGGGAGTAAAGGGCCCCAGGATCGGTGGGAAGAGGGATGGGGTCTGGCCAGGGGTCAGTTGGGGCCTTCATAATTTCTTGCACCGGGGCTCTGAATGTTCTAGCTACGCCTCTGACGTTATCCCAGGGCTGCTGATAAGCCAGTACAACTGGCCATGTTGTACCGGGCCCTGTGACCTCAGCTCAGCAGGGGGGGCCTGGGCAGCCTCACACGGCTTTCTAAATTACACCACAGCTCAGCCGCTCCTACTAGCTTAGGGGGATGTTATAGTGGCGGCTCGTCTATTAGGGACGCAGGGGCGCTGCCCCCCCCATCCATGCGTCTGGCTCCCTAATCTACATGCAGGGGTGCCGGATGTGTGGATTTCAATGTGGTTTTGAGCCACTGCGCCCAAAGCCCACCCAGTTGTGTGACAATATTGTAACACTGATTCTCCTCCTGGCCAATAAGGAAGGAGACCTGTTTCCCGATTGGCCAAAAGGAGAACCTATTCTTTTGGGCCACAATGAGGAAAGAGGAGGAGGGAGGAGACGTGGAGGCCGCTGGAGGAAATGCAGAGGACAAAGCTGCCACCCGGAGGAAAGTGCTGCCCTTGGGTAAGTGCGGGGCTCATCGATCGACCGGGGGGGTGGTTGTGCTGGTGACCCTACCTGAATGACCCACGCGGGGGTTATGTGTGCAGCGGACCCAACCGACCCACAGTGGGGGGGGGGTTTGCGGGCGCTGACTCGACCGACCGGGGGAGGGGGTGGTTGTGGGTGCATTGTGTGCCGCTCAATATACCACCAGCTGCCACTGGGGGTGTATTATTGCTTTCTTCTAGGCCCCTCCTCTCTGATAATGTCTCTCAGATCCGGGAGTGATTCCAGTGCATTCCACTGATTAAAGTACCAGCCGTCAGCCTGCCGCTGCGGCTGCCTGTTTCCTTTATTGGCAGAGTGATCTTCCTCCGCTCACCTCCCCACTCAGTAGTCGGCCTGAGAGAGACGGAGAGCCATGATGGGAGCGGTGGTGGCAGGCAGCTGGCAGGGTCCAGAAGCCGAGGAAGAAGCCGGGATTCGTGGCTGCTGCTGCACAGGGGTGCCTGGGGGTGGGTGAATATAAAAATATACTGCAGTGCAGTGTACATTCATATAATGTCACCAAATATAACACACAGGCAGCAGTCAGCAGAGGTTCTCTGTCACAGTGGGTTTTATTTACTAAAGCTAGAGAGGGCAAAATTAGTCACAATTCTGCAGAGAAACCAATCAGCTTCCAGGTTGTATTGCTAAAGCTTAATTAAACAAGCTGAGGTTAGAAGCTGATTGGTTTCTCTGCAGAATTGTGACTAATTTTGCCCTCTCTAGTTTTAGTAAATAAGCCCCCGTGTGTCACTGTCAGGGCTGGGCTCTTAACAGCTCTCTTCTCTGCTCAGCTGCTCAGCTGTTGGATAATTGTCAGCACTAATTGTTTCCACTGTGGCTCACCTGGTTATCATTACCAGCTCATCAGTCCCACCTACAGCCAGCCCCCTCTGGCTATTTATACTGCCTTGTTCATTCCTTTCCTGCCTTCGTCTGGTCAACATATCTGGAGTTCCTCTGCTGTGTTCCTGTGAAAGACTTTGCCCGGCTGACGTCCCTTCTGGTTCCCGATCCTGTTCTTCTGCCTACGCTGATCTCTGGTTTCCTGATTACTGGCTCGTCTGACTACCCGTTTTGGCTTCCAATCCCTGGCTTATGTTTTGACATTGTTTACTGATCTGTACCATTTTACCATTGCATTAAAAGGTGTGATTTTTACTGCATTTCTGTCTCAGTCTGATTCATGGTTCCTGAGAGTCACAGGACTTGGCTGTTGGGTGCTGATTTTATTAAGTTATTGGCCATAAGTTAACAAGGGCAGCACCCAACAGCCATGTCCTGTGACTGTGATACACTGTGACAGAGCCAGCCATGATAGAGCCATGATAGAGCACCTGCTGACTCTGGCCTGTGTGTTATCATAATGCTGATGATCTCAACCTGCTTGTGTTGCTGTTTGCTATCAAGGCTTTCACACGGAGTGGAATCAATTGTTCAGCGGGAGATCTGTCCACTGATTCCCCGCTGAGCAGAGTGGGCAAATGACAGGTCCGTGTCCACTCAGCTTTTGTAGAGCGGACACGGACACAACCCACTCTGCTCTAAGGATGGCTGGTGTAAACAAACCGGCTGTCCGTTTACACCCAACGGCCCTCCAATCTGATCCGCTAGATGGAGGGGAACGGATCCCTTTCTATTTAATGTAGCGAATCGGATTGGAGGTAGGCGGGTGTAAATGGACACAAGTCCGTTTAGATCCATCGCTCTATACCCAGATAGCAAGCAATTGAGCTGCAAGTTTGCTAAGCTATTGCTAGACTTGCCAGGCTTCACAAGTTTGTTGAACAATTGCAGCAAATCCGCATTCCATGACTCCAGATCAACTTTCTTTGCAAACATTCTGCAAGTCGGCTGCAAGTTCTGGTTCAGTTATGTTGTGCAATGGTCATCCCACCACAGGGGGCACTGTGCCTGAATTTTCTTGCTGTAGACTTGCAGAGCTTTTGCTGTAGATTCACCACTGCAACTTTGCTCTTGCTAGAGACTTGCCATGCACATTTGCTACAAATTGGAAAAGTGTCAACTAGAACTTGTGCTTCAAGTGCTCTGCAAGTGTACAGCTTGCCAGTGAAATTGTGCAGCAAGTCAACAGACTTACAATTCAAAACTGCCACAAATTTTTGGCAAGTTATCCTTGCAATCTGGGTAGCAATGAATGGAAGGTCAGATCAGGACCGCCTGAAAATTGGACAGGTGGACCTGATCAGACCTGTCATGTAATCCCACCGCCCACCTATCCCTTTAACTGCTTGCCACCCGCCCTCAGTACATTTACTGCAGCAGGTTGGCACTGGCAGGCTGGATCACATACATGTACTTCATTAAAGCGGAGTTCCACCCTGTTAAACGTCAGCAGCTACCAAAAGGGTAGCTGCTGACTTCTAACAATCGGCCACTCACCTGTCCCTCGTTCCAGCAATGCGGCCCCCTGAGGGCTCGCTCTTCTCCCCCTCCCCTCGGCAGCGCCGGCATCACAAGTGTGGGCACCCGGCTTTGGCTTTTTTTTGCCATTGCAGAGATTTCCCTTCCTATCCCATAGCCAAAACAGAAAGTGAGAGGAAATCTCTGCAAATTAAAGTATAGAGAGGGATTAGAACCCCTGTCAGTTGTTATTGCTGTCTGTGCCCCATTAGGGAGATTCCCCCTCTCTATTTTACTATTATCACTGAATGTGAAAGTAAAAGAAAATCCAAAAATTTGGGTTGTCTCCAGAAGAGTAATAGGAGGAGAAATCTTCCAATGGGGACACTAATTCTGATGACCTGGGGGTCCCCAAGGAATTCCCGTAATTTGCAGAGATTTCCTCTCACTTCCTGTTTGGCTGTGGGACAGGAAGTGAAGGGATTTCTCCACAATGGGACACAGATGGCAAAAAAAAAAAAAACTGACAGGGGCTATAATCCTCCCTTACCTTATCCAAAATGAAAAAAAAGTTTTGCCTAGAGTTTCATTTTAACCACTTGCCAACAGCCTCGCGTACAGCCCTGACGCTATAACGCCGCCCGTTTAGACTGTAAAAACTGTGAAAAACCCTGGCTACTGTAGATATGTCGCTAGTCTCGATTTTTATTGGTGACTAATGACATATTTACTGTGACCGTCCCTTCCCCAATTGGACATCCCCGCTAGTTCCCCAATTCACACGAGGGAGTGACACAAGATTGACGCCGACGCGCCTAGCGGCAAATACCTTCCGTTAGACGCGTCGCCTCTGTTTAACGGCGTCATTTACATGCGCTCCGACAGCCGTTCACCAATTTTACTTTGAGATCCGTTTTGAAAAAAAAGTAAAAC
>BLSH010110553.1:1461833-1474063 GCA_018402905.1 Glandirana rugosa | reverse complement strand
AAAAGGGTAGCTGCTGACTTCTAACAATCGGCCACTCACCTGTCCCTCGTTCCAGCAATGCGGCCCCCTGAGGGCTCGCTCTTCTCCCCCTCCCCTCGGCAGCGCCGGCATCACAAGTGTGGGCACCCGGCTTTGGCTTTTTTTTGCCATTGCAGAGATTTCCCTTCCTATCCCATAGCCAAAACAGAAAGTGAGAGGAAATCTCTGCAAATTAAAGTATAGAGAGGGATTAGAACCCCTGTCAGTTGTTATTGCTGTCTGTGCCCCATTAGGGAGATTCCCCCTCTCTATTTTACTATTATCACTGAATGTGAAAGTAAAAGAAAATCCAAAAATTTGGGTTGTCTCCAGAAGAGTAATAGGAGGAGAAATCTTCCAATGGGGACACTAATTCTGATGACCTGGGGGTCCCCAAGGAATTCCCTTAATTTGCAGAGATTTCCTCTCACTTCCTGTTTAGCTGTGGGACAGGAAGTGAAGGGAAATCTCCACAATGGGACAGAGATGGCAAAAAAAAAAAAAAAAAAAAACTGACAGGGGCTATAATCCTCCCTTACCTTATCCAAAATGAAAAAAAAGTTTTGCCTAGAGTTTCATTTTAACCACTTGCCAACAGCCTCGCGTACATTTACTGCGGCAATTTGTCTCCGCTGCGCAGATTGCCTTCCATAAACGGCGATCCGCGCAGCCGCAGTTAGAACACAGTGAGGGAGCACACTTAACCCCTTGATCGCCCCTACAGGTTAACCCCTTCCCTGCCAGTGTCATTTATACAGTAATCAGTGGTTATTTTTATCTCTGATCGCTGTATAGATGTCATCGGTCCCAAAAAGTGTCAAAAATGTCAGATTTGCCCGCCGCAATATCGCAGTCCCGATAAAAATTGCAGATCGCCGCCATTACTAGTAAAAATAAAAGTAAAAACGCCATAAATTAATTCTCATGGTTTGTAAAAGAGGCAACTTTTGCGCAAACCAATCAATATACGCCTATTGCGCTTTTAACCACAAATATGTAGACGAATATATATCGGTCAAAACTGATGAATAAATTTGTTTTTTTCATATTTTTTTTGGATTTGTATTATAGCAAAAAGTAAAAAATATTGTTTTTTTTTTTTTCAAAATTGTCGCTCTTTTTTTGTTTATAACGGTGATCAGAAGCAACGCAGTGGTGAACAAATACCACCAAAAGGAAGCTCTATTTGTGGGGAAAAAAGGGAAATCAGTTTTGTTTGGGTACAAAACGTTGCACGACCGCACAATTGTCAGTTAAAGCGACGCAGTGCCGAATCGCAACAAGTGCTCTGGTCAGGAAGGTGATAAATCCTTCTGGGGCTGAAGTGGTTAATTTGCAGAGATTTCCTCTCACTTCCTGTTTGGCTGTGGGACAGGAAGTGAAGGGATTTCTCCACAATGGGACACAGATGGCAAAAAAAAAAAAAAATTGACAGGGGCTATAACCCTCACTTACCTTATCCAAAATGAAAAAAAACATTTTTGCCTAAAGTTTTATTTTAAGGAAATTCCTTGGGGGTCACCCCAGGTCACCAGAAATAGTGCCCCCATTGGAGACTCCAGGTCATCAGAAATAGGGTCCCCCATTGGAGACCCCAGGTCATCAGAAATAGTGTCACCATTGGAAGATTTCCCTTGTTCTGGGGACAACCCAAAAATTTGGATTTTCTTTCACTTTCAATGATAACAGTAAACAGGACAAATAGGGAGGGTGAATCTCCCTAATGGGCGCACAGACAGCAATAAAAACCTGACAGGGGTTCTTGTCTGGCAGCAAAAGGGTCGCTGGTTCAAATCCCAACCATGACACTACCTGCCTGGAGTTTGCATGCTCTCCCTGTGCCTACGTGGGTTTCCTCCGGGTAGTCCAGTTTTCTCCACACTCCAAAGACATGCTGGTAGGTTAATTAGATCCTGTCTAAATTGTCTCTCTAATGGGGGCACAGACATCAATAAAAACCTAACAGGGGTTCTTGTCTGGCAGCAAAAGGGTCGCTGGTTCAAATCTGCCTGGAGTTTGCATGTTCTCCTTGTGCCTGCGTGGGTTTCCTCCGGGTACTCCGGTTTCCTCCGCACTCCAAAGACATGCTGGTAGGTTAATTGGCTCCTGTCTAAATTGGCCCTAGTATATGTATGGATGTGAGTTAGGGACCTTAGATTGTAAGCTCCTTGAGGGTAGGGACTGATGTGAATGTACAATATATATGTAAAGCGCTGTGTAAATTGACAGCGCTATATAAGTACCTGAAATAAATAAAAAAATAAATAATTTCTCTCCACTCCATCCAAAACTAAAAAAAAAAAAAGTTTTTCCTTTAGTTGCACTTTAAGGGAAGGTCGGAGGTCAGATTGAAGTTGTGTCCAGTGGGATTGGATTGGCTGTTCATTCCCAGCAGACGTTTGGAACATTGAGATTTTCAGTGCAGGAGGGCGATGTATCATGAGGTCCGGTACGTGCCGTGCCTCTGCTTAGTGTGGGACGGCAGATAACTTATCTGTGCTCATCAGAGAGTTCTCTGTGTCACTCTGTGCATCACGCTCCCAGGCGCGCCGTACACGCCGATAATACACGCAAACATGACTTTCAGATCACAGCTCAGATTAAAGCGCCTCCACTCTGCCGCGTTATAAAACAACAAGCGTATTATTATTTTATTATAGAGATCGCAGCGGCTACTACAGCGCTTCTCCACTTCCACAGCGATCGGCGAGGTATGGAATATGTATACACCGATCCAAGCTAGGCCAATGTAACTGTGCAACCCCCCTCCCAAATCCGGAGTTCAGCTTTAGGCTAGGATCACATCTGTGCGTTCCCTGTGTGCCGCAATTGCGCAGGCATGGCAGCCCATTCATTTGAATGGATTGCTGTACATGTGGAATTGAGGGAAAAAGATCCTCGCCCCTTTTCAAAACTGCAGCCACAGGGAAACCGCATGGTGCCTTCCAGGGTTGCCAACCGCCAGTAAATTTACTGACAGTTTGTAAAAATCAGTGATTTTTACAACTGTTTATGAATATCAAGGTCTAATAATTTGTCATGTTGCGCTGACTTTTTAAGTGTAAACCAGCCAGACTACTTGCTATGGGTATTGTCAGTGTTTCCATGTTGTGTGTAACTATCAATTGTCTTCGTTTTTAATAGGAGTACTGCTATTTTTCAAGTTGCCAGTAAAAAATGTGCTCTGCCAGTAAATTTTCCATGTTTTCCCAGTAAAAAACGCTGCAGGAGGATGGCAACACTGGTGCCTTCGCATCATAAGGTTTCAAGCAGCTGCGTTTTCAGATGCATGGGGGGTTTCATTAAAAAATTTAGGCTGCATTCACACCTCGGCGTCTTGAACCACGGGCAGATTAAAGAGGAAGTTAACCCTGATGGGTTTTACTTCCTCTTTATTACCCTGCAATGTAAAAGTATAATGGGCTACTGTGCATCGCATATAAGCCCATTATGTGCCACTTACCTGCATTGGAAGCCCGCGATGTCCCCGCAGTAGGAAGCATCCATCTTCTGCCCCTCTTTCTTCCGGGGCAGCGGACTCTGGCGCTGTGACTGGCCAGAGTCGCGTGACTTCACTCCCGCGGGAGCCACCAATCGCGGCACGATCTCAGTGAAGAAATGGACCGCCACGCCATTTCTTCACTGAGATCGTGCCGCGATTGGTGGCTCCCGCGAGAGTGACGTCACAGGTGCAGGTTTAGAACATGTAAACGGAACCTACAGGTAAGCCTGATTATAGGCTTACCTGTAGTTTAAAGTGGTTGAAAACGCCCATTGACAAATCGCACATTTGAGATGCCATTCATTTAAATGGCACCTAAAATCACGGTGCGGTTCTGCCACGATTGTCGTCTGATTAATCGTGCTGCAATCGCGGCAAAACAGCATTGTGCGAAGCATGACGCCAAACAGCTTTTTTTTCTTGGCCGGCAAGTTTTGCGCAATGCGGTTTGCAGTGATTGCTGCCTGATTTATCGATTTTAGGTGGCATTCAAATGAGCGGCATCTCAAATGTGCATTGTGCGTTTTGCCATTCACATCTGGGCATTTTGCGAGGCAGAATCGTGGCAAATCTGCCCGCGATTCAAGACGCAGAGGTGTGAATGCAGCCTTAGGGCCCATTCACACCAGAAATTGCACATAACTGCACGTTTTAGACTGCATGTTTGCATGCATTTGAAGCGCGTTTAAAGCGTGCTTGATGCATGCTTGAATGCGTTTTGCATGCGTTTTGTGCTGTGTTTAGCACTGCGTTTGCAGTGCATTTTTCTATAAGTTTTTGGGCTTGGCTTTCTTGGCTTAACCACTTGCTTACTGGGCACTTTCATCCCCTTCCTGCCCAGACCAATTTTCAGCTTTCAGCGCCGTCACTCTTTGAATGACAATTACTCAGTCATGCAACACTGTACCCAAATTACATTTTTATCATTTTTTCCCCCACAAATAAACCTTTCCTTTAATGGTATTTAATCACCACTGTTTTTTTTATAAAAAAAAAAACAAAAAAAACAAAAACAAAAAAGACCGAAAATTTTGAAAAAAAAAACACCTGTATTAGAGTTTCTTATAAAATGTTGAAAACAGGTAATTTTTCTCCTTCATTGATGTGCGCTGATGAGGCTGCACTGATGGGCACTGATATGCTCCACTGATGGGCACTGATAGGCTGCACTGATAGCCACTGATAAGGCGGCACTAATGGGCACTGATAAGCACTGATGGGCGGCACTGATGGGCACTGATACAGTAGGTGGCACTGAAGGGCACTGATAAGTTGCACTGATAAGCGGCACTGATGGTCACTGGTAGGCACTGGTAGGTGACACTAATAGCCACAAAATAAGCCACTGCCTCCACTGGTCTATGTAGTAAGGAGCATTGAAGAGACTAGAAACAGCCAAGGAAAAATCCAAGGAAAAACCAAGCTCAACTTACCAACCAGCTTGAAACCAGCCAAACTGACCTGTCTAACAGTATGCGTTAAAAGCAGGGGATTGGTTACACACATTTGTAAATGCATGTGTAAGCTTGAGGGCCCCGGCAAGGCTCCCTGCGTCCTCCAGACCTATCTCTGACTTGTGAGAGATTGGATTTTTCCTTAGCTGTTTGTTAAAACTGATAGGCAGCACTGATTGATGGCACTCATGATGAGGCACTGATGGGCATTGATTGGCAGCACTGGTGGGCATTGATAGTTGGCACTGGTGGGCAAAGGTAGGTGGCACTGTGGGTACTGGTAGGTGGCAAGCTGGGCACTGGTGAGTACTGATAAGTGGCACTGGCAGGTGGCACTGGTGGGCACAGGTGAGCAGCAGCGGCTCTCTGTGTGAGGGACCGATATCCCTCTGACAGATGCCGGTGATCGGCTCTTTTTTGACAGATGCCAGTGATCGGCTCTTTTTTGACAGATGCCAGTGATCTGCTGTTTACATTACATGGTCAGCTATCATTGGGGCAGTTGATCCCATGGTAAGGGGACGCGACCTGCAGGGATGCGCTGACAGCGCATGCTCGGTAGGACGTCCATGGACGCCCTCCCAGCAATTCAGGCCCGCGCTGTGGTCCTCTTTGGGCTATAGCACGGGTGGGAAGGTGTTAAAGGGGCACCGTGTGGTGCATATGAATCGCCTTTGTAGCGTGTTCCCTGTATTTGTAGTGCAGAAAAATGCAGCATGTTCTACTTTTTTTTAACTGTGCTGAACTGCACTGCAATAATGTGAACTATGCCCATAGGATTACCTTGATTTTGGCTGTCTATGCAGTTGGAGTGAAGTTCAAAATGCATCCAACTGCGTTCGGTGTGAAAGGGTCCTAAGGGTCCATTCACACTAAAAACTGCAGCTCTACTGTGCATTTTTTCCTTGCGTGTATGCAAGCATTTGATGCACATTTTTTATGCACATCTACATGCAGCTGACACGCGTTTTTCTATCTGCGTTTATCCTGTGAGGTCACTTCCTTCTTCTTTCTTTTCTTGGGCTTCTATGTGCACAGCGATAGGTCGCAGTGCAGAAAAATGCAGCATGTTGTACTTTTTTTCACTGCACCACAATGGTGTGAACTATGCCCATAGAAAAGGAAGGATTTTGGACTGTCTATGCCTTTGTAGTGCTGTAAAAAAAATGCATCCAACTGCATCTGTTGTGAATGGGCCCTAATGGTACCCAATGGTGCCTGCGGCTGGGGGAGCGCATGCGATTTACATGCATTCATGCACCCACATAAATATGAACCCGGCGTAATGCCAGCCTCATGCATCTGCAAACACAGCGCGTTTTCAAGTGCATGAAACCACGCAGTGAAAACGCATCATGAGGTTTCCGTTCTCTGAAGGTACAGCAACCCATTATAAGTCATTAATCGCTGCTATTATTATTATTTTATTTTTTTACCAATCTTTTTATTAATCACTTACCAACCGGGCCCCTTTTTTACATTTGTTGGTTACTAGCTAAAAACATTATATATATAATTTTTTCAAACACCCTAGAGAATAAAATGGCGATCGTTGCAATACTTTTTGTCAAACGGTATTTGCGCAGCGGTCTTTCAAGCGCGTTTTTTTTTTTAAATTTAACTTTTTTGAGTTAAAAAATAAGACGATAGTAAAGTTAGCCCAATTTTTTGTATATTGTGAAAGAGGATATTACGCCAGGTAAATAGATACCATACATGACACGGTTGAAAATTTTGCGCACTCGCGGAATGGCGACAAAGTCCGGTACTTAAAAATTTCCATAGGCGACACTTTAAAATTTTTTATCGGTTACCAGGTTAGAGGTGCAGAGGAGGTCTTTTGCTAGAATTATTGCTCACACTCTGGCGATCGCCGCGATACCTCACATGTGTGGTTTGAACACCGTTTTCATATGTGGGCGTGACTTACGTATGCGTTTTCTTTGCTGCGCGAGCTCATGGGGACGGTGGCGCTTTCAATTTTTTTTTTTTCAAACCACTTCAGCCCGGAAGGATTTCACACTTTAGGACCAGAGCACTTTTTGCGATTCGGCACTGCGTCGCTTTAACTGACAATTGCGCGGTTGTGCAACGTTGTACCCAAACAGAATTTGCGTCCTTTTTTTCACACAAATAGAGCTTTCTTTTGGTGGTATTTGATCCCCGCTGCGTCATTTCTGATCGCCGCTATAAACAAAAGAAGAGCGACAATTTTGCAAAAAAAACCCCAAATTTCTTACTTTTTTCTAAAATACAAATCCAAAAAAAATATATATAAAAAAACATTTTTTTTCATCGGTTTTGGCTGATTTTATATTCTTCCTCATATTTTTGGTAAAAAAAATCGCAATCGGCGTTTATTGACTGCTTTGCGCAAAAGTGGCTGCGTTTACGGATGATGAGAATTAATTTCTGGGGTTTTTTATTTTTTTTTATTTTTTACTAGTAATGGCGGCGATCTGCGATTTTTAGCAGTACTGCGATATTTCAGCGGACATGTCGGACCATTTTGACACTTTTTTGGGACCATTGGCATTTATACAGCGATCAGTGCTATAAAAATGCACTGATTACTGTGTAAATGCCATTGGCAGTGAAGGGGTTAACCTGGAGGGGGCGCTCTAAGGGTTAACTGTGTTCCCTGGGCGTGTTCTAACTGTGGGGGGACTGCCCTAGCAGGGGATGGGAAGTGGTCACAGCTTCCATGTAGAGGAAGGCTGTGATCACAGCCCTTCCCCCTCTCACAGAACGGAGATCCGTGTTTACTTACACGGACCTCCGTTCTTTCACTGCAGGGGGGGCATCGCGGGTAGCCGGCGGAGATCGAGTCCGCCGCACCCGCTCCCTGGCCCCCCCGAACACAGTGAGCGTGCGGGCACGCCTCCGGCGGCGCGCGCGCGCTCACAGTGCATGATATCCCAGCCGCCGTCGTATGACGGCGATTTGCGATATCGAGCCACCTTGTCACCGTCAACCTGTGGTTGGCGGACGGCAAGTGGTTAATTTTATTTATTTTTTAATTTTTAACACTGTTCCTTTAAAAAAAAATCTGATCACTTTTATTGCTATAACAAGGAATGTAATAATATATGGTGACAGGTACTCTTTTTGGAGGGCTGGGGGGTCCCTCCTTTACACTTTACAGTATTCAGATCGCCAAAAAAAGGTATACGGTATATATTCCATTGTTTGTAGACGTCAGGGCTGGATTAACATGGGGGCTATTGGAGCTGTACCTTAAGATAGGCCCAGTGCAGTGAGTCATTGATGCTGCCCAGCTGGGCTCTGTGTGTGTAAACATGATTGATATGTAAATCACGGGCCCACCAAAATCCTCAGCACTAGGCCCATGATGCCCATAATCCGGCCCTGGTAGACGTTATAACTTTCATGCAAACCAATTAATATACAGGTAATGGGATTTTTCTCATGTCAAAGACGTAGCAGAATATACTTTGGAAATTTGATTTTTTTTTCAATATTTTATTGATTATGTTATATAGCAGAAAGTTTTTTTTTTCCAAATTTTCAGTTTTTTTTTCCATTTATATAATAATAATAATAAGGCCTCATACACACGGGCGTATCTTTAAAAATAAACAAAACGTCAGGCCCGACGTCAAGGGAAAAAAAATCTGCGTTGTTCGGCGTTATGCATCGGCGTTAGTGAGTGTCGGCGTCAATAGGCGCTTTTTTAAAAAAAATCATCCCTCTGCTATTTTTCAACCTAGAAACGTCGGCGTCAAAAAACGCCGGAAAACGCCGGTATAATATTAGTTGGCGCTAGTTGGCGTTTTGCGGCGTCGGAGTCAAAAAACGCCAAAACGTTACAGCCTCAGAACGCGATGGCCGTGGGTTCTACTTTCAGCTCACTAACGCCGACGCCATCTACAGCTCACTAACGCCGACGTTTTTATGGGGCCATTGACTAACATGGAGAGCTGCAAAAAACGCCGGCGTCAAAAAACGTCCGTGTGTATGAGGCCTAAAAGTAACAAAAATAACCCCCCGTAGTGATCAAAAACCACCAAAAGAAAGCTCTATTTCTGTGAAAAAAAAAAGATATACATTTTTTTTTTGAGTACAGCGTTAGATGATCACCCAACTGCCAGATAAGTGAAGGGGGGTAAAACCTTCCAGAGCTGCAGTGGTTAAAATATTATATTTTCTCAGTTTATTTTCTATTGTAAATAACATTTGGATTTATGAGATTTTCAATCCTTGCATTCTGTTTTTTTGTAAATTTTACACAGCATCCCAAATTTATTAGAATTGGTGTTGTAGCCGGTGTGCACATGCTCAGTGCTGGGTATTTATACACTGGGTATATATTGGGGGTAGTAGTCGTTCCCAGTGTACATAGTACTGACTATATATACTGGGTGTATATTAGGGGTGGTAGTAGTAGTTCCCGGTGTACATATGCTCACTGCTGGGTATATTTATATACCAGGTATATATTGGGGGTAGTAATAACTGTACACCTGCTCAGTGCTGGGTATATATACTCTGGGTCTATATTGGAGGTAGTAGTAGTTCCTGGTGTACACATATTGGGGGTAGTAGTTGTGCTCATTGTACACATATTGGGAGTAGTAGTTGTACACATGCTCAGTGCTCAGTATATATTGAGAGTAGTTGTAGGTCTACGGGGGTAGTAGTAGTTATCGGTGTACCCATATTGGAGGTAGTAGTAGTTCTCACTGTACACATGTTGGGGGAAGTAGTAGTTGTACACATGCTCAGTGCTGGGTATATATTGAGAGTAGTTGTAGTTCTCTAGGGGTAGTAGTAGTTCCCGGTGTACACATATCGGAGGTAGTAGTAGTTGTACACATGCTCAGTGCTGGGTATATACTCTGGGTGTATATTGGAGGTAGTAGTAGTTCCTGGTGTACACATATTGGGGGTAGTAGTAGTTCTTATTGTACACATATTGGGGGTAGTGTTAGTTGTACACATGCTCAGTGCTGGGTATATACTCTGGGTGTATATTGGAGGTAGTAGTAGTTCCTGGTGTACACATATTGGGGGTAGTTGTAGTTCTTATTGTACACATATTGGGGGTAGTGTTAGTTGTACACATGCTCAGTGCTGGGTATATATTGGGAGTAGTTGTAGTTCTATAGGGGTAGTAATAATTCCTGGTGTACACATATTGGGGGTAGTAGTAGTTGTACACATGCTTCGTGCTGGGTATACAGTGCCTTGAAAAAGTATTCATACCCCTTGATATTTTCCACACTTTGTCATGTTACAACCAAAAACGTAAATGTATTTTATTGGGATTTTATGTGATAGACCGACACAAAGTGGCACATAATTGTGAAGTGGAAGGAAAATGATAAATGTTTTTCACTTTTTTTTTTAAAAAAAATATGTGAAAAGTGTGGGGGGCATTTGTATGGCGCCCCCCTGAGTCATTACTTTGTAGAACCTCCTTTCCCTTCAATTACAGCTGCAAGTCATTTTGGGGAAGTCTCTGCCAGCTTTGCTCATCTAGAGAGGACATTTTTGCCCATTCTTCTTCGCAAAATATCTCAAGCTCTGTCAGATTGGATGGAGAGAGTCTGTGAACAGCAATTTTCAAGTCTTGCCACAGATTCTCAATGGGATTTAGGTCTGGACTATGACTGGGCCATTCTAACACATGAATATGCTTTGATCTAAACCATTACATTGTAGCTCTGGCTGTATGTTTAGGGTCGTTGTCCTGCTGGAAGGTGAACCTCCATCCCAGTCTCATGGCTTTTGCAGACTCTAACAGGTTTTATTCTAAGATTGCCCTGTATTTGACTCCATCCATCTTCCCATCAACTCTGACCAGCTTCCCTGTCCCTGCTGAAGAAAAGCATCCCCACCCCATGATGCTGCCACCACCATGCTTCACAGTGTGGATGGTGTGTTCAGGGTGATGTGCAGTGTCAGTTTTCTGCCACACATAGTATTTTGCTTTTAGGCCAAAAAGTTTAATTGGTCTCATCTGACCAGAGCCCCTTCTTCCACATGTTTGCTGCGTCCCCCACGTGGCTTCTCACAAACTGCAAATAGGACTTCTTATGGCTTTCTTTCAACAATGGCTTTCTTCTTGCCACTCTTCCATAAAGGGCAGATTTGTGGAGTGCCCGACTAATAGTTGTCCTGTGGACAGATTCTCCCACCTGATCTGTGGATCTCTGCAGCTCCTACAGAGTTACCATGGGCCTCTTGGCCGCTTCTCTGATGAATGCTCTCCTTGCCAGGCCGGTCAGTTTAGGTGGATGCCATGTCTTGGATGGTTTGCAGTTGTGCCATACTCTTTCCATTATCGGATGATGGGTTGAACAGAGCTCTGTGAGATGTTCAAAGCTTGGAATATTTTTTTATAACCTAACCCTGCTTTATACTTCTCCACAACTTTATCCCTGACCTGTCTGGTGTTTTCCTGGGCCTTCATGATGCTGTTTGTTCACTAAGGTTCTCTAACAAACCTCTAAGGGCTTCACAGAACAGCTGTATTTATACTGAGATTAAATTGCACACAGGTGGACTCTATTTACTAATTAGGTGACTTCTGAAGGCAATTGGTTCCACTAGATTTTAGTTAGGGGTATCGGAGTAAAGGGGGACTGAATACAAATGCACCCCACACTTTTCAGATATTTATTTGTAAAAAATGTTGAAAACCATTTTTCATTTTCCATCCACTTCACAATTATGAGCCACTTTGTGTTGGTCTATCACATAAAATCCCAATAAAATACATTTACATTTTTGGTTGTAACATGAGAAAATGTGGAAAATTTCAAGGGGTATGAATACTTTTTCACTGCATATACCCTGAGTGTTTATTGGGGGCAGAAATAGTTTCCAGTGTACACATATTGAGGGTAGTAGTAGTTGTGCACATGCTCAGTGTTGGGTATATATATACTCTGGGTGTATATTGGGGTAGTAGTAGTTCCCTGTGTACACATATTGGGGGTAGTAGTAGTTACCGTTGTACAAGTGACTCGTACACGTGTTGATGATGATGGGAGTTATACACATGTGACCTTTGATAAAGACGGGGGTTATTTGTGAGTCCCATATACGTCACTTTTTCATAAGTATGGGGAACTTTAAAAGGTGTAAAAGAGTACAATGTTGGTTTTTACATTTACATAAAATAACCCTAAAATACACTATCTGGTTGTGTTTCACCGAGTATTAACACTTCACCTACCTTTTACTTTTTACCAAAAGTTGTAAAAAATGTTTATTTATAGACTTTTCAC
>BLSH010110553.1:1437295-1454516 GCA_018402905.1 Glandirana rugosa | reverse complement strand
GTACAAAATGACATCCTCTATTTTCAACGAGGGCAATCTACTGTATGCTGGGACTTGTGGTTCATCATAGTGGGGGAGGGGGTCCTGTGTCTACAATGAGTGCAATGCATGGCATGCTGGGACTCGGAGCTCAGCATGGTGAGTGTGAGATGTGACTCCATAGGAAGATTGTGTTCTGGGACTTTTATTTCATCATGGGGGGGGGGGGGCTGTACAATAAGGCCAGGCTCTGGCATGCTGGGACTTGTGCATGATCGTGTTTGGGGACAAAGGGGTGCAAAGGGTGATTCCCCCCCTTATAGATAATTAGAGGGAATTCTGGGACAAAGGTTAGAAAGTTTGACCCCAGATATTTAACTTGTAGGCTGGGAGTTTCAGTTCACCATGGGGGGAGGGGCAGGTTGTATAATCAATGCTGGCTCATCGTGGGGGAGGGCAGAGGGTGAAAGACGTGAGCCCAGGATCACCAGATGGTACGCTGGGACCTGTAGTTTGTGCAAGCTGTAAAAGGCAGGCTCTGGCATGCTGGTATTTGCGGTCCATAATGGTGGAGCTGAAAGTCTGATCTCAAATCTTTGGGCTATAAGCAATGTATGGCATGCTGGGACTTGTGGTTACTCATGGTAAAGGGTGACATGGGGGTGCAAGATGCAACTATAGATCACTGGGTAGTATGCTGGGATATGTAGTTCTACACGGCAAAAAATAGAAGTTCTAAACTGAATGCAATTCATGGCGTGCTGGGACTTGTGGTTCCCCATGGCAGGGCAGAAAGGTGAGGCTGAATTTTATGCTAAGATATGAAGTTTGGCGTGGCATGCTGGGAATTGTAGTACAATAGTGGTGGGGGAGATTTACTAAAACCGGAGCACACAGAATCTAGTGCAGCTGTGACTAAACCAATCCGCTTCCAACTTCAGTTCTTTTCATTAAGATTTGCCAGTAAAACCTGGAAGCTGATTGGTTATTATTCACAGCTGCACTAGATTCTGTGTGCGCTAGTTTTAGTAAATCTCCCTCTGATCCCAGCTGTGAAAGTCATGGTATGCTGGCATCTGTAGTTCACCACATTAGTGGGAAGAGGGTGAGCATGCTCCTTAGTGAATGCATGACATGCTAAGACTTCATGGTTCATCATGGGTGGTGCAAGGTGTGACTTTTAGGTGGTGGCAGGTTTTGTAGGTTGCTGGGACATGTAGTTCATTGTGAAGGACAGAAGAGTGCATGTTCTACAATGAATGCACTTTTGCATGCTGTATCCGGTAGTTCTTTATGGTAGGAGCCCTTTGTGACCTCCAATGTATGCTGAGACATAGAGGCGCATGATCCACATAGCCTGGGACCTGTGGTGATTCACGGTTGGGTATAGAGGGGTGCAAGATGTGACCACAGATCACTGGGTTGCATGCTGGGACTTGTAGTTTGGGGGGGGGGGGCGCTGCAGAGTCGTCACAGAATTCTGTTTTTGGCATGGTAGGACATCATTTGAATCTTCTAGAATTGAGATGTGATGCAGTACATGGCATGCTGGGACTTGTGGTTCCTCATGGCAGGACATAAGGTTGGGGCTAATTTTGTGCTGGGATATGAGGTTTCACAAGGAGGAGGGTACATGGGTGCAAATTGACTGTGGTCTCTGGCATGCTGGGACATGTAGTACAGCACATAGGTGGAAAGAGGGGAGCATGCTCCTCAGTGAATACAAGGCGTGCTAAGACTTTATGGTTCATCATGGGGGTGCAAGATGTGACCTCCAGGTTGGATGCAACCTCTGATTTGCAGGATAGAGGGGTGCAGAATGTGAGTCCATATCTCCAGGCTGGGACACTAGATGACCATGTGGGCCTGAAAGTTGCTAGCTGTGAGCAGACATTCAACCTGCAGCATGGCGGGGAGAAAACTATGACTCCCGTATCTCCTGACTTTCTCTTCAGGCTTTATACTAAAGACAGCCTCTGGCATGGCGGGGTCCGGGGCTCCCTCATGGCGGGGTCCGGGGCTCCCTCATGGCGGGGTCCGGGGCTCCCTCATGGCGGGGTCCGGGGCTCCCTCATGGCGGGGTCCGGGGCTCCCTCATGGTGGGGTCCGGGGCTCCCTCATGGCGGGGTCCGGGGCTCCCGCAATCTGGGGCTTATTCCTCATGGAAGATAGAGGGGTACAAAATAGTGTGACCCCGTATATCCAGGCTGTATTGTGGGACACTCCATAATGTTGTGGCTTCAAAGATCTGATCAGATCTTTAGGTTGTATACATCCTATGACATGTTAGGACATGTAATTCTGCATGTTGGGAGACCGTATAACAGGCCTCAAATTCCCTAACTGTATGTTGGGGCATGGAGGAAAATAGAGGGGTTCAGTCTTTTACTTGAATGCAGCCTCTGACATGCTGGGAGTTGTAGTTCTTAACTGAGCAACCGAAGGTTGCAAGATGTGACCCCAGATTTGCATGCCGTTCTGTATGGAGGAGAATGGAAGGGTGCCAGCTGTAGAATGTCATCTCTGATATACTGGAATTTGTAGTTCATTATGAAAGGCTCAAGAGATGCACGTTTGTCTGCAAACCTTTTGGCTAAATATGATCTCCGACATGCTGGGGCTTGTGGTACATGGAGGATAAAGGAGGGCAAGATGTAGCCTCGGATCTCTAGATCACATTTATGCCATGCTGGCAGTTGTAGTTCAGTGTGGCAGGGCACAGGCTCTGTTTTTTTAGATTGAAAGCAGTTCCTGACCAGCTCAGACTTGTAGTTCAGTACAGTAGAGGACAGTGAGGAGCAAGCTAGGGCTTTTGATCTCTGCACGGAGGCAAGCTCTGACTTGCTGTGACTTGTTGGAGGATGGAGGATAATGAGGGGGTGCTGGTTTCAGACAGTATACAGTCTGACATGCTGGTACTTTTAGTTCCCAGGATTGGATGCTGCCTTGCTGGAACTTCAGCACAACGGGGGGGGACGACAACAATTTGTGAGTCCTGGATTGTATTAATTTCTGGTCATTTTGGGACATGTAGTTCAACATGGGGCACTGAGGGGAGTAAGCTCCTGAATAAATTGAGTCCCTTATATGTTGGTTATGTAGTACAGCTGGGATCGGGTAGCAAGCTGTGGCTACAGATTTGTAGATTGCATCCAATCCTTTATATGCCGAGACTTGTAGTTTAGCATGGCATATGGAGGGGTGCACACTGTGCCTCCCATGTATCTAGATTGCAATCAGTCTTGAATGTGCTGAGACTTGTAGTTCAGCATGGCAGAGGATAGTGAAGGGTGCGTGCTGCAACTCCAGATCTCTTGGTTAGGTGCAGTCGTTGATTTTCTAGGATGTTTCGAAAGTGTGGGTACTTGGTAACCGCTGACAGCCTTTCCAGATACTTGCAGTATGTTGGGGGACAGTGGGGTGGAAGTTTGGGCTTCTGAAGCTGTCCCACACATGCTGTGATTTGTAGTTCATTATGGCAGTGATAAGAGCTCTGTATATAAAGGCTAAAATCCTGGCTTGCTGGGATTTGTTATGCACAGTGCAGGGAAAAATGTGCAAGGTGCAAGCCCGGGGCCGCGTAGTACAGAACAGGTTTCCAGGTCAAAGTGGACCTAATCCCCCTCCCATTCCTAATGACAGTGCCATTGTTACAGGAGTTACTTTAGCCAAAGGAATACATCTAAAATTAGTGCCTCATTGGGTTTTGCTTTCCCACTTACTAAGGCTGCTCTTCTCCTCTTAGAAATTTGTGTCGCCATTTTGATTCTTATCTTCGGTGGCCTGCCCACCGTTTTTTCAAACTAGATCTTGCGCATATGCAAACCCAGTAACTGCTGCCTGCTGGTTTATGCCATCTATGGAAGAGTGACATTTGTTTCCTCCGATCCCTTGAGTTTTTGCAATTTCTGAGCAGAGCTCCAGTAAAGGCACTGGTGATGTAACCTTCCCAGGAGGCACCGACTACGTCACCAGTGGTTCAGAAAAAGCCAGAAGTGAGAGAAGCTTAGATATTGGTGTGCAGTGTTTTCTTCTGCAATTAGCCGGTATCCGGCATTTTTTATTTTTCTTCACGCTATCAGCATGCAGAAATAAAGCAAACTGGCTACTGTTAGAGGGACATCTATCCCCTTACTGTCCTCCAGTGCTGCTAATCATTGCCCACTACTGGCACCTATCAGTGCCCATCAGTGCTGCCAATTAGTGCCGCATCATCATTGCCGTCTATCAGTGCCCATCATTGCCTGATAAAAATTACCTGTTTGCAAAAATTTCAGAACAAATAATATGAAAAACAAACTTTTTTTGCTTAAAAAAAAAAAAAAAAAAAAAAAAAAAAAAGATAGATATAATTTTCCCATGGGTACAGTGTGGCATGACCGCGCAATTGTCAGTGACAGTGCTGAAAGCTGGCTTGGGCAGCAAGGTGGTATAAGTGCACTGTAAGCAAGTGGTTCTAAAGGATAGTTTTTTTGTTTTTTTTTTTACCTTCGTGCATTCTATGCATGAAAGTAAAAAAAAACCTTGTGTGCAGCTCAACCCCCCACCATTCCCCCCTGATACTTACCTGAGCCCAATCTCCATCTAGAAATGTGCACAAGAGCACTTGCTCTCCCAGTTCTCTCCCTTCTCGTTGGTTCCAGCACCCGTCAATCACAGCCAGTGAGGAGAGAGCGTCTTGAGGCCCCACTCTGTGTCTCAATGGACTGAGGCGGATCGGCAGTGAGCCCACACCAGTGCCCTCATAGCAAGCAGCTTGCTATAGGGGCCCTCGGTAGGGTGGTGCCAGGAGTGCCCCCAGGGGACTCAAGAGGAGGATCAGGGCTGCTCTGTGTAAAACCATTACACAACCATATCCATGTTTCCTTTGGTATCACTTTAATGTTTGGGGGGGAGGTGGTCTTTAGGGCCTTATTTACACCACAATGTATTAGGTTGGATTTACACTGATGCGAATTGTATGCATGTTTACCCACATCCAATTCGCATGACAGAAGAGTGCGACCGGTTCGCACATCTCCGGGGCCGTGGAGCGCACTGAAGAAGAGTCCTGTGCGTCTCTGGCTCCATTTCAGGTCTGAATTCGGGCAGAAATTCAGACCTGAAGCAGTGAATGGAGCCGCACTGGACCTCCTGCTGCAAGACGCGGTCGCACATAGTGTGAACCCAGCCTCCTATTGACACTCGTCTTGAAAGAGCGCAAGGGGCAGCTCCAGATCTCCGGGATAAATGCAGCCCATGATATACTGGGACTCTCAGGTGAACGGCTTGGACAGCAGGTCTCTGAACTGTATGCCTAGCACATGCTGGTACTTGTAGTTCAGTATAGCAGTAACCAGAGAGAAATGAGTGGTCTTTGTAGGTTTGCAGCCTGAATACCATCTCTGATATGCTGGGACTTGTAGTTCAGTATAGCAGTAGCCAGAGAGAAACCAGCGGTCTTTGTAGGTTTGCAGCCTGAATACCATCTCTGACATGCTGGGACTTTTAGTTTTCACAGGAGTGTGGGAAATTTGCTATGACAAGTCCCGGCATGAACTGGCAGCTGCCACCCTCTCGTATTACCTCCAGGGACAGTCACTGTGGCAGGGGGCAGAGGGGGCAAGTTCTGCACAGTGCTTATAGAATAGCTGACATGATAGAATGTTTAGTTCTACAGTGATTGAGAAAATGGAAGGGGGGCCTCCAGTTGTTGAGGCACTGGAAACC
This sequence comes from Glandirana rugosa, assembly GCA_018402905.1. Lineage (NCBI taxonomy): Eukaryota > Metazoa > Chordata > Amphibia > Anura > Ranidae > Glandirana > Glandirana rugosa. The sequence continues at coordinate 1,448,828 of BLSH010110553.1, read as the reverse complement.
TACTGAGAAACTAAGATGTGTGCTGTGAACCCAAATCTCTGAGCAGAATGCGGTCCCTGTTGTGCTGGGCTTGGTAGTTCAGCATCAATGTATTGTAGAGAATTCTGTACTGCACGTCACAGCTTGACCTGCCTGCTTCTACCATATTCTTTCCTATGAGATCAGGAAAAACAATATGGAAAGGGAACTGTAAGGTTTAAACACAAAGCACGGAGGGGGTATTGTGAGCTATGACTGCAGATTCTGGCCGGTGTGTTTTTGCTGGGACTCCACGTTTCAGAAAATTTATTTGCATCGTGTTGAAACTTCTGCATGCGAGACTAGCTGCTTTCTTCTATTCCCCTCCTGTAAGATAAGCCAACATGATTGAGGATAAAGGCTACATCACACCTGCATTTTTGACCAGCAGCATGTAGATGCGAGAAAATCAGCGGGGGACCCTTGCTGTTAGCTGCAGCGAATTGCTCTATGCGGCGATTACCTGTGAAGAGTGGTGGAATTAGGGTCGCAAAAGTAGCACTTGTGACTCATCCCTGGCATTCTGCCACTGCAGGGGGAGCCACTGCGGGACCTTAAGGATTGATTCATACTGCTGCGACACACACACACACACACACACACACACACACACACACACACACACACACACACACACACACACACACACACACACACACACACACACACACACACACACCTTACCTATAGGTAAAATGAATATTTCCTAAACCTGTACAGTTTAGGAGATATTCACCCTGCAAGCACCCGCTGACATCAGCGGCACATGCGCTCTGATGGTCCGGCTTACCGTGCCGGAACTTCAGAGCTTCATGCCAGAACCGAGAGCTCCCGCATGCATGCACTCACAGCGCCGGAGCCAGTGATCCCAGCAGAACGGATGGGAGATAATGTCAGCCCACTGAGAGTGCTTTGTTCTAAGGTGAGTATTTCATAATGTGCTAGTATGTGATTGTCATGCAGTAACCCCCCCCCCCCCCCGTTTACAACCACTTTAACATTACAGTCTATGGCGCTTAAGTCACACTAAAGTTGCAGAAAGGTAGTGCAGGAGTTGCATTGATTAGGACATTACCCACTGAAATTAGTTGCCCCAAGCTTGGAGGGAGGGCCTCCTGGACCAATGGAAAGGGCCCCAGCAGTTAGGAAGGTCAGTTTCTTGCACCGGAGTCCTGAAGGTTTTAGTTGCGCATCTGCCTGCCAATGATTGGCCCTGGACAGTGGACACAGACAGTCTGCATCCAGGGCTGATCATTTTGCAGGTAATCGCCACATAAAACCCCAACATCGCTGTGTTCTCTCATTGCAGTTCTTCATGTGCTGACCCATATAGTTTATGCAGAATTTCACTCTCAACCAACATTGATTATTTTAAATCCTCATGCTGCTAGCATAAATAGTGTATTATATTTACTTTTTTTTTTACCTCCCTGGTTTCCATGCCTAGGCAAATGTCATACATCTCAGGAGTGTTTACTCAGCTAACCACACCCTCCTGCCTGCGTGTCTGAGGTAAGGGAAGATTGATTCCACAGGAAGTAAATGCTACATGAATCCTCTGCCCTTACTAGCCACAGCCAGAAATGCTAGGGGGGGAGGGGTGTTTTTCACAGTGGTTTCTCAGCTAGTTAAAGTATGAAGACATGGATGGGGGAGTTTGCTTTGAATATTAAAAATGAATAAAGTAGTGTTTTTTGGTTTGGTGCTTAGATATAGTGTAGATCCGCTTTAAGCATGGTAGCAGGCAGAGTGGTCTAAGCTACAGATCTCTGTGCCAAATGCAATAACATGAAACCCTCCAGCTGATGAGGAACTGCAACTCTCAGCATGCACAGGCAGTGCAGAGGGAATTGCATTTGCAGAAAAGTTTTACTTGACACCAGTTATCTTGCAGGAGATTGCAAGTCACAGGCTTATCAAGGCCAGCTTAGCGCCACGGCAGCTCCCTCCCTCCTTCTCATATTAGCTGGAAGTTCATGGAGGATGCAAGCTGTGATTGCAGATACCTGGGCAGAATGTAATCCCTGGCATGATGGTGCTTATAGTTGCGGCTTTGTGGGCATTTTGCTAAGGCCCAGGGTGCCCTGATAGCGGTCACCCTCTTCTATTAACCCAATTGTGGTCAGATAAGGCAGCATGGTGGATTTTAAGGGGTGCAAACAGTAACTTTGGATCTCTTGGCTAAATGCAGTTCTTTGTCTGGCACTTGTAGGTCCACAGAGGCACGGGTAGTTGGCAGTCTTTCAGCTGCTTGGGAAACAACTGACCCCGACGTGCAATATTGGGATAGCCGTGATCGGTGCCACCCTCTTAGTAGGTCAGGGTACAGGTTGGAAGCATGGAGCAGGACTGATGTGGATAGATTTCTTGTCAGAATGCAGTTTGCACAGTGCTTAGGAGTTGTATGGCGCAGGCAATTTGCATCTAGTCAACTGTTAAAATGACACAGAATTACAAATCCAAAACAAGGCTCCTTTGACTCAGAGCCTTGCTGGGGATGCTTGTAAATGTGCATGCTGGGAAATGTGGTGCTACAGCTGCATTAGTGGCTGCCACCCTTTTGGCATTGCAAGAGGAGATTGTTGTGCAAGATTTGACTAGAGCTCTCATTGCCTAAAAGTGTATTTCCACTTTTGCAGACGAATTGGGATAACACCTACTTTGTTGCATGTTCCCAATCACATAGGCATGACCTTGCTAAAATTGCTGCTTACCTTTCTACTTTATTATAAACCTATCTTCCCCTGCTAATGTAATAAAGGAGGGGGTTGGTGAGTTGTGTACTGTAATTCAGGGCTCAACAAATCCGACGCCACGGCGACTGGAGATTGCGTCCTGGCGCCTGGGCTACACTGCAGCTGCGGTCTGGATTCAGTCTCCCCATGTGGCCCTCCCGCCCGGTGTACAGACTAAGTGGTTGGGCAGGCCGGTAATTGAGGCCACAGCTTTGCTTTGAATACAACGCTTGTTTGTGGGAACCGGTGTCAGCTTCTGGTGGGCAGTGCTGTGATAAGCGTGGCACACCTGTCATTTTGATTGAGGGTGGCCCTTGCTTGCTCTCATCTCACTGCCCACCCATCTCTTTCTCAGTTTGACAGCTTGGGTTTGCGGTTGCGGGCTTGATCTGGTGCCCTTTCCTCATCTGATCATCCAGTGCCCATCAGTGCCTCCTCATCTGTGCCTATCAGTGAAGGAGAAAAATTACTTACTTTTTTTGGTCCCCCTTCTTTTTTTTTTTTATTATTTGGCACCAGGCCCGAGCAATTCCTTTTGCCCGACGCCCCGGACATGGATTTAAAAAAAACTAGCTCCCCCACCCCCAGGTCCCCACTGCACTTATATCCAATGAGTGATATAGTTTCACTGTCTATGCAGCCCAGTGCAGCGGTCCTGGGGTTTAAAAACCCCAATGTACTTACTCTTTTCATAGGGATGACTGGATTGCTCAGACTGATTTGGTTAGCATGGTCTCGTGCAACAGGGACCAGGGAGGGGGCAGGATGTGTTCAATGTGTGTTCACCTTTCTATTTTTTTTTTTTAAAAGCTCATGTAACCCTTTAACACACTCTGGTTTGCTGGGACGTTTGGTACCATAGCAGTTTTGCAAGGCCATCTATGTACAGATTGCTCTTTGCTAGTTACTGCCTTCTATTGTTTCCTGTGAGGTCAGGGAGCAGGCAGCATGGTGAAGAACAAGGGTGTGCAAGCGGAGGATCCATATTTCTTGGCTGAACACAATCCTTGCTGTGCAGACTTGTTCTCCAACAATAAGAGGCTCCTACAAACGAGGTGCTACAGGTCCCAATGTAATGGACAGGGCTTTGGCACTGTGTTTGCACTAGGTCCGAAACAACTAATTGATTAACAGACAACTAATCGATTATGAAAATAGTTGTCAACTATTCTCATCGATTAATCGGCCAGCTGATTAGTTGGCCTGCATACAGAATGCAGCATTTGTTTACATATCAGGAAATACAGTGCAGCACACCTTCCATATATGTCAGTAAGTGCCCGAGAACTTGTGATGTCATGGGACATGTAGTCCTGGTCAGGAAGTGAGTGGTTCTAAAGGCAGAAGTTTTTTTTTAACCTTGTTATAGGGGCACTCTATACTATAGTTTGAAGCTTGGTATTGGGGCACTCTGAAGACAGGAGGAGCCAGAAGCGTCAGTAGGGGGCCCTAGAAGAGGAGGATCTGGGCTGTTCTGTGCAAAACTATTACACAGAGCAGGTAAGTATGACATGTTTGTTGATTTTAAAAAAATGACTTTAATAACTGTGTGCAGCAAGATTAGACTCTGAACCCAGAGAAGGTGGAGGCTGATAGACTGGAGGTAATAGAAGGCATTACATTTAAAGTAAGCTTTTACCAGTATTGTGCATTTATATATAAAATGATCATATCCGTGAAAAAAAATAAGTCTCAGCTTTTAGTACAATAATATAAAATATTTATATCTCCCTTACACCCTTCGTATAGCTTCACGTCTGACTCCTAGTTAAAATACTCATATCCTAATTCTGGGTGTATTTATTATTCTATATGCTTCTGTTATTCTCGGGGGGATTAGAGATTTGCTCCCTAACCATATAGTTGGTTATTTATATTTACCACTGCATAGATTTAAGAATAAATTGCCTTTTTGTTTCAAACTTTACATATTAACTAAATTATACGCCACACTTTTTTTTTAATGTTATTCAATTAATCCAAACAATAATCGGCCAACTAATCGATTATGAAAATGATTGTTAGTTGCAGCCTTAGTTTGCACTGGTGCTTCTACTGCTACAGGAGTATGTACAAATTGGAGGGCATTTACTAAAACTGGAGCACACAGAATCTGGTGCAGCTGTGCAGGGTAGCCAATCGGCTTCTAAAACTGGCCATACCTTATACAATTTTCTTGTTCAATTTCCTTTATATCTACTTTTCACATATAGTAGGACCTGGCTGATTGCATACAAATTGAAAGTGTTTAGGATTATCCTCATATTATGATTTTGGAAAATTGGACAAGATGATTGTATACAGTGAGGGGATAAAAGTATTTGATCCCCTGCTGATTTTGTACGTTTGCCCACTGACAAAGAAATCAATCTAATTTTAATGGTTTATTTTAACAGCGAGAGACAGAATAACAAAAATATCCAGAAAAACGTATTTCAAAAAAGTTATAAATTTGATTCATATTTTGATGAGTGAAATAAGTATTTGATCCCCTATCAATCAGCAAGATTTCTGTCTCCCAGGTGTCTTCTATACAGGTAACGAGCTGAGATTAGGGACACTCTCTTAAAGGGACTGCTCCTAATCTCCGCTTGTTACCTTTACTAAAGGCACCTGTTCACAGAAGCAATCAGTCAATCAGATTCCAATCTCATCACCATGGCCAAGACAAAATAGTTGTCCAAGGATGTCAGGGATAAGGTTGTAGACCTACACAAGGCTGGAATGGGCTACAAGACCATTGGCCAAGCAGCTTGGTGAGAGGGTGACAACAGTTGGTGCGATTATTCGCAAATGGTAGAAACACAAAATAACCGTCAATCTCCGTCAGTCTGGGGCTCCATGCAAGATCTCATTTTGTGGAACATCTGAATGATTCAGAGGATAACTGGGTGAAAGCATTGTGATCAGATGAGACCAAAATCAAGCTCTTTGGCATCAACTCGCTTTGTTTGGAGGAGGAGGAATGCTGCTTATGACCCCAAGAACACCATCCCCACCATCAAACATGGAGGTGGAAACATTAAGGAACAGAACAACTTCACCGCATCAAAGGGATGATCGATGCGGCCATGTACCATCAAATCTTGGGTGAGAGCCTCCTTCCCTCATCCAGGGCATTCAAAATGGGTCTTGGATGGGTATTCCAGCATGACAATGACCAACAACACACGTCTCCAGACCTTAGAGTGGAGTTCCACCCTATTAAAAGTCAGCAGCTACAAAAAGTGTAGCTGCTGACTTCTAATAATTGGACGCTCACCTGTCCCATGCTCCAGTGATGCAGCCGCCCGCAGCATTGCTCTTCTCCCCTCCTCCATACAGCGCTGGCATCACAAGTGTGGGTGCACGACTTTGGCTTCAAAGCTGGGTGCGCACCGCGCATGGGCAAGTCGCGGTGCACGCTGTGAATGGGCGGCGTATGTTTTGGGATCTGTGACATGTCCCAGAAGATCGCCGGGGGGGGGGGGGGTTGGTGAACTTCCCGGTTCCGCGGCGCCAGGAGAGGAAGTCGCACCTGGGACCCTGTGAATACAAGGTTCCTGCTCCCCCACCCCCAAAAAAAGACACGACAATTGTGGCATGTCAAGGGGTCACCTTCCCTTAAAGCGCTTCCACTTTTGGGTCAAACTCCGCTTTAATTCTATAGAAAATGTATGGATGGAGCTGAAACTTTGACCCCTTTTCACACCAATGCGTTTTTCAGGCGCTTTTGTGCAAAAAATAGCGCCCAAAATGCGCCCCCCCAATACACCCCAGTGTGAAATCCAGAGTGCTTTCACACTGGGGCAGTGCGCTTCGAGACGGTAAAAAAAGTCCTGCAAGCCGCATCTTTGGAGATGCTCCTATACCGCCCCTGCCCATTGAAAACAATGGGGCAGTGCTCCCGAAGCGCCTGAACACCGCTTCAGGAGTGCTGCAAACCGGCACTTTTAACCCGTTTAACCTGTTTGTGGGGCGGTTAAAAGCTCACTGCCATCGCCTGAATAGCGGCGCAATAGCGCCGATATAACTAGTGGTACAACGCAGCTAATTAGCGTCATTTTACCGTTAATGCTTGGTCCGCTCCTGTGTGAAAGGAGCCTTACAGTTGCGAAGAGCCTGGAAACCTTAATAACTTGGAGAGGATCTGCAAAGAGGGAGTGGGACAAAATCCCTCCTGAGCTGTGTGCAAACCTGATGACCAACTACAAGAAACGTCTGACCTCTGATTGCCAACAAGGATTTTGCCACAAAGTACTAAGTCATGTTCTGCGAAAGGGGTCAAATAATTATTTCATTAGTTAAAATGCAATCAATTTATAACTTTTTTGAAATGCGTTTTTCTGGATTTTTTTGTTATTCAGTCTCACTGTTAAAATAAACCGACCATTAAAATTATAGACTGATCTTTTCCTTGTCCGTGGGAAAATGTACAAAATCAGCAGGGGATCGAATACGTCTTTCCCTCACTGTAATGTATGGCCAGCCTAACCCCAGCTTGTTCAATTAAGCTTTGACATTAAAGCCTAGAAGCGGCACCAGATTTAGTAAATCTCCCCTGTTGTGTCTTACAGCTGTTGTAGAACTGCAACTCTCAGCATGCCTGGCAGTTGCCTCTTATTTTATTCCTGGATGTAATTTAAATTAAGCACATCTACATTTCAAAGTGCAGAAAGGGGGGTGCAAAACAGGGCTTGACAAACTTTCTTTATTCTAGGAGCCAGATAAAAGTTGGGAGCCAGTTTTTTTTTAACAAAGCTTTATTTAGCGATACGAAGGAGGTTTGGTGCTAGAATTATTGCTCTCATTCTGGGCGTACATGGCGATATGCAAGATGTGTATTGAATTAGACTTTTTCAGGTGTAGGAGCCCAACGAGTGTGTTTGGTGTAAAGAGGCCTCAGTTTGTTTTTGTTTTTTTTTTGTTTTTTCGGGGGGGCGCGCATTATGTGCTTGGTTGTCACTTAGGGCACCTGCACACTGGGGTGGTGGGGCGTTAGCGGTAAATCCCCGTAAGTTTCAGCGGGTATTTACCGCTGATATAGCGGCACTGCGGCGGGAGCAGTGCACTTTTAACCCCTCACAAGGGGTTAAAAGTGCTGGTGCTCCGCGCTTCCGAGCCGGTGTGCAGCCGCTTCGGAAGCGCTGCTCCATTGTTTTCAATGGGCAGGGGCGGTGGAGGAGCGGTATCTCATCTCATCGCACCGCTCCAAAGATGCGGCTTGCAGGACTTTTTGTAACGTCCTGCAAGCGCACTGCCCCAGTTTGAAAGCACTCCGGATTTCACATTGAGGGGATTTTTGAGGCGCTTTACAGGTGCTGTTTTTAGCTAAATGGCGCCTGTAAAGTCCCTCAGTGTGAAAGGGGTCTTACACTTAATGTTTTACAATAAGAAGAAACCTTTTTACTGATTTTTTTTTTTATTTTTTTTTTTTTTTGTATAACAGGTTCTCTTTACTGAGACCTCCCAGGGTCTAACCCTTAATGTCTCCCCCTATGTTCCACTAAATGTAATGTAGATTGCACTGCATTGCATCCTTTGATGGACAGGAAGCGATCAGCAGGGATCCAGAAGTGATGTCATGTACATCACTTCTGGCTCAGCAACAAGAAAGGTAGGGGAGCTCTCATCTCCCCCCCCCCCCCCCACCCGGTGTCACCCACTCTGCCGATCCCGCAGATGGGCAAGCAGGGCCTGGGATACATAGTTGGGGTGTTGGTACGTTAGGGGATTGTAGAAGCATTTGGGTGGTAGCCCAGGCGCCACAGCATGTTGGCACCTCGATTATACATTGTGAGAGTCATTTTGCTTATACAAGTCCCAGTATGACCTCTTATTATCTTTTGAGAACAGGAAGGTGTAACTTGTGTGCCTAGATTACTAGGTTGACTAGCTGCAGTCCCCAGTACACATGAAATGGCTGTCTGCCCTCATTTCTATAGAATTGCATGTACTTCTACCTACCTCCTTTGCAGTTCATCAATATGGGGGGTTGTGAGTTGTATCTACACCAGGGGTCTGAAACTGGCAACCCTCCAGCTGTTGCAAAACTACAAGTCCCATCATGCCTCTGCCTGTGGGAGTCATGCTTGTAGCTGTCAGCCTTGCAATGCCTCATGGGACTTGTAGTTTCACAACAGCTGGAGGTCCGCCAGTTTGAGACCCCTGGTCTACACTGTGCTTGGACTTGCTGTTCCAGCAGATGCCTTCTATAGCCTAGAGGTATTTGAATTGTCACATCCTATATTATTTACAAGCTCTCTGTATCACATAGACATTCAACCCTTTGGAGTGGCGGGTGTCAGCGGACGCACGTCCACTGATATCTGATCCTGTCCACCAAATCCATTTACTGTATCAGGGAGGGCAGCTGCTCTGTGCAGAATCGCGTACATGGACAAGATTGTGCACTTCCGTACCGCCGGGACCCGCTCCCACTGTGATTGAACACAGTGGGAGCCAATCAGTGAGTCCGGCGGTCGCGATCTCTGGCGGAACCCGCCAGTCATTCGAGGCACAGGCAGAACGGCGATCTGCCTATGTAAACAAGGCAGATTGATGTTGTGACAAGAGAAGGCAGTGATCTTGTGTGTCTACGAAGCAGAAACATGGATCTCGGCCTTGCCCGCAGTACAAGCACCCCGCACACAGTTTGCAAGCACACCCTAGGAACACATTTAACCCTTTGATCACCCCTGATAACCCCCTTCTCTGCCTGTGTTATTAGTACACTGGCAGTATATTTTTTAGCACTGATCTGTGTTGGTGTCACTGGTCCCCAAAAAATGCCAGGAGTCCGATATTGTCCGCCGCAATATATCGCAGTCCCACTATAAGTCACTGATTGCTGCCATTACTAGTAAAAAAAAATAAAATAAATAATAAAAATTCCAAAAATCTATCCCATAGTTTTGTATAACTTTTGCGCAAACCAGTCAATATACGCCTATTGGCTTTTTTTCCCCTTAAAAATATGTAGCAGAATGCCTAAATGCATTGGCCTAAATTTTTTATTTTTATGAATTTTTTTTTATTTTTTATTTTATTTGGGCTTTATGTTTTATAGCAGAAAGTAAAAAATAAGGCTTTCTCCTATCGTTCGCTGACAGACGCAGCTCATCATGATGTGTGGGTTTATGCTCGTCCCACTAGGAGTTAACTAGGCAGGGAAAAGAAACAGCTGGCCCCTCCCATGGGGGCCGTCCTCTCTTCCTACATAAACTCCCTCATAGCATAGCTCTTCAGTTTCAATGCCTAGTTATAAAGTTGATGTGTTTGCATCTTTGGATGCTGCTTTTGGCCGCAAAGTTTTGCAGGCGGCAGTGTAGGCGCGTCTGGCGCCTCCTTAGAGGTTCGGTTAGGTACAGTTGTTAGCGTTTACCCACCCCTCTTTTTGACACAGCTTGGGGACATCCCCACACATCATGATGAGCTGCGTCTGTCAGTGACCGATAGGAGAAAAAGGGATTTTATTAAAACTTACCGTAAAATCCTTTTCTCCGAGTTCACTGACAGACGCAGCACCCACCCCTCTGTTCTGATACGGCTTGTGTACGAACTGAAGAGCTATGCTATGAGGGTGTTTATGTAGGAAGAGAGGACTGCCCCCATGGGAGGGGCCAGCTGTTTCTTTTCCCTGCCTAGTTAACTCCTAGTGGGACGAGCATAAACCCCACACGTAATAATGAGCTGCGTCTGTCAGTGAACAGGATTTTACGGTAAGTTTTAATAAAATCCCTTTTTTTTTTCAAAAAATTTTTTTCATTTATAGCGCAAAAAATAGAGGTGATCAAATACCACCAAAAGAAAGCTCTATTTGTGGGGGGGAAAAAAGGACATAAATTTTATTTGGGTACAACGTCGCACGACCGCTTAATTGTCAAAATAAAGCAGTGCCGTATCGCAAAAAAAAGACGCATATATATATATAGTTTTCTTTTTTCAGACACCGTAGAGAATAAAATGGCGGTCGTTGTAATACTTTGTCACACCGTATTTGCGCAGCGGTCTTACAAGCGCAATTATTATTATTTTTTTTTTTTTGGAAACAATACACTTTTGCGTTAAGACAGCAGTAAAGTTGGCCCAATTTTTTTCTACATTGTGAAAGATAATGTTACGCTGAGTAAATTGATACCCGACATGTCATTTGTGCCCACTCGTGTAATAGCGACAAATTTTGGCACTTAAAAATCTCCTTTGGTGACATTTAAAAATTTCTACAGGTGACCAGTTTTGAGTTTTTTAGAATAATAGCTCTCCAACGATCCTGGTGATACCTCACGTGTGGTTTGAACACCATTTTCATATGTTGGTGCGGCTTTTACGTGTGAGTTCGCTTCTGCGCGCAAGCTCGGCAGGATGGGGGGCTTTAAGGTTTTTTTTAAATTTCTTATTTAACTTTTTATTTTTACACTGTCCAATTAAAAAAAAAAAAAAATTGGGTAATTTTTTTTTCCCTATTACAAGGAATGTAAACCTCCCTTAGAAAAAAAGCATGGCATGACCCCTTTAATATGAGATCTGGGGTCAAAAAGACCTCAGATCTCACATTTACACTGAAATGCAATAGAAAAAAAAAAAGAATCTTTTGAAGGAAAAAAAATAAAAAATTTCCCTTTTTAAGACCATTGGGAGAAAGTGAGGTTTGACGTCATCCAATGATATGGAGCCGAGGGGGGGCATAATTCCCTCGCTCGACATCCAGCCCCTCAGGGGAACAGATCGTCTGGGACGGCTCGAACGCGCGTCTTCGCTTGAGTGTGCATTTTCGGCGTGGTTGTATACTTTTACCACAA
>BLSH010110553.1:1410382-1421565 GCA_018402905.1 Glandirana rugosa | reverse complement strand
CCCCCCCCCCCCCCCCCCCCCCCATGGGTTCCGAGGGGTGCTGGGCGATTTGCGGACTATGCCGGCCGGTGGAGGGTTCAGGGCTACAGGTCCCCCTTTTGTTTTGGTCTGTCCTTTGCCCCCCTCCTACACCCACGGCACCCTCGCGCTCAAGTCTGCCATGCTGCGATCCGCAGCCATTTTGTGGGCTCTTTGGCCTCTTGTGGATGCTCGCCATTTTTGGTGTGCCTGCTGAAGAAAACATGCGGCTGGCGCCGTTTCTTCCTCTTTCCCTCGGGACAGCGGTGAAAGCACAGCAGCGGTGATGGCACAAGACAGGCGGTCAGCACTCCTACTGGGACGCAGTGCTTGAAGGGCAATTGTAACAGCAAGTATAGCTGGCTCTCCCTGGGGTGGCGGTGGGTGCAGTCCTCCTGGGTATTCTCCTGGTTGCTCAGTGGGGCTGCATTGTGGGGGTGTCGGGCCTATAGGCCTAGCAAGTGTTCCGGTGGCACAATGGCGGCTGAACCTGCGGGTTCTTCTCCTGAGGGATCTGTGGAAGCGCAGGCTGCGCTTGGTCCTCTGGTTCCCCTGGATCAGTAAAAGTCAATATTGGGGGAGTTTTTCTCCCGGGAAGTGCCGAGCCGTGCTAAGGTGGTGGCTAAAAAGTGTCCACCCCCCCCCCCATCTTCAGGGGAGGATTCTGAACCGGAAGGGGCCTCAGTGGTCACGGGGATCCCTGTGGAGCTCTCAGATGGTGAACTGGAGCCCTCGGATGGTGAGGAGGACCAGGGGGGCGCGCGAGAGGGCGCTGGTGGCCTCCCTGATCACCGAAATCCGTGCATCTTTGTGGTTGGACCAGGCCGGGGAGTCGCAGGAGACTGCCTATGTTTGTGGGTCCTTTAAGCCGTCTCGATCCCCTAGAGCATATCCTTATGGTCCAATTTTTTTTTTTGACGAGCTGGTCTATAAGGAATGGCAGCGTCCACAGAATTCCTTTTCATTGCCCAAACGTTTTGCTGTGCGCTATCCCTTGGAGGACAGTTTTGTGCAGAAGTGGGCATCCCCTGCAGTGGACCCTCTGGTGGCTCGCCTGAAGGCAACGACCACCCCCTTGGAGGGGTCTCCCTCTTTTAAGGATCCGGCCGATAGGCGGACGGAGGCGCTATCCAAGGCACTGTTCTTGGTGGCGGGGTTGGCCGTGAGACCAGCTTTGGCGTCGGCCATGGTGGCGCAATCCCTTACGGAGTGTGCGACTGAGTTGGGCTGTGGATGTTCGTATGATGCGTCACAGCAGATGGACCATCTGATACAGGGTCTCCGGTACCTGTGTGATGCGGCTTTGTACCTGCTCCCCATGCGGTCTAAGATATCTGTTTTTTTGCAGTCATTATCAGACGGGTGCTGTGGTTACGCTGTTGGTCGGGTGACCACGCGTCCAAAAAGGGCCTCACGGATATTCCCTTTCAGGGTGGTCGGCTCTTTGGGGCACAATTGGATGAAATTATTAAGGATTTCATCGGGGGGGGAAGAGTGCCTTTCTCCCGGAGCCCAGGCGGCTGGAATTCCGCCGTAAGCAGGATCCTGCATCTTTGGGTCAGAAGCGTTTTTTTCGTGCAGCGGGCAAGGGCTCAAGGCCTGGCAAGTCTGCCTCGGGGTCCGGTAAGCGGCCCTGGCAGCGCAAGAACGAAAAGGCGGAGGAAAAGCTCTCTTCCGCATGATGGGTTGCCCCCCACCCGACTCTTGGGTGGGGGGCCGACCTCTGGGGTTCGCAGACAGGTGGACTGCCCGCATTTCCAACCGGTGGGTGCAGGAAGTGGTGTCCTCCGGATACAGGATAGAGTTCAGCACTCTACCCCCAGACAGGTTCTTCCCATCAAATTTGAGACTCCCTCAGGGGCGTCGAGAGGCTCTCCTAGGGGCTGTTCAGATGCTCTCCGAACAAGGGGTGATTGTGTCGGTACCTCCGCTGGAAAGGTTCCGTGGCTTCTATTCAAACCTCTTTGTGATGCCCAAGAAGGGTCGCGTCAGGCCAGTTCTGGACCTAAAAGTGCTAAACCACTTTGTAAAGGCGCGAAAATTCAGGATGGAATCTGTCCGTTTGGTCGTGGCCTCCCTGCACCAAGGGGACTTCATGGCGTCTCTGGATATCAGGGACGCTTATCTCCATGTTCCCATTTGTCTCCTGCGCTTTGCGGTGTGGGATCTACATTACCAATTTGTGGCACTTCCCTTCGGTCTGGCCTCGGCTCCTCAGGTATTCACCAAGCTGGTGGCTCCGGTGCTGGCGCTATTGAGGCAGAGAGGCATTGCGGTGGTAGCATACCTCGAAGACTTACTCCTGCGAGCGGAGTCTGCTTCGGCCCTGGAGGAGAATGTGGTTATCACCATGGCCTCGTTGAGAGACATGGCTGGCTGATCAACCTGCAGAAGTCGACGTTGGCCCCATCCTGTCGACTGGAATATCTGGGTCTGATTCTGGACACGGGGCAGGCAAAGGTGTTCTTACCTCTGGCCAAGTTGCTGACACTGCAAGCAGCGGTGCGAACCCTGCTGTCATGCCAGTGGTCCTCCTTACGGTTCTGTATGTGGGTGTTGAGGCTCATGGTCTCGGCCTTCGAGGCGATACCTTACGCCCAGAGTCACACTCAGCTCCTACAGCGAGTGATTCTGTTATGGTGGGACAAGTCTCCGTTTCCGTTGTCCCTGGACCAGCTGCTCAGATTGGATCCTCAGACCAGAGGATCGTTGACCTGGTGGCTTCGGGCCCTGGCTCTAACGCTGGGGAAGTCGTTTCTTCCCCTGAATTGGTCGATAGTCACGACGGACGCCAGCCTGGGGGGGGGTCCTGGGGCAGCTGTCTGCTCAGGGCCGTTGGTCGGCGCAGGAATCCCGCCTTCCGATTTAATGTGCTGGCTCTGCCTCTCCCACTGGATGGTAAGGCTGCGTGGCCTCCCGGTTCGGGTTCAGTCGGACAATGCCACGGCGGTGGCGTACGTGAACCATCAGGGCGGAACGAGGAGCTCGGCAGCGGCTGCGGAAGCGGCTCACATTCTGAGATGGGCAGAACTTCTCGTGCCGGCGATCTCCGCCATTTTCATTCTGGGTGTAGAAAATTGGCAGGCGGACTTTCTCAGTCGCCAGAGGCTGGATCAGGGGAAATGGTCCCTACATCCAGAGGTGTTCCGTCAGATTTGCCACAGGTGGGGCACGCCAGACGTGGACCTATTGGCGTCCAGGTTCAATCACAAGGTGCAGACCTTCGTGTGCAGAACAAGGGATTCGTTGGCGGCCGCCACGGACGCGTTGGTAGCGCCTTGGGGTCGGTACCGGCTCCTGTACGTCTTCCCTCCTCTCAAGCTTCTACCGCGGCTTCTGCGCAGGGTAGAAGCGGAGGGGATCCCAACAATCCTGGTAGCTCCGGATTGGCCTTGGCGCCCTTGGTACGCCGATGTGGTGCGGATGGTGACAGATGCCCCCTGCGTCTTCCGTTAAGCGAAGATCTGCTGTCACAGGGACCCATCTTGCACCCTGCTTTACCCTCGCTGGCTTTGATTGCTTGGCTATTGAGTCCCAGGTGTTGAGGGATAGGGGCGTCTCTGACTCCGTGATCCCTACCATGCTTAAGGCGCGTAAGTGTACTTCGCGCAAGATATATCATCGCACCTGGAAGGCCTATATTGCCTGGTGTGAGGCGGGGGGTGTAACCCCCGCTTTTTCTCTATATCCCGGGTGCTGGCCTTCTTGCAGCAAGGCCTGGATAACAAATTGACATTGAGCACACTTGAGGGTCAGATTTCGGCTCTGGCGATTTCTTTTCAAAGCCCTTTAGCGTTCGTTGATACGTACATTTGTACAGGGTGTACGCCATGTGGCTCCACAGGTGCGGTCGCCTTTGGCGCCGTGGGATTTAAATTTGGTACTCTCTGTACTGCAGAAACTGCCATATGAGAAAATCAGGGATATTCCCTTACAAACCACCGAAGGTGGTTTCCTCTTTTCACATTCGCATCCCAAGGAGATTGAGTTGCATTCTCTGGATGTCGTGAGGGCTTTGCGGGTGTATTTGGCGGCTACAGCTTCTTTTAGGAAGTCAGATGCGTGTTTGTACTGACAGAAGGCCCGCGAAAAGGGTTGGCGGCCTCGTCGGCTACTGTCTCCCGTTGGATCAGACAGACCGTGACTCATGCGTATACTGTTCGGGGTAAAGCCCCCCCCCTTTTCCAGTCACGACTCATTCCACCAGGGCAGTTAGCACTTCCCGGGCTTTCAGACACCAGGCTTCGGTTTCCCAGGTGTGCAAGGCGGCTACTTGGGCCTCGGTGCACACTTTTGTTAAGTTTTACAAAGTTGATGTGTCAGCATCAGCGGATGCTGCTTTTGGCCATAAAGTTTTACAGGCGGCGGTGTAGGCGCGGCTGGCGCCTCCTGAGAGGATTCTGTTGGGTACAGTTGTTGTTGTTTACCCACCCCTCTTGAATGACACTGCTTTGGGACATCCCCACTTGTCAATGAAGGGCTGCGTCTGTCAGTGAACGTAAAAGAAAAGGGGGATTTAGTCAAACTTACCTTAAAATCCTTTTCTCTGAGTTCACTGACAGACGCAGCACTCACCCCTCTGTGTTGTGTTTGTATGGCTTGTTAAGAACTGATATGCTATGCAGAGCTGGGGGGTTATATGCTGGAGTGAGGACAGCCCCCTGGGAGGGGTCAGCTTGCTTTTTTTTCTATTTGCCTAGTTTACTCCTAGTAGGATGTGCATAAACCCCACTTGTCAATGAAGGGCTGCGTCTGTCAGTGAACTCCAAGGATTTTACGGTAAGTTCTTAATAAAATCCTATTTTTTTGGTGGTATTTGATCACCGCTGCGTCATTTCTGATCGCCGCTATAAACAAAAGATCGACAATTTTGCAAAAAAAAAAAACCCAAACTTCTTACTTTTTGCTAAAATACAAATCCAAAAATTTTTTTCAACGGTTTTGGCCGATTTATATTCTTCCTCATATTTGTGATAAAAAAAAATCGCAGTCTGCGTTTATTGATTGGTTTGCGCAAAAGTCAACGCATTTATGGATGATAATTAATTTCTGAGGTTTTTATTTATTTATTTTTTTACTAGTAATGGTGGCAATCTGCGATTTTTTTATTGGTACTGCGATATTGCAGCGGACATGTCGGACCATTTTGACACTTTTTTGGGACCATTGGCATTTATACAGCGATCAGTGCTATAAAAATGCACTGATTACTGTGTAAATTTCATTGGCAGTGAAGGGGTTAACCTGCAGGGGACGCTTTAAGGGTTAACTGTGTTCCCTGGGCGTGTTCTAACTGTATTAGTGTTTGACTGGCAGGGGGAGGGGAGTGATCACGGCTTCCATATAGAGGAAGGCTGTGATCACAGCCCTTCCCCTTCTCACAGAACGGAGATCCGTGTTTACATGCACGGATCTCCGTTCTTTCACTGCGGTGGGGGGGGCATTGCGGGTAGCCGGCGGAGATCAAGTCCGCACTACCCGCTCCCTGGCCCCCCTCGGACACAGTGAGCGCACCTCCGGCGTTGCGCGCTCACAGTATGACGGTGATTTGCCTAATAGAGCCATCTTGTCGCCATCAACCTGCGGTTGGCGGTCGGCAAGTGGTTAAGAAGCGGTTGTGGGTTTAGTAATACTTAAACCACTTAAGGACCGCCCCACGTATATATACTGCGGCAGGGCGGCGCTTAAGTGCAAAATCATGTACCTGTACATGATTTCTCTTCTCGGCTCTGGGGTGCGCCCTGCCGGAGCCCCACTCCCACTGTGATTGCACACAGCGGGAGCCAATCAGTGGGTCCGGTGGCCACGATAGCCACCTGCGATTGTTCGCTAGTAAGACAGACAGACTTTCATTCTGTCAGAGGAAGAGAGAGATGTTGTGTTCCTGCTAATAGGAAACACAGATGTCTCTTATTCCAGTCAGTCCACCCCCCCCCCCCCCCCACACAGAAAGCACTCCCTAGGAGCACACTTAACTCAAATTTTCAGCTTTCAGTGCTCTCGCACTTTCAATGACAATTACTCAGTCATGCTACACTGTACCCAAATGAAATTTTTATCATTTTGTTCACACAAATAGAGGTTTCTTTTGGTGGTATTTAATCACCACTGTGTTTTTTTTTGTTTTTTTGTTTTTTTTGAAAAAAAAAAAAAATCAGATTTCATCATAAATTTAGGCCAGAATGTATTCTGCTACATCTTTGGTAAAAAAAATCCCAATAAGTTTATGATGATAGCTTTGTGTGAAAGTTAGAGAGTCTAGAAACTAGGCTACATATCCGTGAAAACTCTGATCAATCCTGATCTACTGAGGGCCTATCTCATTTCTTGAGGCCCTAAAATGTCTGGACAGTACAAATGCCCCCCAAATGACCCATTCTTGTAAAGATGACAGACCAAGGTATTTAGTAAGGCATAGTGAGTTTTGACAATTTTTTTTTTTTATGTCCACAATAGTTTGAAAAATTAAGATTTTTTTTTTTTTTTTTCCCATGAAATTTTCATCTTAAATTATTTCTCACACACGGCATAGATAAACTTGCAATTACACCCCAAAATCTATTCTGCTACTCCTCCTGAGTATGGCGATACCACATGTTTGAGACTTTTCTACAGCCTGGCCACATAGAGAGGCCCAACATGCAGGGAGCACCGTCAGGCATTCTAGGAGCAGAAATTACACATTTAGTTTCCCGACTACCTATCACCCTTTTGAAGGCCCTGGAGCACCAAAACAATTGCCTGCAAAATGACCCCATTTTGGAAAGAAAACGCCCTAATGTATATTCTACGAGGTATGAGTCTTTTGAACCCGTCGTCTTTTTTTTTTTTTTCTTTTTCCCCACAAGTTTTTAGAAAATGAAGTGAAAGACATTGAAACCATCTTGTTTTTATTTTATACACACTTGTCAATTTATAAGATTTTTCTAACACATGGCAAAAATTACACCCCGAAATGCATTCAGCTACTCCTGAGTATGGCATTAGATGTGTGACAGCTGATGGGGAGCAGATGTTTACTGGGACAGGTGCGGGGCAGGTATTGGTGTTTTCACTGTTTGGGGACACTAGCTGGGTGATCAGAGCCCTCCTGCTATTCCGAGATGCAGCGTGTCCGGAGGACACGAGCACAACGGGATCGCGTGGCTGTGCGTTCCCGCTCCTTCTAAAGGACGTTCAGGTACGTCCAATCAGGTGGAAGCGCCCACCCGGCCTACCATGGTGGTTGTGTCAGATCATACTACTCTCGTTACCCAGCCATATATGTGCAGTGGCCGGGTGGGAAGTGGTTAACCCCTTCCTTGCCAGTGTCATTTATACAGTGACAGTGC
This sequence comes from Glandirana rugosa, assembly GCA_018402905.1. Classification (NCBI taxonomy): domain Eukaryota; kingdom Metazoa; phylum Chordata; class Amphibia; order Anura; family Ranidae; genus Glandirana; species Glandirana rugosa. The sequence goes on along the minus strand of BLSH010110553.1, from coordinate 1,414,216 downwards.
ATTTTTTTAAAATCACTGATCACTATATTCGTGTCACTGGTCCCCAAAAGTATCACTTGGTGTCAGATTTGTCCGCCGCAATGTCGCAGTCCCACTAAAAATCGATCGCCATTACCAAAAACATATAGCAGAATACATATTGACCTTAATTGATGAAGAAATTTAGATTTTTTTTTTTTTCAAAATTGGTCTAATTTTGTTTATAGCACAAAAAATAAAAACCACAGAGGCGATCAGATACCACCAAATGAAAGCTCTATTTGTGGGGAAAAAAGGACGTCAGTTTTGTTTGGGTACAATGTCGCACGACCGTGCAATTGTCGGTTAAAGTAACGCAGTGCCATATAGCAAAAAAATAGCCTGGTCATAAAGGGGAGGTCAACCTTCCGGAGCTGAAGTGGTTAAATAATTAATAAATAAACACTAACACTGGCTGTGTGCTGGTTTTCACTAAGGGAATCTGCTTTGCGGGGAAAGCAAATCCATCACATCCCCCGCTGTCAGGACGGAGCTCTATATTGTTTACATATGTGGCACTCCGTCCAGCGCCTCTCTCCTTGACGATCAGAGAGTGGCGGCGGACATTCATTGGATAGATAGATGTTGAAAAAAAGACATAAGTCCATCATGTCCAACCTATGTGTGTGTTTTTAATGTCAGTGTTAAATTGTATACCCCTCAATGTTGAGGTCCCTTAGGTGTGCATCTAATAGTTTTTTGAAATTATCTATACTCCCAGCAAGAGGCTACTGCTTGTGGAAGAGAATTTCACATCCTCACTGCTCTTACCGTAAAGAACCCTCTACGCTTTTTAAGGTTAAACCGCCTTTCTTCTATTTTTAGTGAATGGTCGACTGTCTTTGTGTGCTCCCTTGATCCGAATAGTTTTGTACCTATTGTGGGGTCACCAGTACAGTATTTGTACGTTGAACTCCTATCCCCTCATAAGCGTCTTTTCTCCAGAGAATAAGTTCAGTGCTTGTAATCTTTCCTCATAACTAAGGTCCTCCAATCCCTTAATTAGCTTTGTGGCCCTTCTCTGTACCCTTTCCAATACCAGGACATCCTTCCTGAGGACTTGTGCCCAGAACTGGACGGCATACTCCAGATGCAGCCTCACCAGAGACTTGTATAGTGGGAGAATTATTGATTCATCCCTGGAGTTGATCCCTTTTCTGATGCATGCCAACACTTTGTTAGCTTTGCTTGCAGCAGCTTGGCATTGCATGCCACTGCTGAGCCTGTTCTCCGCTAGGACCCCTAGATCTTTTTCCATCCTAGGTTCCCCCAGAGGCTCTCCCCCTAGTGAGTAGTTTGCTTTCTTGTTCTTGGTACCCAAATGCATTATTTTACATTTTTCTATGTTAAATCTCATTTGCCACTTGTCTGCCCACCCCATTAATTTATTCTGATCTTCTTGCAAGGTTTCCACATCATGTGGAGAGTTTATTGCTCTGCTTAGCTTGGTATCATCATCCGCAAATATTGAGATTGAGGTGTTCACCCCGTCCTCCAAGTCGTTTATGAATAAATTGAAAAGGATTGGTCCCAGGACAGAACCTTGGGGAACACCACTTTCTACACCAGACCATTCTGAGTACTCCCCATTTATCACCACCCTCTGGACTCTCCCCTGCAGCCAGTTTTCAATCCAGGTGCTCACTCTTTGATCCATGTTTAAGGGACCTTAGTTTGTACAGTAAACGTTTATGGGGAACTGTATCAAATGCTTTCGCAAAATTCAGATACACCACATCTACAGGCCTTCCCTTATCAAGATGGCAGCTCACCTCCTCATAGAAGGTTAATAGATTGGTTTGGCAAAAACGATCCTTCATGAAATCATGTTGATTATCGCTAATGATACCGTTCTTATTACAATAATCTTGTATATAATCCCTTATTATTCCCTCCAAGAGCTTGCCAATTATTGATGTTAAGCTAACTGGTCTGTAGTTCCCAGGGATAAATCTTGGTCCTTTTTTATATATTGGCACCACATTGGCTTTCTTCCAATCAGCTGGTATCATACCAGTCAGAAAACTGCTCTTAAAGATTAGGCACAAGGGTCTGGCGATAACTTGACTAAGTTTCTTAATGACCCTCGGGTGTAAGCCATCTGGTCCTTATTGGTGTTCAGTTTTTCAAGCCTATTCCTGATTTTATTTGCAGTTAGCCATGAGGGTGCTTTCTGTGACGTGCCGTGAATACTGAGGAGAAAAATGAGTTTAACACCTTTGCCATTTCTTTATCCTTTGCAACCAGATTACCTTCATCATTCTTTATGGGGCCAATATGATCTGACCTCCCTCTTACTGTTTATATACTTAAAGAATTACTTGGGATTCTATTTACTCTTCTCAGCTATGTGTCTTTCATGTTCTATCTTGGCTGCTCTGATTGCACCTTTCCATTCCTTATTGCGTGTTTTATAAATATGAAAATCTGACAGAGACCCCTCAGCTTTGTATTTTTTGAAGGCCTTCTCCTTTGCTTTTTGTGTGTCTTTACGTCGGAGTTAAGCCATCCTGGTCTTTGGTTAGCTCTTTTAAATTTATTTCCCGTTGGGATACACTGCACCTTTGTTTATAGTGTGTTCTTGAAGCACTCCCATTTTTCCTCTGCGTTTTTGTTCCTAGAATTTTATCCCAGCTAACATCTTCCAGCAAGGAGCGCAGTTTATGGAAGTTGGCTCTTCTAAAATTCTGCGTCTTTGTATTCCTCTTATGTTTCTTATTTGTGTAATTTATACAGAAACAAATTTGTCCTGTGATCGCTATTTCCTAGATTGCCCCTTCCACGTCTGTGATCAGGTATGTGTTAGTGATCAGAAGGTCTAATAATGCTTTTTTCTCTTGTTGGTGCATTTACTATTTGACCCATGAAATTGTCGGACATTTAGGAAATGGCGAGCCTTAGCTGAATGTGCAGTACCTTCCTCCCAGTCTGTCTGGATAATTAAAATGCCCTATTATAATGACACTTAGCATCTTTGCCGCTATTCCAAATTGCGATAGGAGGTCCGCCTCCCCCTCTTCCCTCTGGTTAGGGGGCCTATAGCATATTCCCAGTATTACTTTCCCCCTGGTATCCTCCCTTTTTGTAGCTCTACCCATAAGGCTTCAACTTCCTCCCCAGATCCACTAGTAATGTCATTTCTCACATTTATTTGTACTTCATTTTTATGTACAGGCATACCCCTCCCCCTTTTTTTGCCTACCCTGTCCCTGCGATATAGGGAATACTCCTGGTTGGTAGCCAGCCAATCATGAGAGCTGTTGAACCAAGTCTCCTAAATTCCCACAAAATCGAATTCCTCTTCGTACGGTAGCAACTCTAGTTCTCCCATCTTGTCTGCCAGACTCCTGGCATTAGTGAACAAGCCACGTAGTTTTATCTGGACACCTACTGTTTCCTTGCTGGGTGATCCTCTTTTGCATATAGGACTTGTTACACTACTCGCCTTGGATTTAAATTCTTTATTCAGCCTACCACTATACCCCAATACTACCCCCTCGGTTGCCTAGTTTAAAAGCCCCTCTAACTTTTTGGCCATCCTCATTCTCAGCTGGTCTACACCAGCTCCTCAGCCACTTGTTGACTTCCCTAATCTCCCTCTGCCTCTCTGGTGTGGCTCGAGGTACCGGTAGTATATCTGAGAATACTACCCTGGAGATTCTAAGCCTCAATTTTTTTTTTTAAGGACACTCCACCTACCTCCTAACCTTGTCATTGGTGCCAACATGCCCCATGACAGCCGGGCCTTCCCCAGCCCCTCCCATATGTATGTATGTGTATGTGTGTGTGTGTGTGTGTGTATATAGGTTCCGCTCA
>BLSH010110553.1:1326468-1345057 GCA_018402905.1 Glandirana rugosa | reverse complement strand
TTTTTTATTTGGGTACAGCGTTGCACAACTGCGCAATTGTCAGTTAAAGTAGCGCAGTGCCGTATCGCAAAAATTGCCTGGTCATTAAAGCGAAGTTCTGCCCAAAAGTGGAACTTCCACTTAAAGGGTAGGTCACCCCCTGACATGCCACAATTGGCGTGCCATTTTTTTTTGGGGGGGGGGGGGAGTGGGCATCTGGGACCCTGTGTTGACACTTCCTGTCCTAATGCTGCGGAACAGGAAGGAAGTTCACCCCCCCTCGGCTATCTTCTGGGACACGTCACAGGTCCCAGAAGATACACCGGCCATTCACAAAGCACAGCGCGACTCGCTCATGCACTGTGTGCACCCAGCTTTGGATCCAAAGCCGGGCGCCCACACCTGTGATGCCGGTGCCACCGATGGGAGGGGGAGAGGAGCGAGCTCTCGGGCGACCGCATCGCTGGAACCTGGGACACGTGAGTGTCCGATTGTTAAAAGTCAGCAGCTACACTTTTTGTAGTTGCTGACTCTGCTTTAAGGGGGTAAACCTTCCAGGGCTGAGGTGGTTATAACTAAAATGCTTTTTTCTTCTTTCAAATCTCAGACGCACTGAAAAAAGCCTGCTGAGTCTATCCACCAGGGTTTAAATAAAACCAGACTGTGGTTTTGTTTTTGTTTTATGTTGCTCTTTTGGCTTGGGGGGGGGTTCCAACTCTGCACTGTACGTAACTTGCTTCCAGCTCTCTTCTGGCTGTGGGTTCCATTCCAGTGCTAGATTATAACTGGTTGGGGGGTGCATGTGGCAGGTACCGTGTCCTGTCATCTCCCCTAGAGACCAGGGACATAATTTGTTTGAAACAGTAGTCTTGGTGTTGCTAAACCCACAACAGTAAAATCTGTATATACAGTAAATCATGCTTGTTACACTCACTGTGGTATCTTAGAGGTTAATACTCTGTATTGTGTAAAAAGGCTGTTTGATCCTTTCTTCTGTGATCTTCCCCTTCTTCCACTGTCCCCAAACCATCTGCTGATAGAACAGAGCCTTGGAGTCACTCTGCACATGCTCAGTTTGGCGTGTAATGTGAGCTTTTTTCCTTGTCCAGACAGAAGGTCAGGGGTCCTGCAGCCTCATAGGAAAAGAAAACTCCTACAAGTTTTAACCAGACACTGATAGAAGTCACTGCTATATACTGCTGATGAAAAAAAATAAAGCTTTTAATTTTAGGGCCAGTTCACAACACATGCAGTCCAGTGAGTTGTTTTTCTGCATCAAAAAACGCATTGATAGGTTATATGGTTTCCAATGGCATAGTTCACACCAATGCGGTCAGTTCCAGGGCGTTCCAAAAAAAAAAGTAGAACATGCTTCCTTTTTCCTGCACGGACTGCTGGAACGCAGTAAAACGCATCAAAAATGCACTAAACCCAGTACAGTGGAAAAAAGCATCTGGAATGCATCCGGAAATGCTTAAAAACGCAACGGAAAAAGGTGCATGCATAGATGCATCCAGGACAGATCTGGAGTGCCTTTTTGTGATGCGAAAAAGCCCTTAGCCCGGGTTCACACGTATGCGATGACAGACATCGCATGTGATTCGTACCTGCACTACTGCAGGTGCCGATCACATGCGATTTCTGTGCAATGCGAGTTCAGCCATACCACAGTTGTATGGCTGAACTCGCAATGGATTTGCACTAAAAAAGGTGCAAGGACTTTTTTTTTTTCCCTGTCCAAATCCACAGTTCACACTGCGATCTCAGAACTGATCTGAGGGTGTCATTAACTTTGTAATGACACCCGCAGCGGTTCGCAGAAGGCAGTGTGAACTGCCTGCGGGGAAGTATGTGATGCGGGAATCGCGCCAGTTCCTGCATTGCTACAGTGTGAACCTAGCCTTAAAGGAGTTGTAAAGGCAGAAGGTTTTTCTCCTATCGTTCACTGACAGATGCAGCTCTACATTACGTGTGGGGTTTATGCTGGTCTCACTAGGAGTTAACTAGGCAGGGAAAAGAAACAGCTGGCCCCTCCCATGGGGCCGTCCTCTCTTCCCACATAAAACCCCCTCCATGGAATAGCTCACCAGTCTAAATGCCTAGTTTGCAAGGAGTTGACCTGGCTTCCCTTTAGGGGAATTGTGGTCCTGTTTGTGACCATTTCTTTTTATTTTATTTTATTTTATTTCCTTGTCTTCTATCAAGATGATCTGCTATCAAGAAGCCTGTCGGGGCATGGAGAGTCCATGGGCTCTGTACTTTCCCCAACCTGGCCGACTGATGCGAGCCAGTCCCGCAGTATGGGGACCCGCCGCATAGTGCCCGTTCCGTGCGGGTGGCCTGGAGCGATCCCCACCTACGCCCGGCCTGGATGCGATTCGGTAGGGCGAATTCTGGCCTGCAGCACGCCGTCCAGGCAGGGATGGAAAGTCTGCGACTGGGTGGCTACCCAAGGCGCTCGTGGAGTGGTGAGTGAGTTCCGCCCTCCCCCCCCCCCCCCCTTTTTAAGGGATGGAAGGGGGTCCGACGACAAAAAGCTCCTGCCCCCCCTATTCACACCCCCCCTACCCCGCACCCCGTCCGCCTGCGCCATTTTTCGTTTTGCCGCCAGGCGGCGATCCGCCGACATTTTGCCGTAGCCGCAGACATTTCTGGCCTATGGGGCTTTCCCTCTAGCGCTCAGAGCGCCCGTTTGCGGTACTGCAAGTCTCTGTACAGGGGGTTTCGGCCTCTAGTGTCTAACGGCGGCCATTTTGACCACATGTCTCTGCAATAACGTGCATACAGCGGTTTCCCTTCTCTGTGGAGCGGTGGTGATCGGACAGTGCGGCTCTTCTGACGGTCCTCTGGTGTTACTGGCAGCACAAAAACAGCAAGTAACAGCTGGGCTCCCCTGTGGGTGCTGGTGGCGGCGGGTGCAGTCCTCCTGGGTTCCCTGGTGCGCTGTGGGGTGGTGGTGTGCTTCAGTGTGGGGATGCCTCATCCTCTTTAGTACCAGTGTGTCACTGAGAGGGGTCTGGGGGCAAAGGCAATGGCAGATTACACTGCTGAACCTGCTGAGGAGGCATCAACGGCGGCGCAATCTGCGCAAGGGGATTTTTTGGACCAGCTACGGGCGGTCTTTAGTGAATTTCTTCCCCGGGTGGAGGTCGCCCAACAGGCCTCCAAGAAGCGCCCCCCCTTATTCATCGGGGGAGGATTCGGATCCAGAAGTGGCCTCTGGGGTCTCGGGGACCCCAGTGGACCTATCTGATGGGGAACTGGGCCCATCGTACGGTGAGGAGGATCAAGGGGCGGCGGCTGCGCGCGAAAAAGCGTTGGTCGCAGCCATTATCACTGGCATTCGCATTACACTGCGATTGAGCCAGGATGCTGAGTCGCAGACTTCTGCGTATGTGTGTGTGGGTCCTCTAGGCCCCCTAGGGCCCCCAAGGCTTACCCCTATAATCAATTTTTTGATCGTTTTTTTTTTTTTACTGTGAATGGCAACGTCCGCAGCTTTCCATTTCGCTGTCAAAGCGTTTCGCTGCTCGCTATCCCTTTGAGGAAAGCTTTTTGAAAAAATGGGAATCGCCTGTGGTGGACCCACCGATTGCCCGCCTTAGTAAGGTGACGACTATCCCTCTGGAAGGGTCTCCTTCTTTCAAGGACCCCGCTGATAGGAAAACAGAGGCACTTTTAAGGTCGCTTTTCCTGGTGGCAGGTTCTGCTGTGCGGCCAGCCCTGGCGTCCGCCATGGCAGCTCAACATCTGTCTGAGCGTATGGCGGAGCTCAAGTCCGATCTGGAATGCGGCCGCCTGATGCTGAGTTTTTGCTCCAAGGGTTCAAGTACCTTTGTGATGCAGTCGTTGAGTTACTGCCTATGTTATCCAGGATAGCGATTTTTGCTGTTATCCTCAGAAGGATACTCTGGTTGCGTTCTTGGTCTGGCGACCATGCTTCCAAAAAATGTCTTGCTGACCTCCCCTTTCAGGGTGGACGTCTATTTGGTCCACGTTTGGATGAGATCATAAAAGACTTTACGGGAGGTAAGAGTACTTTTCTTCCGGAGCCCCGGAGGTGCGAGTTTCGCCGTAGACAGGGGCTCCCTTGGGTCAGAAAAGGTTTTTTCGCGCCCTGAGCGCAACAGGTAAAGGGACCCGTCCCGGTAAGGTCGCTGCAGGGGCCGGTAAGTGGCAGTGGCAGCGCAAAACCGAAAAGGTGGAAGACAAACCTTCCTCAGCCTGATGGGTTGCCCCCATCCGGGTTTCGGGTGGGGGGACGTCTTCTGGGGTTCGCAGGCCGGTGGCTGGCTCACATTCCCGATCGTTGGGTCCGGGAAGTGGTGTCCGCCGGGTACAGGATAGAGTTCAGCACTCTACCCCCAGACAGGTTCTTCCCATCAAACTTAGGGCTCCCGCAGGATCGCCGGGAGGCCTTTTTCTGGGCTGTTCAAGCACTTTCAGACCAGGGAGTAATTGTGCCAGTGCCGCCAGAAGAGAGGTTTTTACTCTAATCTGTTCGTGGTCCCCAAAAAAGGGGGCGGTGGGTTCGGCCAGTACTGGACCTGAAGGCCCTGAACCGGTATGTCAGGGCGCGGAAGTTCCGGATGGAATCTATCCACTCGGTTGTGGCCGCCCTCCATCAGGGGGAGTTTCTGGCGCCCCCGGACATCAGGGATGCGTACCTCCATGTGCCCATTTGCCCACGGCATCAGCGCTTCCTGCACTTCGCAGTGGGAGACCTTCACTTTCAGTTCGTGGCATTCCCCTTTGGTCTGGCCTCAGCACCCCGAGTTTTCACAAAACTGCTAGCCCCAGTGTTAGCGTTGCTGCGACATAGAGGCATTGCGGTGGTAGCCTACCTAGACGACCTGCTCCTGCGAGTGGAATCCGCCTCGGCTCTGGAGGAAAATGTGAGGATCACAATGACCTCGCTGCAGGATTTCGGCTGGTTACTCAACCTGCAGAAGTCGTCAGTGTCACCAACCAGTTGCCTGCAGTATCTGGGTCTGATTTTGGACACAGTGCAGGCGAAGGTGTTCCTCCCCCCGGCCAAGCTGCTGTCTCTGCAGTCGGCAGTGCGAACCCTTCTCTCGCACCGTCGGTCTTCTTTACGATTCTGTATGCGGGTGCTGGGGCTCATGGTCTCGTCTTTCGAGGCGATACCATTTGCCCAGAGTCACACTCGTCTCCTTCAGCGAGCAATTCTGGCTCGATGGAACAGGTCATCTCGGTCCTTGGACCTTCTGATTCGTCTGAGCTCACAGACCAGGGCGTCTCTGACCTGGTGGCTTCGGGACTCGGCCCTGATTCAGGGGAAGTCGTTTCTGCCCCTACAGTGGTTGATAATCACCACGGATGCCAGTCTTTCAGGCTGGGGAGGGATCCTGGGACAGCTGTCTGCTCAGGGCCGTTGGTCGGCACAGGAGACTCGCCTCCCCATCAATGTACTGGAACTGAGAGCAATCAGATTGTGCTCATCTCACTGGACAGTGAAATTGCAGGACCGTCTGGTCCGAATTCAGACGGACAATGCCACAGCAGTGGCGTATGTGAACCATCAGGGTGGCACAAGAAGTCCAGCAGCTGCGGCGGAGGCAGCTCTGATACTGCGTTGGGCGGAACGTCACGTTCCGGCAATCTCCACCATTTACATTCCAGGTTCAACCCGATTTGCCTCAGATGGGGGACACCGGACGTGGATCTCATGGCGTCTTGGTTCAATCACAAGGTGGAGACCTTTGTGTCCAGAACGAAGGATCCGTTGGCAGTGGCCACGGACGCTCTGCTGGCCCCTTGGGGCCGTTACTGACTTCTGGATGCCTTCCCTCCGATAAAACTGCTACCGCGCCTGATCCGCAGGATAGTGGCGGAGGGAATACCAATAATCCTGGTGGCTCCGGATTGGCATCAGCGCACTTGGTACACCGATGTGGTGCAAATGGTGGCAGACGCTCCCTGGCGGCTTCTGCTGAGAGACGATCTTCTGTCTCAGGGGCCCATCTTGCACCCTGCTTTACCCTCGTTGGCTTTGACGGCTTCGCTATTGAGTCCCAGGTGCTAAGAGACAGGGGAGTCGCTGACTCAGTGATTCCTACATTGTTGAAGGCTCGCAAGTGTACTTCTCCCAAGATTTACCACCGCACCTGGAAGACTTATATAGCTTGGTGCAAGGCGGGGGGGTCATAACCCTCACTCTTATGTGGTATCCAGGGTCCTGACTTTTTTGCAGCAGGGCCTGAACAAAAAACTGGCTTTGAATACTCTTAAGGGCCAGATATCGGCTCTGGCAGTTCTTTTCCAGAGACCTTTGGCCTCGCACTCGTTGATTCGTACCTTTGTTCAAGGTGTAAGACATGTGGCGGCTCGGGTGAACGTTCCGTTGGCTCCTTGGGATCTGAATTTGGTGCTTTCTGCACTTCAGAAACCGCCTTATGAGAAAATCAGGGAGATTTCCTTACAACTGCTCTCGCAGAAGGTGGCTTTCTTGGTAGCCATCACCTCCGCCAGACGGGTGTCTAAATTAGCAGCACTCTCGTGCAAGTCTCCCTACTTAGTCCTGCATAAGGATAAGGCGGTCTTGCGACCCTCTCCTTCCTTTCTTCCGAAAGTGGTTTCTTCTTTTCACATTAATGAAGATTTTGTCCTTTGTTCGTTGTGCCCTCGTCCTTCGCACCCAAAAGAAATTGACTTACATGCCTTGGACGTAGTGAGGGCCTTGAGAGTGTATTTGTCTGCTACAGCTTCTTTTCGAAAAGCTGATGCTCTGTGCTGCCTGAAGGTCCGCGCAAAGGTTTGGCGGCCTCGTCGGCTACGATCTCTCGTTGGATCAGACAGACCGTGACCCATGCATATTCTGTTTGGGGCAAGGTTCCCCCTTTTCTGGTCACAGCTCATTCTACCCGGGCTGTTGGCACTTCCTGGGCTTTTAGACACCAGGCCTCGGTGTCACAGGTGTGCAAGACGGCTACTTGGGCCTTGGTACACACTTTCACCAAGTTTTAGAAAGTTGATGTGTTTGCATCTTCGGATGCTGCTTTTGGCCGCAAAGTTTTGCAGGCGGCAGTGTAGGCGCGTCTACCGCCTCCTTTAGAGGTTCTGTTGGGTACTGTTGTTAGTGTTTACCCACCCCTTTTTGACAGCTTTGGGACATCCCCACACGTAATGGAGAGCTGTGTCTGTCAGTGAACGATAGGAGAAAAGGGGATTTTATTAAAACTTACAGTAAAATCCTTTTCTCAGAGTTCACTGACAGACGCAGCACCCACCCCTCTGTGCTCTGTTCTTGTACGGCTTGTGTACGAACTGGTGAGCTATTCCATGGAGGGGGTTTATCTGGGAAGAGAGGACGGCCCCATGGGAGGGGCCAGCTGTTTCTTTTCCCTGCCTAGTTAGCTCCTAGTGAGACCAGCATAAACCCCACACGTAATGGAGAGCTGTGTCTGTCAGTGAACTCGGAGAAAAGGATTTTACAGTAAGTTTTAATAAAATCCCTTTTTTATCTTAATGCATTTTATGCATTAAGATAAAAAAATCCTTGTGTGTAGCGGCCCCCCTCAGCCCCTCCTCTATCCAGCAATGTCCATGAGACACTTTCTGATTGGCTCCCGCTGCTGTCAGTTAGTCAGCCAATTAGGGGAGAGAGGGAACCAGGCTGGGTCAGGGTCCCGGGTCTGAATGGATACACCGAGCTCGGATCGGGTGCCCCCTGTAGCAAGTTGCAGGCTGAGGGGGCACTCGATAGCAGGAGGGGCCAGGAGCAGCAAAGAGGGACCAGAGAAGAGAAGGATGGGGACTGATCTGTGCAAAACCAACTGCATAGAGGAGGCAAGTATAACGTGTTTGCTATAATAATTATAAAAAAAAAAAAAAAAACGAGCCATATACTGATCGAAATTCAGCCAGCTCAGTAGAGACCAGCCAAATTTTGATCAATGTTTGGCTGTCCCTTATCGAAAGTTGATCGACTACTGCTTAAGCGTCTTGCTGTAAAATTCTCCTCGATCATCAGCTGCAGCTCCTAAATTGTGTATTGTGAGTGACTGGTTGTGGTCATGTGTACTGCTCTATGCACACTACACATAACACAGTCCCTAGTCCATCCTGGGAGCCGGCAAGAGAGGGTGGCTCCCTTCCTACATACAGTGGGATAATGAAGAACAAAAGGTAGCCACCCTCTAACAAGAAGTCAGACAGCAACAAAATTAAATTATAAAAAGGAATAGAAGGCCTTGGAGTTAAAGTGTTACCCCAGGGCCCTGCATTCACTATATCTGCTCTCTCAGTACACAGAACATGGAAATGCAATTATTTTAGTAAATATAAACTGCAAAATACCTTTTTTTTAATCTAGAGTAACTCCACTTTTTGAGTAAAGAACATAACTCCTCTGATTGATCTATGTACATTGCAGGGATTTTGTTGCAGATAACTACCTTTTTGTTATTCTGAAGAAATCCCTGTGTTTGTGTTCATGTGAAAAGTGAGTCTAATCGGAGTGGATCCTATTGTATCTCACCAAAAATGACATTTTTGTTGCAGGGCATGCCTAAAATTGTACTTGTATCTTAGTGCAGATTTCTGGGAAAATCAGTGAGCCAATCACACAAGCAGGGAATTGTTTCTGGGGGGCGTGCTGTACACATTCTCTTTACAGAACACGTCCAGGTTACCATATTACATTTTACAGAAAATTACAGAGCTGCAGATCGAAAAAGGATGGTAATTTTTAATGGCATTCAATTACAATATGGCTGGTGTCACAATCATACATGTTATATTTTTTTAATTTGCATTTTTTTTTTCATGGCGAAAGTGGAGTTGCCCTATAAAATTCAAGACCATATAAAAATAGAGAAAACACAATCAATACATTAAAAAGGGGATCTCCTCTTAGACAACAAAATACAATAGTGTATAAATTCAATTTCCGTAAAAGTATTTCACATGTACTGAAATTTTCTTGTTATAACCTAGTAGCAGAACACGTTTCATGGACTACATCCACTGCATCAGGAACTCTGTTTTGTCCAAGAGGAGATCCTTTTTAATTTATTGGTTTGTTTTCTCTATTTTTTAAAAAGTATTCAATTTTAAGATTGTAAAAATCCGCCAAGTTAAGCACTGCTTTCCTATTTTTAGTTATGTGATGTGGCACTTTATGGCCTTTGAAGCCGAATGAATAATGATGTGTTTAATGGAATTGAACGCATTCCTTCTCCAAATCTGTAAATTGCAGTTAGCCACTTGTCCCCCATTGGAAAGCATTATTTCAACTGGACGCAGAGTTCCGAGGAACTCGTATATAAAGTATGCCCCGCATGCAGTCTTGTCGTGTAAGACACTTGTGCGGCAAAGTTAGACTCTCCTGATTATTGAATGTTATTTCAGGTCAACAGCTATTAAAATCCCGAATAACCCCAATCTGTCACTGCCAATGAGAGAGCTGTGCTGCCTGAATAAAAGCACAGGTTGCAAATTACTATGTGTCATCCATACTGCGCCCACGCCCGCCGTTTTACACTTCTCGCTAGTTACTTTACGCCCACACTTGGTAACCTAGACATCAGTTTTGTTCTAGTTGGTTTAATTACAAAGAGCATGTGAACGTATCCACTATCCCGCATTTGCACTACCACAAGATTAAACCATCAAATTAACCAGAGTTTTGTAATGTTCTGGCAGGACAGATATTAATGATTTTTGCTGCCTTAAAATGATGTGTAAAAGTAAATGAAGTATTGTCAGTGGTTTTTGGTGATGGGCCTAACTGAAAAAAGGGAGGAAAAAAAAAGTATTGCAACCAATTGGGACCAGTTGACGGACGAAGAAAAGTGCGCCGCATTTGACTAACTAGAGTTTTCTGTAAAGCTAGTATCACATACCAAAGAAAATTGTCCATTGCATCATGAAAATTTCCTTTTCTCTTACGTTCACTGACAGACGCAGCCCTTCATTGACAAGTGGGGTTTATGCACATCCTACCAGGAGTAGACTAGGCAAATAGAAAAAAGCAAGCTGACCCCTCCCAGGGGGCCATCCTCCAGCATATAACCCCCCCTGCTCTGTATAGCATATCAGTTTTTGTCTAGTGCAAGGAGTTAGACCTTGTTCCCTGCTGGGACCTGCGGTTCCACAGAGTGTTTCTTCTTTGGAAGCTATCTGATTGAAGACTGCTGTCAAGTAGCCGGCTGGGGCATAGAGGATATCCTGAACTCTCTCCAGCGCGGCCGACCAATGCGAGCTACCCTTAGCCCTGGCGTGGTCCGCCGCATCATGCCCGTTCCGTGCGGGAGGCCAGTGGGTGACCCCCACTTGCGGCCAGTGACCGGGCTTTGCTCACATCCAGGGGCGCTTGGCCTGCAGCATCCCTCTCCACCAGATGGGAGGAAGGTCTGCAACCGGGTGGCTACCCGCTACGCCCGTTGGATTGGTGAGTGACCCCCCCTCTCTTCCCCCCTAGGGGTGCGGAGGGGGGGGCTGGGCATTTTGTAGCGGACTAGGCCGGCCGGTGGAGGGTTCCTAGGGCTACAGATCACTGTGGGTGTCTTTGCTCGGGGTCGCCCCCTCCTGCACCCCCCTCCCCCGCGCTCTAAAAGCCATTTTGTGGGCTATTTTGGCCTCTAGTCACGGATCGGCGGCCATTTTGCCGTAGTCGCGGCCTGTGTAACAGGCTTTGGCCTCTTGTGACCGCTCGGCGGCCATGTTTGATGTCCCTGTGGATGAAAACGTGCGGCCGACACCGCTTCTTCCTTTTTCACTCTGGGACAGCGTGGATGGCACAAGGCTCCTCACTGGCGGCAAGCACTCCTACTGGGACACAGCGCTTAAAGGGCAATCGCTAACAACAAGTATAGCTGGGCTCTCCTTGGGGTGCTGGTAGCAGTGGCTGCAATCCTCCTGGGTGTCTCCCGGTTGATCTGTGGGGCAGTGGTGGGGCTGCATTGTGGGGGTGTCAGGGCCTTTTGGCCTGTCAGTGTCCAGTGGCACAATGGCGGCTGAACCTGCGGGTCCTTCCAAGGAGGACTTGGTTGAAGCGCAACCTGCGCTGGGGCCTCTGGTTCCCCTGGATCAGCTAAGATCCGTATTGGGGGAATATTTTCCCCGGGAGCTGCCGTGTCGTGCTATGGGGGTGTCTAAAAAGTGTCCACCCCCCCTTCATCGGGGGAGGATCCTGAACCGGAAGGGGCCCCCGTGGAGCACTCAGATGGTGAACTGGAGCCCTCGGATGGCGAGGAAGATCAGGGGGCTTCGGTAGCGCGCGCTGGTGGCCTCCCTGGTCGCCAATATCCATGCTTCCTTGCGACTGGACCAAGCCGGGGAGTCGCAGGAGTCTGCATATGTTTGTGGGTCTTTTAAGCCACATAGGTCCCCTAGGGCTTATCCCTATGATCAATTCTTTGACCAGCTGGTCTATAAGGAATGGCAGCGTCCGCAGAATTCCTTTGCCCAAACGTTGCGCTGTACGCTATCCCTTTTGAGGATAGTTTTGTGAAGAAGTGGGCATCCCCCGCAGTGGACCCTCTGGTGGCTCGCCTGAATAAGGCAACGACCATCCCCTTGGCGGGGTCTTCCTCTTTTAAGGATCCGGCCGATAGGCGGATGGAGGCGGTATCCAAGGCACTGTTCTTGTTGGCGGGGTCGGCCATGAGACTGGCCCTGGTGTCGGCCATGGTGGCGCAACACCTTACCGAGTTTCACAATGAGTTGAGCTGCGGGAGCTCGCTTGAGGCGTCACAGTGAGCAAACCATCTGATACAGGGTCTTCGGTACCTGTGTGATGCAGCTTTGGACCTGCTTCCCATGCTGTCTAAGATGTCTGTTTTCGCAGTCATTATCAGACGGGTGCTGTGGTTACGCTATTGGTTGAGCGACCACGTGTCTAAGAAGGGCCTCACGGATCTCCCCTTCCAGGGCGGTCGGCTCTTTGGGGCACAATTGGATGAAATTATTAAAGATTTCACCTGAAGGAAGAGTACTTTTCTCCCGGAGCCCAGGGGTCGGGAGTTCCGCCGTAAGCAGGGTCCTGCTTCTTCGTGTCAGAAGAGATTTTTTTTGTGCGCCCGGTGCAGCGGGCAAGGGCTCGAGGCCCTGAAAGTCTGCCTTGGGATCCGGTAAAAGGCCCTGGCAGCGCAAGAGCGAAAAGGTGGAGTATAAGTCGTCCTCCGCATGATGGGTTGCCCCCACCCGAGAATCAAGGGGTGATTGTGCCGGTACCTCCGTTGGAAAGGTTCCGCGGCTTCTATTCAAACCTCTTTGTGGTGCCCAAAAAGGGTGGGGTCAGGCCAGTTCTGGACCTAAAAGCGCTAAACCACTTTGTGAAGGCGCGAAAGTTCCGGATGGAATCTGTCCGTTCGGTTGTGGCTGCCCTGCACCAAGGGGACTTCATGGCGTCTCTGGGTATCGGGGACACGTATCTTCATGTTCCCATTTGTCCCCGGCACCAGCATTTTCTGCGCTTTGTGGTGGGGGATCTACATTATCAATTTGTGGCATTTTCCCTTCGGTCTGGCCTTGGCTCCTCGGGTGTTCAAGCTGGTGGCTCCGGTTCTGGCGCTGTTGAGGCACAGAGGCATTGCGGTATTAGCATACCTCGAAGACTTACTCCTGCGAGCGGAGTCTGCTTCGGCCCTGGAGGAGAACGTGGCTATCACAATGGCCTCGTTGAAGGACTTCGGCTGGCTGATCAACCTGCAGAAGTCGACATTGACCCCGTCCTGTCGACTGGAATATCTGGGTCTGATTCTGGACACGGAGCAGGCGAAAGTGTTCTTACCTCCGGCCAAGTTACTAACACGGTGCGAACCCTGCTGTCACGCCAGTGGTCCTCCTTATGGTTCTGTATGCGGGTTTTGGGGCTCATGGTTTCAGCCTTCGAGGCAATGCCTTACGCCCAGAGTCACACTCGGCTCTTGCAGCGAGCGATTCTGTCACGGTGGGACGAGTCTCCGCTGTCCCTGGACCGGCTGATCAGATTGGATCATCAGACCAGAGGATCGTTGACCTGGTGGCTTCGGGCCCCGGCTCTAACTTTGGAAGTCTTTCCTCCCCCTGAATTGGTCGATAGGCTGGCGTCTGTCGTGACTATCGGGCTGCGGGGGGTCCTGGGGCAGCTGTCTGCTCAGGGCCATTGGTCGGCACAGGAATCCTGCCTTCCGATAAATGTGCTGGAGCTGAGGGCAATCAGGCTCTGCCTCTCCCACTGGACGGTAAGGCTGCGTGGCCTCCCTGTTCAGGTTCAGTTGGACAACGCCACGGCTGTGGCGTATATGTGAACCATCAGGGCGGAACAAGGAGCTCGGCAGCGGCTGCGTAAGCGGCTCTCATTCTGTGTTGGGCAGAACTTCACGTGTCGGCAATCTCCGCCATTTACATTCCGGGCATAGAAAATTGGCAGGCGGACTTTCTCAGTCGCCAGACGCTGGATCAGGGGGAATGGTCCCTACATCCAGAGGGGTTCCGTCAGATTTGCCACAAGTGGGGCACGCCAGACGTGGACCTATTGGCGTCCAGGTTCAATCACAAGGTGCAGAACAAGTGACCCGTTGGCGGCTGCCACGGACGCGTTGGTAGCGCCTTGGGGTCGTTATCGGCTCCTGTACGCCTTCCCTCCCATGAAGCTTCTTCCACGGCTACTGCGCAGGGTAGAAGCGGAGGAAATCCCAACAATCCTGGTAGCTCCGGATTGGCCTCGGCGCCCTTGGTACGCCGACGTGGTGCGGATGGTGACTGATGTTCCCTGGCGTCTGCTGCTGCGAGAAGATCTGCTGTCACAGGGACCCATCCTGCACCCTGCTTTACCCTCGCTGGCTTTGACGGCTTGGCTATTGAGTCCCAGGTGCTGAGGGATAGGGGTGTCTGACTCCGTGATCCCTACCATGCTTAAGGCGCGCAAGTGTACTTCGCGCAAGAGTTATCATCGCACCTGGAAGGCCTATATTGCCTGGTGCGAGGCGGGGGGTTGGAATCCCTGCTCTTACGTTGTGTCCCGGGTGCTGGCTTTTTTGCAGCAGGGCCTGGATAACAAGTTGGCATTGAGTGCTCTGAAGGGTCAGATTTCGGCTCTGGCGTTTCTTTCAACGGCCTTTGGTGTCACATTCGTTGATACGTACATTTGTACAGGGTGTACGCCATGTGGCTCCTCAGATACGGACGCCTTTTTCGCCGTGGGATTTGAATTTGGTACTTTCTGTACTACAGAAACCGCCATATGAGAAAATCGGGGATATTCCCCTACAGTTGCTGTCGCGGAAAGTGGCTTTCTTGGTGCCCATTACATCCGCTAGGCGGGTGTCTGGGTTGGCAGTGTTGTCCTGTAAGTCTCCGTTCTTGGTCCTTCATAAGGACAAGGCGGTTTTGCGACCTTCCCCTTCGTTTCTACCGAAGTTGGTCTCATCTTTCCACATTAATGAGGATATTGCTTTCCCTTCATTATGCCCGCACCCGTCGCATCCCAAGGAATTTGAGTTACATTCTTTGGATGTTGTGAGGGCTTTGCGGGTGTATTTGGCAGCTACAGCTTCCTTTCGGAAGTCTGATGTGGTGTTTGTGCTGACAGAAGGACTATGCAAAGGGTTGGCGGCCTAGTCGGCTACTGTTTCCCATTGGATCAGACAGACTGTGACTCATGCGTATACTGTTCGGGGCAAAGTCCATCCTTTTCCAGTTACGACTCATTCCACGCAGTTAGTACTTCCTGGGCTTTCAGACACCAAGCTTCGGTGTCCCAGGTGTGCAAGGCGGCTACTTGGGCCTCGGTTCACACTTTTGCTAAGTTTTACAAAGTTGATGTGTCAGCATCTGCAGATGCTGCTTTTGGCCATAAAGTTTTACAGGCGGCGGTGTAGGCGCGGCTGGCACCTCCTGAGAGGATTCTGTTGGGTACAGTTGTTTACCCACCCCTCTTGAATGACACTGCTTTGGGACATCCCCACTTGCCAATGAAGGGCTGCGTCTGTCAGTGAACGTAAAAGAAAAAGATTTTATTAAGAACTTACCATAAAATCCTTTTCTCTGAGTTCACTGACAGACGCAGCACCCACCCCTCTGTGTTGCGTTTGTACGGCTTGTTACGAACCGATATGCAATACAGAGCAGGGGGGTTATATGCTGGAGTGAGGACGGCCCCCTGGGAGGGGTCAGCTTGCTTTTTTTCTATTTGCCTAGTCTACTCCTGGTAGGATGTGCATAATCCCCACTTGTCCAATGAAGGGCTGCGTCTGTCAGTAAACTCAGAGAAAAGGATTTTACGGTAAGTTTTTTTAATCCCTTTTTCCCCTGGTTTAGACTTGCGCAGTTACCATGTTCTGATGGGTAGTAATGGCTGCTCAGAAATTGTAGGGTTGGGGAAGGTGGGTGATTGGAATTCAAGTTAGCGGAAACTTTTTACAGCTGACTTTTTTGGTGTTTGAGTTGGCATCTCGGGGATACATGCTGGAGTTTGCTCTTCAGTTTCTCACCTGTCACCATTTGTGTCATTGCACAATTTAGCAGACCTCTGTCAAGCACCCTTGTGTCGTCGGAACCATAGGTGTTTATTTACTAAAGCTGGAGAGTGCAAAATCTGTCTTGATTCTGCAGAGAAACCAACCAGCTTGTTCAATTAAGCTTTGGCAATAAAACCCCAGAAGTGGATTGGTTTCTCTGCAGAAGTGAGACTGATTTTGCACACTCCCTTGTCCCTGATGCCCTGGAATGGTTCCAGGAGTTTTACTCCAACCTGTTCACCATTTCCTGGACCCAAATGGGACATCTGGCTTGGATCTCAAAGCACTGAAGGTGAGCCCAGAAATTCTTGGATTCCACCTGGTCTTTCACCACCTCTTTACCAGGAAAACTTTCTGGCTTTTGTGGTTATCAAGGATGCTTTCCTGCATGTCCCCACCTTTCCATTGCACATTGTTGTGCTGGGGGGGAGGGGGGGGAGGGGGGCCTTATACTACCAGTTTGTTGCTCAGATGTTCACCATGGTGCTGACTCCATTTTAGGTTACTTAGATGATGTGCCCTTGAGAAGAACAGTTACCATGTATGTAATAAGTCATTGTTGTCTTGACTGTTTTAACACTACAGCTGCTCTGATGTAGTCTGAACCTTCAGAAATCATTGCTTAATCTGACTTGGAGAGTCTGAACACAGCTCAGTGAGATTGATCTGTACAATCCCAGAATCTGCGAACTCTAATTTGTGCATGCAAGTATTGGGTCTGGTGGTAGCCAGTTTGCCCAGTTTCACTTCAGACCTCTACTAAACAGCATTCTATTATTGTGGGACAAGACAGTTCATTCCCTTGAAAGATCAATCTTTCTGGCACAGAGGATCAGATTGTCTGTGACTTGGTGGCTCTGGAATTTTGGCTCTGGAATGGGGGAAGCCCTTCCTTCTTTTGGAAGATTCTCATGACAAATGGGCTGAAGAGTTGTCCTGATTCAACCCCCGTTGTGCAGGGGGCTTGGACATAATTGGAGTCTCCTCTCCTGATCAGCATTCTTGAACTTAGGAATGATTTGGCTGTTTCTTCAATTTTGAACCATCTTGATGGAGGGTCATCTATTTCAGGTTTAGCTGAGTAATACAACAGTGATGTACACTAACCTTAAGGGACAAACCAGAAGTCTAGCCACAGCAAGAGACCGCTGAATCCTGTCCCAGGTAAAACAAGCTTGCCCACTGTGAACATCCCAGGCGTAAACAGTTGTCAGACAGTGCTTAGATCTGGGGAAGTGGTTCCTACACCCATTTGTTACGCCTGACAGATGCTCCATGGACTTGTTTTAAGGACCAATTTACCATCCTGCTTCACAGTAGCTGGATTCAATGTCATTGCTGTTGAAGCCCAGATTTTGAGATAGGGGCACTAGAGTGGCTACTTCCCGCAAAGTCTACCAGTGAATGTGAGAGCTTTGGCGTTTCTTTCCTAGTATTTTCTACATTTGCTGAATCTTCTCCTTCCTGCAGTTGGGCATTTACAAGTGTTTGGCACTTGGCATTATCAAGAGTCAGGTTTCTGCCCTTTTTTTTTTTTCCCTGTTTCAGAAACCATTGGCCTCAATCCTTTGATTAAGACTTTTTTTTTTTTTTTTTTACAGGGAGTCTCCTGTGTAGCTTACTTCATTCATTTGTGGCTCTGGAGGATCTGAATCCAGTTCTTTCTGCACTTTAGAAATGGCTCTTTGAACCCATTAGCGAGATCTGTGTTTGCTTATTGGGCTTTTCAGCATCAAACAGCCATTTCCCATATTTCCAAGCCTGTGATCTGGTTTGACTTCTACCACGTGGACGTTGTGGCCTTTGTGCCGGTTGTTTTAGCTGCAGTCAGTCCCCAGTTCTGTTTTCTTGGTCTTGTTAGTACAGTGTTGCCCACCCCTCAGTTGGACTTCTTTTGGATATTAGGAATCTTAGACTTCTGTGTCCCTTAGCAGGCGAGAGAGAAAATAGAATTTTTGCACTCCTCCTTAAAGAGGAGCTCCAGGCTCCCTGCAAAAAATGAGAAGTCAGCTGCTATGAATACTATGACCTGAAAAGGATGTGTGTGCCGCTCAGGCTCGGAAGAGAGGGGGTATATGAATGGTGCATCCGCGACTGCTGTTGGAGTGCTGACGGGTTGGGGCCCGTCCTGGCTCCTACTATGGCTCAGGAAAGAAGGGGTAGCCCCTGGAAGCCACACATCTAGGATGTCTTAAGGAGGTTACAGGCTGCTCCTCCATGTTTCACTCCGCCCCCTGGAGCTTAGTCATGGGGGTCCCCATGACTAAGCTCCAGGGGGCGGGGGGAAACGCATTGGGGGCATGTCCTAGTTGGAGTCCAGGCTAAGGTTGCCACTCTATTCACCTCCTTAGGACATCTTAGACTTCTAGGGGCTACCCCTTCTTTCCTGAGCGACAAATACTGTATCGGCTGACTTTTAATAAAAGGACACATACCGGTCCAGGGATGCAGCCATGACCTCACCTGAGTAGATTCTTCAATCAAATTTAGGTGCAGGCGCTGGCATCTTAGGTAAGGGAAAGCAGCTGTGAAGCCTTGCGGCTTCACAGCTGGCTTCCTGCTGCACCTGCGCAAGCCGTGCTGCGCTTTGCAAATGTCCCTGCAGTCTTCTGGGAACTGTGATGTGTGCGGGGGAAGGCGGGTGGGTTAGAGCTTCTGGCTCAGGTCACCCTGATGCATCTATCCGGAAGTGGAGAGTACCTATCAAAACCTGGTACCTGCTCGCCACAAAGAAATGCCAGATTGTGGCGGGGGTTAGCATGCAAACAAGCATAACTTCCACTTTTGGGTGAAATTCCACTTTAAATCATTTTCTTGGGGTTATCATGTGCTCAGTACAGCACTACACAATGGAGGCACGCTTATAGTGGGGGTATCCTGGGCAGGCCTCCCATGTTGGTAGTATAACTGAGGTTAAAGTGGAGTTCCACCCTATTAAAGTCAGCAGCTACACAAAGTGTAGCTGCTGACTTTTAATAATCATACACTCACCTGTCCCAGGCTCCAGTGATACAGCCACCCGCAGCTTCTCTCTTCTCCTCCTCTATGGCGCCGTCATCACAGCTGTGCTCCATGAATGGCCAGCATATCTTCTGGGACCTGTGACGTGTCCCAGAAGATCGCCGAGGGGGGGGGGGGGGGGG